>BGNK01000219.1:129161-205611 GCA_003297005.1 Symbiodinium sp. clade A Y106
TGATGATGACGCGATGATGATGACGATGATTTTGATGAACGGTCTTGAAGAGCTTGAAGGCATGTCTTCTCCGACAGACAAATGAAGCAAGCCACACGTCTTCGCTTCGGGGGTTAAGAAGCGAAGAAAACAAAGTGACATGGTTTGAAACGTCCTCTCAGACAGACGAGCAGAGGAAAGCCACAGTGTTCGAATTGATGACGATACTCGCTTTGCGTTTTTTGCTCGTGTTGCCATGCCTGCTTAATAATTTACATAGTGTCGCTGCTAAACCCTTTGTGGCGATATGGGGCTACTATGTTTCCTTCCTATCGTCTTCCGGCAATGGTTGCACCCAGGCCAGCGATTCCATCTGAGGAAAAGAATCGAGCAGCTTGGCCGGTATTGCTTGTTGTCCCTCACTTCTCGTTTTTGTTGTCGCTCTGCCAGCTCTCTCCCACATTCTGATGTTTCTTTCTGTTCGTGCTGTTTGTTTGTCTCCTGGTCTGTTTTTGTCTCTTTCTCGCGCTCTCCCTCCATGGCTTTGCCTCCCCGGCCCCTGCCCAAGGAACCCTGGCATAGGACAGCCCAAGCGCACGCTCTTAGGACAGTGTAGTGAGCCCTTCTGAAAGACCTCACGATCGTGATGAATTGCCGGCATTCCATAAAGAACAGTAGGCAGGGGGCAAAACACGAAGGCCCTTTCCTCGCCCAGCTACGGCTGTGGCACTAATTGAACATCTGCTGACTCTTGCGCCGGTTTTCGGATCGACATGTGGATACTTCGAGGTACCTTACCGGGGGTCCTTTATTAATCATCCTAGCTGCTCGTTGCAAACTGAGGTCTATGTTGAGGCCCTGTGTTTCTGCTGAAACGGATACATGTCAGACCAATGAAGGAAGTGAAGATTCGCAGTATAAGGCTTCAGCACGTGTTTGTGGATTCATGGGCACCACCGTTGTCGCTGACAGCCTAACCAACAGCATGGCTTCGAGTCAAATCTGTATTGTATGATAGCTGAGATCTGGAAGAGAACGGGCAGAGTTAAGGCAATATTCGGGTAAAGAACGCCTGCAGCAGTGATCATCTCCGAAAAGCAAGGCACTTCTAAGCAAAACAAGAGGAACATGATTCCCTCGCCTTCATCAGCACCTCAGCATCATCAGGATCTTCAGCGTCATTTGTGCTGTGATCATGTTCTGGAATCAGTAACGTGAGTAAGATGCCATCACCTGCAAACTTGCATCAGCAGCAGCACTAAGAAAGCTACGGTGAATGTGTTGCTGTTTCTTGCGATCCGCAATGAATGATAGTATGGGTAGTTGCTGAATTGCTGTAATGACTGTTGCCACAGAGCCTGCTCATGTGTAACGGGCTTGAATCTGCTAGCCTCAAGAGTTGTCCTCATCGTTGTTGCTATTGTTTTGCAGTATGGCCTTGGCACTGAACAGTAGGCATATTGATCCCTTAATCGTCCCTCTACAACTATACCATGATGTTCCCCGAACCTTATTCGAATCCAAGGCCCTCCTACATTAGTCACATGCTCCTTCTGTGACCGAGGCCAAGACCGTTCCGCCGGATCTCAATGTAGAAGATATACTGGAGACAGAGGACGGGCTACCGCGTAGCTTGGCTCTGGCTGTATAAGGGCTGTATTGGATTTAGGGGTTTAGCGTTGCATACACACGTTGGAATCACGCCCTTTGGGAGATGTCGTCCAGGGGCTGCGGTTCACACAAACCAACACATCCAAACGGTCATCTGCCAACTTACGAAGCAATGGTCTTCTTCTCATGCCTGCTACACTATAATTAAACAGGAAGCCCCAATCTCTGTGTATCGACGCTGCTCTTGTCAGGCTTGGAAAAGTCCGCTTGACCCAGCGGTAGACCATAACCATATTGCATGTATGCCATTGAATGTATGTCAGTCCTTTTCAACATCTGCCAGACATTGCAAGACCTTGTTAGGTGGTAAACAACTAAGCCTCAAATTGCATGTATGCCGTTGAATGTATGTCAGTCCTTTTCAACATCTGCCAGACATTTCAAGACCTTGTTAGGTGGTAAACAACTAAGCCTCAAACGTCTAAGCGGCTTCTGAGGTCTGGGCACGGCGAAGGTGGGCATGCCAGCCGGCATGCCCACGCCGCCGTCTCGCGCAGTGCTCAAGACACCCGATGCTTCGAAGTTCATGAAGATGTTTGAGCAGAACCAGCGGCCTGACAGAAACTGGGGCCGATGATCTGAGCATGGATTTCGATTGGGTATCGGCCCTGGCAACCACATAAATGCAGTCAGGAGATGGCGACGACTGAATCAGGGGTACTCAGTGATCCTCAACAAAACCCGAAACCCCAATCCCAAAAATTTCAAGCTGCAAACCCCCTGAAACCCTACTGCTGCTACTGCTACTGCTACTGCTACTACGACGACGACTGCTACCACTACTACTACTACTACCACCACTACCACTACTACTACTACTACTACTACTACTACGTCCACCACTACTACTACTACTACTGCTGCTACTACTGCTGCTACTGCTACTTACAATTCAGAAACCCAGCGAGGTCCCTTCAGCAGGCTGCAGACACTGCTCCAGCTGGGGGGTTTCCTGGACGGCGAGGCCGACGGTGGACGGTGGTCGCCAACCAGGCTCGGGGTCCCAGGGTGTACAGGTTGGGGTTCGAGGATTCAGCGCAGATACGCAAGGAGGGTTTAACTTGTTTAGAATTTGGAGATTGCAGTTTGGGGGGCTTGGATGATATTTCGTGGTTTAGATGGCCAGTACTGGGGTTAGTGGGGCGGTTTGAGATAGTGAAAAGATGTGTTCTTCGAATGCGTGTGTGTGTTAGATTAGTATTTACTTATTTACTCGCTGCTCGTCTTTAGTGTCGGGACCGTGGCTATCAGGCGCATTACTTACGATTTTGCGTATGTTTCCTTTTTGTATGATACAATCATGTACTAAACCCTAAACCCTTATGGTTCTTTTTTATATGTTACAATCATGTACTACCATATGCTACCGAGGCCTCCTGACTCTCAGCCGAACTCTTCATACCCTACCCATCCAGAAGCCAAGTTCTACGATGGAGGGTTGAGGCCTTCAGCCTGCAAACAGTATATTGTAGGACATGAGAGCATATGATAGTTTGTTATAGTATATGACAGTTTCTTTGAGCATTCTGTAGTATATATAGATGCATATCATTGTTCGTATATTACAGTCTTGAAGTCCCGTGGAAGCTCTCGACACTGAAATCTGCAGGTGCACAACCTGGCCAACATCAAGCCGCCCGAAGAGGACGCAAAGCCCACCCCCTCCGAGCGCAGCATCAACCGAAATTCGGTTCGATTGAGCAACCTTCCGACTGGACAAAGAGCTGGCACTGCTCTGCCCGCAGGAAGCAGAGGCGGTGTGTCAAAACTTCTCATGGGGCCTTTGCATAGTCCAGATGTTGGTCCTTTCGTCGGCTTGGCGGTTAAGTGTATCGTGCTTTACCTCTGCGTTGAATTCCCCGCACCCGAATCGGGGATCGAGTTCCACAGCTCGCAATACACTACCAGGTACTCTAAACCCGTAGCCAGAAGTGAAGCACACAAAGGCCACGATTGGTTCATAGAGTCCCCAGGTGGCAAGGTCGGAAATCTCGACGAGCTCTTTGACAATGAGGAGCTCGGTCTACAGGTAGGGGATGTTCTTGACTCCTCGTGAATAACGAGGTTAAGGGGAAATCCCTGCTAGACCACGAAGACTCAAAGCCCAGCAGTGGCAGATCAGCTGAGCGGGTGCATTAACCCTCAGACACTGATGTTCAAAAGCATATAATCGAACTATAATCCCTATAAGCTCTAGAAAGAGCTCTAAGCCTCTAAGCCCTATAAGCCCATTTTTGATCCTAACGACCTTCTGCCAGGTGGGTGGCAATGTCACCGCTTCCAGTGATGCCCAGGCCTGGAAAGGTTGGTACAAGATCAAAAGCAAGGCCAAGACTTGCGACGCAGCTGACCTCGAGGCTGCCCCAAACCTGGGTTTAGGGGTTTAGTTTCGGGGTTTAGGGTTGGTGGATCAGGCTTGCTTTCCTTGGGGCATACGGCTTAAGGTGTGCAAACCCTAACCCTTAATTAAACCTTAACCTACCAGTAACCCCAAACAGGTCAAACCTCTCAAACCGAAATCCCAAACCCGATCATTCCGGAGGCTGCTGCCTTCGGCGCTTCGCGTCCCACTTCCATCCTGGAGACTCTTACCACTGCGCCCGCCGAGCAGACTGGTGCTTCGAAGGAAGTCATTGAGGCTGCTGGAAAATGGCAGGCTATTTGCGAGGAGAAGGGCTTTATGAGGGTTCTATGAGTGTACTTTAAAGGCTTTGTTCGGGGCAAACTATCTATTCGGGGCTGTATAGGGTTTAGAGTGGGGGTTTATTTGGTTTAGAGCTGAGTACGTAGGGTTTACGGCTTATGGTGGTCAGGGCTCATTCGGCTTAGGGGGTTGGGGCGTTGGAGTGTGAGGGGGTTTAGAGTTGAGGACTTAAGCATACGCACTGCCTTGGAATGTGGTTTAATTATGAGCTGCATAGCTCGAATATAGGGGCCTAAATAATCACCAATACTATTGTGGGGGCTCCTTAATATTATGGTTATAGTATAAAATACTCAAAACCCTTATCTAATTATTAAGGCCCCTGTATGAGGTGCTTTGTTACGAGGGTCCGGCAAACCTCTGGACGCCACGTGTTTTGGCTAAGGTTTACTATTCATCGAATTCAAGGCACCGTTGTGCCAGGAGACAGAAGCAGAAGCAGCGACGGAAGAGAGCGCCAAATTCGCCGACGGCCTGCCGCCTGGGATCGGGAAGCTTGCGGCCGTGTTGGTGAATCGCTTTGGTTCTTTGGAGAACCTTGTCAATTCAGAACAGCAGTAGATTTTTGGTTGTCGTGCCTTAGGCTACAGACAGTCTTCATTTGCTGCTAGTCCTACTCTTAAACCTCCTACTTCTACTCCTACTCCTCATCCTCCTCACCCTGCTCCTCCTTGCCCTGCTCCTACTGCTACTGCCGCTGCCGCTGCTGCTGCTGCTACTGCTACTGCTACTGCTCCTGCTGCTGCTACTGCTCCTGCTCCTGCTCCTGCTCCTGCTGCTGCTCCTGCTACTGCTACTGCTACTGCTGCTGCTGCTGCTGCTCCTGCTACTGCTACTGCTCCTGCTCCTGCTCCTGCTGCTGCTGCTGCTGCTCCTGCTGCTGCTCCTGCTCCTGCTGCTGCTGCTGCTGCTGCTACTACTACTACTACTAGTAATAGTACTAGCACTANCTCCTGCTCCTGCTCCTGCTGCTGCTGCTGCTGCTGTTGCTCCTGCTCCTGCTCCTGCTACTGCTACTGCTACTGCTACTTCCTACTTCCTACTGCTACTGCTGCTGCTGCTGCTACTCCTGCCACTGCCACTGCCACTGCTACTGCTCCTGCAGCTGCAGCTGCAGCTGCAGCTGCAGCTGCTGCTCCTGCTACTGCTCCTGCTACTGCTCCTGCTACTGCTCCTGCTCCTGCTCCTGCTACTGCTACTGCTACTGCTCCTGCTCCTGCTCCTGCTACTGCTACTGCTACTGCTACTTCTACTGCTGCTGCTGCTGCTCCTGCTGCTCCTACTACTACTACTACTACAACACTGCCGCTTCTACTAGTAGTAGTAGTAGTAGTAGTAGTAGCTACTACTGACTACTACTACTACTACTACTACTACTACTACTACTTCTACTACTACTACTACTTCTTCTACTACTACTACTACCACGACTATTACTGCTGCTACTACTACTACTACACTACTACCACGACGACGGCGACGACGACGACTACTACTACTACTACTACTGCTACTGCTACGGCCACTCATACTCCTACTCCTACTCCTACTCCTGCTCCTGCTCCAAATACTCCTCTCCTCCTCCTCCTCCTGCTACTGCTACTACTACTACTGCTACTGCTACTGCTACTTCTACTTCTACTTCTACGCTACTGCTACCACTGCTGCTACTACTGCTACTACTGCTATTACTGCTGCTGCAGCTGCTGCTGCTACTACTCTTCAAGAATTCTAAGGATTTTCAAGATCCCCTAGATCCGAATATTTCCGGAATAGCACTTGCATGAATGAGTTGCAGTTCTGAGCCTGAGGTGACATGTAACTGAGAGTTGTTTCATACATAATAATTTGTAAGCCACTACAATATGAAGGAATTTGGCCCTCAAGCACGTTTGGAGGAGTTTGACGGTACTGTCTGTGATCACCCGTCTCGAAATGAGACTGCATAGTGACTTTGACGATGTTTTCTCGCACATCTAGTGCTACTACTACTAGTACTACTACTATTACTACTACTACCACTACTACTGCCACTACCACTACCACTACTGCTACTGCTGCTGCTACTGCTACTGCTACTGGTGGTGGTGGTGCTGCTGCTGCTGCTGCTCCTGCTGCTGCTACTGCCACTGCTACTGCTACTGCTTCGACGACTACTACTACTGTGCTGTCAGTCGACTGGTACTCGAACCCCTGCCAACAAGGCTTGGGCACATGCTTGCATGTCTTCTTGTCACATGTCGCCACATCTGCTTGAACATATATTTTGTCAGTGCCCTTGATACGTGCATTTGTGCGAGGAGAGCTTTCTACAACTTCGATTACAACCGCAAGGGCAAGATCACAAGAGGTCAATGGCAGACCGTGTTCGCCACCGTTCGCATTGACGTGCAGGAGGTCACGGGCATTCCACAGAAGAAAGCATCTCAGACGGCAACCGGTTCAGGAGCAGGACTGCTGCAGTTCGCGGCTAAAACGCGGCCACTTGAGCCCGAGGGCGGCCAGGAAATTGTGGTTTAAGGGGGCAAGAGCGAAAACCCAGGTCTTCCGCATGATTGCTGCTTTTGGTGAATCCACGTCGACATTGGAGATTTCATATGACCAATGGCGCCTCTTCTTCGATACCGAGCTCGCCGGTGGCGCCACCCTGCCGCGTTTCAGATTTGGGATCGAACCCGCGGTTGGCGGTATTGATACTATTAGTGCCCGAACAACTACAAATATTATGTGTTAGGGTCCCTAAAGATAACTGTAACTGTAGTACGTGCCCAAACCCTCTTAATTGTATTTCGGTGATGGAGGGACGGGAGAACCTGGGGAGAGCCTGGGGACCTTTGGCCTTGCGTTGTTTCAGGGTTTACGGGTTTAGGGTTTAGGTGCTGGGGTAATCTTAAAGACCCAGAACCTTTGTCACTATCCCCGCCATGAACCAGAATCGTTCAGCACTGAAAGCAAAGAAGTGGACACAGCCATGCAACACCCGAAACCGTAAAAATTGAAATCCAAGAACCCTCTAGAGCCCTGATAGACGCAAAAAACCCCTAACAGAAAGACTAACGAACGCGAAGGAGCGCACTGAGCCCGAAAGTTCTACATCCCGACAGTGCAAAAGGGCACCTTAAAGTATTGTTGGGGCCTGAATAGTTACCAATGGATACGTTCAGGTATGCCACATAGCCTCCTCCAGATTGTTAAGCCCCTGCATTATGCCTCACCCCTAAACCAAACAGTCTGGGATTTATCTATTGTGCTCGAATTTGTGGGCCTGACTTAAGAGCAGGAGAGGTTGGAATGTCTGTAGAAGAGGAACTCAAGAGAGACCTCGTTCAAAAGGTCTTTGTATTAGGGTCCACTCTTTCTAAAACCCCTTTTGAAGCTGAACAAGTAAGAAGTTGGGGTGTTGTTGGGTTAAGGCGGTTTAGGGTCTGCCAAGACAAGAGCTTGTTCTCCAGCTTACCTCGAAGCCCCACATCCATGGTGGAAGAGCCCGGCTTAGGCTTGAAGGGGGAGTGAGGGGAAGTGCTTAGGACCCCGCAGCCTGAAATCCTAAAACTTTCCATCCTTTTGAACCCTTCTCGCCCCCCCAGCGGACCTTGAAAGGGTCTGCAGGCTTTAAACCTTAGAGCGAGGAATGTGCCTTCCTTTGCGCCGAAGATCGTGGAAGCCAAGCGCCAAAGCGATGGGAGAAGGCGACTGGGTCTTCAGCAGTGCCATTTAACACTTTTTTGCGTCGCGTTACGAAATCTGTATCATGAGAAATTGGATGCACCCTATGAAGATGAAAAGGGGATAACCGCTGGGGAGCCCATTTTTCCAAACCCTTCATACAAATACAAACACATAAGAAAGCTCTCTGGTTTTCTCTCTCTCTCTGTCTCTATCTCTCCGTCTCTCTCCCTCCTTCTCTCTCTCACTCTCTCCCTCTCTCTCTAAGCAATTTGCAACAAAAGACCTTGAACATAAGGATCAGAATAGGAAGTAATACTACCCCTGAAGTCCAAAATACAGTCATACATGTATTATCATGTAATTGCTCCAAAACCGCGCTCCAATTTCAAAGATCATGGAATCCTCATGGTAACCCCTTGTAGAACCCTTTCAAGAAACGCTCTCGACCGATCAGCTCATAGTACACAACTCATTAAGGGGATACGAGTGATCCGCCTACAAACCCATCGTAAAACCTGAGGAAGACTTCACCCAGTCCCTAAACCCCCAAGCGCAGCAACAAGAACACACACTAAACCCTAAACCCTAAAGTCGCAGGAGTCGTCCTTGCGAAGTAGGAGGCAAAAAGAACCACACCCTTGCAACCGATATATGGCATCACTCAGAGCCAAGGTCAAAAAGATGCCCGGAAAGGCCTCGAGACCTTACCTATTTTGGGCTTCTCTTGGCTTGAGAGTTTGGGGTTTGAAGGTTTAGATGTTTGGATTTGGGGTTTTTGTTGTTGGTTTAGGGCTTTTGGGTTTGGATTTTCCCGGATTTGCGGTTCAATTACAGGTGAAGCTAAAAGGCTGATGCAAGAACGGTTTAGGGTTTCCGGCACTTGTCAGAACACGAGCATTTGTCATGTATGAACCTTACTGACGGCATATACCTGAAATTATAGCAGGACCCTTAATATGATTTAGGGAATATACCCGAAGTGCAGGCACAGTTTGCGTAATCTGGTCAGCTTGACCCTGGGATGCTTTGCTGGATTCCTCTGAGAAGTCGGGATTGTTAAGCCTCATAGTTAGATTAGGGTTGAAGGGGCTCTTTGGTACATCTGAAGCAGGCCCTGTAGTTTGAGAAACCCTAGAACTACATCTTTGGTTTCGCGCGTGTAGCCGGGTGTCAAGTTCCTGCTCTGTGAGAAAATTGAAACACTACATAGCACGCAGGCGGATCCCTGATCTGCCGAGTGCCCTCAACCCGTATTCTTGAGCAACGAGCCCAACAGGCCCTCAAAGCTTTGGTCGAGCACGTCGATGAGATGGATCTTCAGCTCTGACTTGAGTGTTGTTGTCCCCGACATCTCGGCCTGCTGCAGGGGCAGTCCTAATTAATATTCTATTCCACCAGAAAGCCGGTAGAGAACCCGAATGCAAAAGATGCTCAAGCCTCAACCCTGTCGCAGAAGAGCCATGACCGAGTCTGCACCCACGGCCCAAACAAAATGAGGCTTGTGACGTTGGCTTCCCTACTCTGGCAGAAAATCCCCAAGGTTGGACCACTGCTTTAAAGCAGGACTAGCAACCAGCAGGAACAAACCGGGTAATTCATCATCATCACCATCATCATCTTCTCCATCAGCGCTGGTTAGACAGGCTCGGGAATCTCAACGCAAAGAAAGCGCACCCACACAGAAGAAAGAGCTGGCGTAGGAGCTTGACAGCGAGAAGGGTGCTAGTTGGACACGCTCGGGGGTCTCAAAGCATCATCGTCATCTGCAAAGTTTTCACAGTAAAGATAACGATCTCCGGAGACGGAAGGAAACCACGCCAACCTATGTAGAGACAAGCGCAGCAACCACTGTAGGATTCGTGAACTGCACATCTCACCATAACAAGCGAAATAAAACGCAGCCTGTCTGGAGCAATCTGTTACAGAGGACCGGGCGTAGCATTATGCCTTGCGTACCAAGATTTGTGCAACTTCGCCAGGCCCGGCGTCACAGCATCTCTATCATCAGACATGTGCGAACTCTCGAGAACCCCTCCCAGCTCAAGCGACAGTGCCTCTGCATTGCCCTACATTGGACTCCGGGCTTGGATTATCATTTCGGCGGAACGGAGCTTTCAACCCCGAACCTTGTAAGCCTCTGGAATTGTACAAGCTGCAACCCCCCAAACACGAAAAACCACACCGTCGATGCGGCCGAGGAAGCACAGCACACTGCCTTGCGCCGGTATATAAGCGGTGAGGCCGCATGACTGTGGGATGTTGCAGAAGTATCCTGTACCCAGATATATTTCATAGGTATTCAGGTCGACGTGTAGGTCCGTCATTATACATAGGTCGGCTCTTAGGCAGTAATTAAATCATATTATATACTGACATATACTGATTACTCATATGTCATACTCCCGTAGTGAGACCATCACGTCCGATTGTTTCATACACCTGGCTTGTTGGAGCACAGAGGAGGTCCACACACCAGATGTTGGGTCAAAGTATTGCCAGTAGCCATGGTATCAGAACCTTCTTAGGTACTGAAGGAAATTTAACAAGCTGCTGAATCCTTAGTACAGAGCCTGTGGGTAGAGCTCTTGGCACTTGCCGACCTAAACGCAATAACGAGCCTGCAACTCAAAGACCACATCCCTGGCTGAAACCCAATGCCCTGAAATGCAAACTTCATGGTTAAGGGGTTGACCTACGTGCGAGACCGTGCCTGCGAGCTTCCCAATCCCCCCCCCAAAAGCCAAGCTGCACTTGACATTCGAAAGACTGCGAGCGCGTCGGGATTGTCCAGCACCTGGAAGCCCTACCTGTATTCCCAAACCTTACAAAAATTAGTAGGTTATGGCCCCAAATTATAGGGTATAGCCCCTAAAACGATAGGTTTTCAGATCCACAGCGAAGCCCCTAACCTTAAACCCTATCGGCCCTACTTTCGCCAAGCCCACTCATGACAACATGTCTCGGCCAGATTGTCCGAGCGTGTGCGCCGAAGCCTTACAACAAAAACTCCCACGGCCCCACACGCGACGCCAAACCTTAAACGATCACTGCAGCTTGAGCTGGGAGCAGGAAGTGGCCTTAACTTGCGTTGTGGTGTTGTCTGCAGCATCCCAGCTTGAACCCAACAAGTAGTGACTCGTCTGGCAGAGTCCAAGTTGCAGGACGTCCCTCCGGATGCTGCGCAGACCGGAGAGAATCCTTGGTCTTCGAGCTCTGAGCTGCTCGGGAGATAATCAGAGTGTGAGCGGGGCGGGATTCTTAGCCCTAAGGGTCCAAAGTACCTATATAGTAGAATGTAGGGTTTCTATATTAGGAATGATTACTATGATTTGGGGAAGTATTCCCCATAACAGTACTTGGGATTAGGGGCTCCGCAGGCAGAATTGGAGGCTGCGGTGTCGGTGCTACTGCCATTACCCTTCCAAGAGGCCACGATGTTTGCTAGTCCCAGCTGCTCTTGTCCACGCCTCTAAGGCTAACGCTTATACCCCAGATGCTGCACCCGAAGCCCCGATTTCACCCCCTCCCCCCCCACCGAAGCTTCCATTCCCGCCCCCCCGGTCGTCAACTCTAATCACTCTAACCTCTCAGCATAAGTCCGACGAATCCGTAGTTCAAAGTCTGAAAGCTTCACGCTCAACCATGATCTACAAAACCGTGCGAATATATGACTAAATGCAACTACACCCCAAAGCCCCAAACCCAAACGTCCAGACCTCCTCCGACAGGGATTCTAGCGATTCTAGCGACGGAGACGGGGAGTCCTCCAAACGCCACCGCAAAGGCAAAAGGCGCGGCCGAGTGTTTGCACGGTGGTTTAGGCTTCAAGGCTTGGTGGGGTGGCGGATCATTGACTTTTGCGGGGAATTCCTGGTGTTCGGTGAATGCACGGCCCGACAGTCTGAGTGCTTTCGATTTCTGTGTTGGCGTGGAATTTGGAATCGTTGAGCCTCTCCCGTGTGGGTTGACGATTCCGTTGCTCATGCAGAGTTCGCGCTGGTCATAGCAAGCGTCTACCCTCCTTCGTCTTAGCGGATTATAGTAGTAAGGATCCCCTTATCAGGCCTGTAAAAAAAGGGATTTATGTGACCAACGGGTGCAGTAATCGGGGGTCTACAGTATACGATACTAGTATACGATGACAATACAGGATTGCAGGGGAATCGGCTGGGCGGCATACTCTGGGTTTTCAACCAAGACGCACTATTACTAGGGCCCGAGCAGACATGTACTGCTGCTGCTGCCGCTGCTGCTGCTGCAATTACACTGCTGCCCAATACGTCCAATTGATCGAGTCCTCAACGGCATCTAGCCACCACGGCAAACTGCAAAGAACCGGGTTTCAGAGTGCATTCCCTGACCGAGGCGAGAAGGGGATGGAGCTCAGGGCGATACTTCCAGTGACAGCGATGAGGGGGGCTCTGCTTCTCACAGGTCCCTGAAGCCAACGGAAGATGGGAACTCCGCTTCTGCGTCCAGTGCTGTCGGAGACGTGCAAGGCGACGGGGACGCCGACAATACGGCGAGCTCCGAACCCTCTGCGTCGAAAAGCGGTGCAGAGACCATGCCCTGGCCCAAAGACGATTCCAGCGATTGGAGCAGCTCAGATTCCGATGCTGCAGAGGATGATGTGAAAAAGACTGCCGTCAAGAAGAGTTTCGGCGCGCATTCGGGCGTAGATGCACGCCGGGTGAACCGAGACAAGGCCAGGAGTCTTTCTTAAAGTTTAGACTTTAGACATCCTTCATCCTAGGGCTCCAGTTACCTCAAAACTAGGTTTAGCCCAGCAGCCCATTAGGCCCTTACGCCTACACCCAAGATTTCTGAGCCCTGAACCCTGCAAGCCAGGGGAGGTGAAGCCCTGAAAATTCTTCAGGTGATGAAGGCTTTCACTGAGCGCGATGATACAGCCATTGCTCAGCTGAACGATGATGAGCTGCAGGCACTGGCTGAGCAGGTGCAGCTGCAAGAGGAGATCGAACAGCTTCCCGGTGCTTTGGGGGTTTCGGGATCATGGCTAGCTGATGGTGCCACTTCCTCTCAGCAAGGTGAGCCAATGGTTTCGGGTTTACCTTAGGCTATTAGAGTTGAATTTGGGGTTCTGATTCTGGGCCGAGGGTTGAAACCCACACTCATCGTAGCAGTGATTCACGAAGCTTCAGAATGAACCCTAAACCCTAGCCCTAAACCCCCCAAAAAAGAGCCTAAACCCTTAAACCCTAAACTTTAGGCCCTAAACGGTCAATCGCATTGAGAGTTTTGGGGGGTAACCTCGAGGTTCGATTTGTCGAGCATCGATGCCTTCGCCTACGTCCTCCTGGCAAAGATGGGTTCCTTCAAGAGGGCCTTCAATTGGTTCGATTCTAGGTGGCACTTTGGGAAACTTGCTTATTTCCTCTTCATAAATACTTTTGGGGGCCCCAAAACTACAACCCAGGATTTCAACTGTTCCAAGAAAATCACGAATGTCACCTGGGACACAGGCAGGAGTCCGGGAGAATACAGTGATAGTAGGAGGTCCTATGCTGCATATTCCATGAAGCGCAATCAACTTCGACCAAGTTCCATTATTTAATTTTCAGTGTATTAACTTATTGGATGAAGTGGGATTCCACTAGACTAGTTGGATTCGATTCGGATCTGTTACATGTTTCGCATCTTGTGTTATACCACACCATGTTATATCACATGGTTCATGTAGTATCTGCAACTAGCAGCATAATTCGCAAGATGTTCGCGAGCTCCAGGCTGGAGGTCGACAGTTGACCCCGCCAGGTATCCTGCTGCTCCATGTGGATACGGAGAAGCTGACCGGGTTACTGGATTCTTGCTAAGGGAACCTCTTTTTTTTACTATAAAGCCCGATTATGGTAGCTTTACTTAAATTCCTTAACCCTCAAAGGACTAAGGAGCCTTTATAGATCCCTTAAAGGAACACTTATAGCTCCCTATTGTGGCAAATTAAATTCCTTAAGCAGAACCCAGGTTAAAGCCGAGCAACATCTTCTATCGCATGGACACGTGCACAGAGGATGCACCGACCGGAATGATCACCAGCACCTCGGCGACGAAGTGGTTGAACTAGTTTAGGGTTTAGGGTAGTCATGGTTGCGTACTGTACCTGGGAGGACCGGAGGCACAGGTGTAGCACGCTCAAGCTTGAAAGAATAAGAACTCTACCGTCACGGTTTCATGTTTCACGCCCCAGATCCTTGCAGAACAGACTCAGAAGTCCCCCCAAGGCATATGGGTAGTTCTCTAAATTAGGTCCCTTTTTGGGTACCCTAAATATTAGGTGCCGCATTATAGTAGAGACCCAAAAAGGGACAATAATTTTGACAACCACCCATATCGTGTCTTGTTTTATTCTAGCTTCTTGCGACGCCAAACATACTCAGCCAGTTTGTTTGCTGCACCCGAAAGACCCATAGCATGCAGTCTAGAGGACACCCTGTTTCCAGCGCCCCTATTGCATTCTTGTCCGATCCAGTCTGAAACCATCGCGATTGAATCTACCAATGCATTGGCATGAGCCATCTCCCATACTATATCATAATAAACATAGTAGCACATATACTATTACAACCCCCACTGTCAGGCTACAGTCTACAGGCTTTCGCACCTGAATTGCCTGTGGCCTCCGACTGCGAAATTCGCAAGAAAATAATGTCAAAGATGTAATCCGGAGCGCACCTTGCAATATAAGCCCTGCTACCAAATCCCGGCACCCTCAATCCTAGACGTACATCTGCAGTTCGACTGCCCAAAGGGAAGAAGTGGAAGCAGTTCTTCAGCGGCTTCCAAATTCCGGAGGAACTCAAGAAGCAGCTCGAGGAGATTACCCGTTTGAGTTTATGATATTAACAACTGTAACAATAGGAGTGCTAAGGATATGGGAGTTTCCGAAATTAGGGGGTACTTTATTTTGGGGTCCTTATAATAAAGATCCTACTATTTAGGGTGGGTCCCCTATTTTCGGAAACTCCCATATGTCTCTCTGGATATCCCTGGGGTCAGTCCTAAGGCCTCAGAGTTTGCAAAGCGTTTTGAAGCACCCGGACGGTCCCTGGAACTTTGACTTTCTGCCCTTGACGTCGTGATTTAAGGGTGGGCTGTTTGTCCAGTCATTTCAACGAAAATGTTTGGTTATTCACATTATTTTTTTGGTGCTGAGCAGGTGCTGCACTGCTGGCAGTGCTGGTGATGGTGGTGGTGATGACGGCGGTGGTGCAGCAGCGCCGGCGGTGGTGGTGGTGGTGGTGGGTGACGGCATGGTTGCTGTCACTATTGTGATTATGTCTGTGCATGAACGTGCATCTGTTGTCCGTGCATGAATTCTGTCTGGTCTGCCTGATGAAAAGTTCTGTTTCCTTGTAGGATTGGGCTTGTGGTGGGACTCTCATCTAGATTCTTTTGACGTGACTGATCGGACTCTTGAAGAGTAAAAGCTTTGCAGCCAAACCTTCAGCCCTAAACGCTTGCAGGAGGGAAGAAGTTTACGAAAGAGGGCAGCCGCTCGCATGAAGCAATACCGGAGAAGAGGAAGCCTCTTCCGAGGCAACTTCTGGCGGGTTTAGAGGGTTCAGGGTTTAGGGTTTCGAGGGTTTGGGTTTTTGGGGTTTAGGGTGTAGAGGGTGACGGATTCCACTTTTCGAACCTTTTCCTGCGAGGTTCAGGACTCTGCGGGGTTTAGGTTTTCGGCGTTTGGGCCGTCTTGAGCTGTGAAAAAATATTATATCGCTGATGTTGCGTCGAGGTTTTGGGGGTGAACTTGTACACTTTCTTGTCTGTAGGCTTCAGCATTCGAGGATTTCGCGCTGAGCTTTAAGCACCTCTTGACAGGAGACAGGGGACAGCGCCTGGCAGTGCAGAGGAGGCTGCACATCCTTTGGGAGGGGGGGCTGAACAAAAGCTCGCGTTATGTACTGGATTCTGTGCAGTATTGACCAGTCTTCTGGTCTTTGAATTCGCTCCTCCAAAGCCCGAAACCCCGAGCTTCAAACGCAAAGCAACAGAGGGGCAACGACGGGCCGTTGTTCATCGATTATCCCAAGGATTACCTTAGATCTGTCTCATGGCAAGGAACCGATCTGCGGTTGATGCGCGGCTCACTAGCAGCGGTAATATGTCCGTTTTGTTTTCTGTGTGGTGCACCTGACGAGAGCAAACGTGCTACACACTGTGTCGGCAAGATGACTTGAACAACACTTGAACAACAGCAATTGGCACGAAAGCGGCACTCTTACTGGTCCAGACAATGTGTCGGGTTGCCCTGTGTTCTTGTAGATTTGAAAATCATTTTCGGGGAATGTCGTTCTCTGGTAGCATGCATTGGAGAGCCGCCAAGCTCCCTTTGCTGTTTCAGCACAGCACCCTTTATCTCCGGCTGCCGCAGGGACTCTGACATTGACGAGGTGGAAGAGACGGAAGAGGTGCCGCAACCGCATCACTGTGTCGCATTTAGGTTTGCCTTGTGGAGGCTCCATGGGGCTTTTTTGGGCATAAACCCTAAACCAGGTTTGTCCGCTTGCTGCCAGGAGAAGCAGCAGCGCTTGGCACAAGAACAGGACCCGCGGTTTGCAAACTGCGTTGCAGCATCCAAGCGTAGCGTGCGGGCTAATATCGAAGATTTCGGCCATTAGGATGTAGAAGTCTGAAGCAATGATACTCTCTCCTTAGGGTTCCTTCAGTAATAGCACAACATGCCCCAAACATCTTTTATGGCCCCTACACTCGGTTTCCTGCGCACCTGGGCGAGTTTCAACGGCTTGGTATGTGCGGAACTTCACAGGCTTGACTCAATTTCATCCCAATGGACAGAACAGGTTGAAGTCCAGCTACTGTTAGCAAGCATTGAGAACTTTGAGTGCTTGCGTGTATCCGAGAGCTACTTCCCTGTTACTTCCGATCGGCTTCTCACGGAATCGTCAGGCAAAGAAGCAGCGACAGAAGTTGTGATTGTATATAAAGTGCTACTGTATAGTAGCACATATATAGAGTCCTGGCCTTAGAACTCCTATGTAGAGCTTCGAGGCAACAGCGAGGCCGGGTAATACAGGAGCCGGGTAAATAAAATGACGAGCTAATTCTACTGCTTAAGGTTTCCAAAAACATTTGTACTGTAATATCCATATATTACCTGGAACTTTCCGTCGGGCTCCAGAAACGACTTATGCAAGTCATACATTGTGCAACTCAGTGACCCATGATTTTTTCCCTAAGCCCGTAGACCCGAAACCCTAAACCCCTGAAAGTAACGGTAGCAACGAGACCTGACAAGCCGTGCCTGCCTTGAGCGAGTGTGCGAGTCGAAACCCCTGAACTACCCAGCGCCCTAAACCCTAAACCCCTAAACCCTAAACCCCTAAACCATGTATCGGAGCTCCAGGGTTCTTTCACAATCGAAAGGCTGGGTAGAGGCATCCTAATGCGCCTCTCCGCAAGTGGCCCGAGCACAGAGGGTGGCAAACTTCCTGCCCATGCATTTTTGAGTGTTAGGGTTTTTATAGGGTTTAGGGTTTAGGGTAGTAGTGAGCTTGAGGGTGCAATGTGTCTAATGGTAGTCAAACACGGAAGGGATGACAGTTCGGTATCATCCCCTAGCAACTGGGTCTTCTATTCGAGGTGGGCGCTCACTTCTAAGCAGCTATCTCGGAGACCTGCATATTGGTGATGTTCGAGTCTCTGAGACATCCCCAACCTGTGGCACAGTCCGTCCCGCCAACTCGCCAGGAGAACTACAGGCGCGGCGTGCTGCGAGTCCCTAGGACTTTTGGGGGTCTTGAGGACTGAGATGGCGATGATCATGATGATGGTGATGATATGTGATGATGCTGACGGCGATGAGGTAAGGCACGTATATCTGGTCTGCGAGCATGATCCTACGGGTTTTCGAAGCAAAAAAAGCAGGCTCAGCACCATGACTGTATGCACATGATCCGTGAACCCCCCCCCCCCNCCCCCCCCCCCCCCCTGGTAACCCTTGTAGTTCTCAAGCAGACTACGCTGTTGCCTAGAGCTACCCTGTACATCCGACCATGGACTCCGCCAGGGAATGGGTTGAGCGCGAGCTGTCGTCCATCGCCGATGGCGACTACAAAGATTTCAGCGATGCCGTCTTCAGAGGTGGAGCTGTTGCTTGGATCTGGCAGTTCGGAAAGGGTTGCGAACATGGTTTCGTTGGTTTTGTTGTAGTAAATTAGTATTGAAGGTCTTCCGTACTTACCATGCTGTAACCCTGACTGATATTGGTATAGTTGCTGCTGCCCTTGCGGTTGCCACCGCGGTTGCTGCTGCTTCTTGTGCCTGCCTGACGCCTTTGGATGACACATGCATTCTTGCTACTAGCAACACCTTGCAGCCCTTGGGCACAAGATTGGGTTGCTTATGTTGTGTGTTGGACTTTGGGAGCCGATGGCGACACGTCTTCTTTCCCAAGGTGTAGTAGGCGTGGGGCATGAAGCCTAAACTTCCTAAACTTCTAGCCTAAACCCTGAATCGTGTTTGCATGTCGATGTTGGGTTGGAATCGCAGAGACCGGTATTATCGCAGGTTTCTGTCCTCGGGTCATCATATAGGCCTGGGCGATCAGGGGATCCTAAACCCGAAACCCTGAACTCTAAACCCTAAACCCCTAAACCCTAAACCCTATGACAGAGGAAGAGGAAGAGGCTCTTGAGTGCGGGAAGCTCCCAGGGCCTCCAGGGCCCTTCAAATTGTTAGGGGTTTAGGGTTTAGAGTTAGTTCAGAGGTTTAGGGTTTAGGGTTGTTCTTTAGGGTTTAGAGGTTTAGGGTTTAGGGTTCTTCTTTTTGGGTGTTTCGAGAGTGTCTAGGGTTCCACGACTTCACTCAGGAGAGCCTTCTGAATCCATTTCGGCGCCGTCAGATCATGATGGAAATTGCCGAGGTCGGATGGTTTGAGTTGAAACGGCTGTCTTATACCCGGAACCCTAAACCCTTACAGCCTAAACCCTGAACTTGGAGGGGGGTGTCACGTGCTTAAGGCCCACGGCTCGTCCGTTTGCCCGGACAGTCTCACAACAGATCCAGTTTGAGAGTATAGTCCTTAGGGTTAGGGTTTATTCCGGTTTAGGGCAGAGGGCTTCCATATTCTTTACATGTCAGGAGCTCGAAACTTCAAAGTAGGATCAGTGACCCCCCCCCCCACCTTTCGAGGAGCTCAAAGCTCTGAGTTCGCAGCCCGAAGGAAGATTCCCGGGATGCAGAGCTCTATCCCAAAGCCAGACCTGCAAGTGAGTTCAGGGTGCATTAGGTTGCTTTCGAATCCCTGGCCCTTTCACCGAGAACTGAGCCAAAGCTCCCACCGTCTGCATCTAGCGAATACTTCTCTGGGCTTGGATGCACAAAAAACCGTTTGCAGAAGCTTTTGCTTCATTGCGCCAGAGGCACTGGCGCTTGCAAACGCCCTTGTGCAAAGAACAATTTGGGGAACAACAAGTTCCGCACCTTGTAGGGTTTGGGCATCATGAAACACTTGACCAAGCCCCAACGCCCGTTTCTTGCGAAGACTCCAACTGATAAATAGCCTGAGGTGTATGGTCTCTTCACACTCTCTCCGGCGGGGCTGGGAAGGATGCCACCACGTGCCAAGGCTTCAACAGCATGGCCAACACCATGATCAGGACTTTGTTGATCATGTTGGTGGTGAGAAGGATGGCGCTTGTGACCAGGTCGAAGCTTGTGGTGAAGGTGATGCTGCTCATGATGTCGATCATCATCAGCATCATCTTCATTGCCATCACCAGTGTCTCCATCATCATCATCACCACCACCATCATCAGCATCATCATCGTCATCGTCGTCATAACAGCCATCATGACCATCATTGCTGGAGCCATGCCGTTGATCCAACCGGCGTTTATTTCCAATCTCCTAAGCTCCTGCTTCTCCCGAGCCTTACGATCCGATCCCTTTTTGGGTTTTAGGGCTCCCTGCCAGGGCTAAGGGGTTCGATTTTCGGGTTTTTTTTAAAATCTAGTTTTGGATTGTAGGCTTGAGTGCTATTGACTCCGACCCCCACTTGTCGTAACGCTTCCCAAGCGCTGATCAGCCTCCACTCTGGCCGCACGACCTGGGGCCGACTTTTCACATGTTCGCAATGTGAACTGCCTCTGGTAGTGTTTATTCTTATCAGTGCTCATGGGAGTGACGTTCCAACCCCCTAAATCCTCAATCCTAACCCCATAGACCTCAAATGCCTTCTTGCTCTGGTTAGTGTCCGGCTGGCTGTTCGAACCATGCGGGTCATCATGCAGCAACCTTAAATCCCTGTCCGAATCTGAGCGCCGAAAGCTTAAAACCATGCGAAAGAACCTTGGTAGTTCCATTGTAGAATCTAGAATACCCATAAAAACCCCGTTGGCAGCAGTTCGGTGGCTTTTGAGGTAACAGCAAAAGCCTGGAGCGCGCCCCGGGAGTCCTTGAATCAGCTATCATGCCGGAACCCGGGTGTGCCTTGGAGTAAAGGTTTATGTGTGTATGTATATATATATATATATATATATATGTATGTGTGTGTGTGTGCGTGTGTATGCTATGTATGTACACACGGTTTCGAGTTTAGGGTTCAGGATTAGGGACGTGAGAAAGGGTTTAGGTTTTCGAGTTTGACGTATTTGGGCTATATAACCGGATGTCCATATTGATTCGTTGTGCACAGGTTTTTCAGGATTGTAGGCTCTGGGGTCTAGGGTCAGTTAGTTGAGGGAATGAGGTTGCAAGGTTTGAGTGTGTGAAGGGCTTTCAGGTTTTGAGGGCCTCAGAGTTTCAGAGTTTTTTGGCACCCTAAGCACTAAGAGGCTGTCACCCACCATGCTCATGCTCCGAGCTCAAACTTGGGATGAAAGTCTTCAACAGCGCCAGCCACAAGCCGCAGAGAGAACATTGCCTGTATCCTAGCCGGCACGTGCTTCGCAGGCATGAGGATCTACAACATGAAGTCGTTTTCGGGAGCCGCTCGTCCGGTACAGCAGGGTTCGGGGCTGTGGTATGATGGCCAAGCAGGCTGGGCCGACAGCTTTTTGAGCCCTGGGTGAGGTTTAAATGACCCAGGATCCTCATCTGAGTCAAACCTGGGCAGAAATACGGCGCAATGCCTGCAAGTGTTGTTCAGATTTCGCCTTTCGCATCTGTGGACCCGTGTCCTTACATGGGCAATGGGTCTGATCCCTTGGCTCCTTGCACGCTTTACAGGCACCCAACGAAAAGCGCCAAAAGCTGGCACTGGACCGACCAAGCCCTGAAGCCCCGACCATCCCTGAACCATACCATAAAACGTAAAAGCCGCAGAAGGAAAAAATCCAGACCCACAGCCCTCCAACTCCTAAACTTTGTAGCTGGGTTGGTGTCCTTTAACCTTTCCGGGGTTGGATAATCTTAACATAATTCTGAAAAGATTAACTTTTTGGGGGGTTACGGTATTCAGCCTCTAAGTAAAACCTAGACTCTAAACCTCGCAAGCAATCTGCGCCATTGGGATTCCTTGTCTATCAGACTGGGTTCTAAGGATCGTAAGCCTATGCGCCTCTGAAGGAGGTTTAGGGCTGTAGTAATTGTAGAATTTCACGGAAGTTGACTTGCTTACCATATGAAGGACGAAGGAAAGCAAGCTAGGTACGATCCCTCGTATGGTAACCTAAATTCTGTTCCTTACAGGATTAGCTCAGGGCCTAAGTTTGGTAAGAAGCCTTTAGGGCATGGGGGCTTCCGGGGCATAGCTATCATGGACGATGGAGTTACGCACCACGGCAGGTTCTAGAGCTGTGATTTAGACACCCACTGTCCCCATGCCAAACTCGTCATTGAGTTTTGCTGCTGCTATGGCATGGTATGGTTTGGTATGGTAAGGTAATGGTATCGTATGGTATGGTACGGTAACCAGATCAAACGTGCCAATGTCGTGTATTATTAGCTGCCCCTCCCTGACCACACCCTAAACCCTAAACCCTCAATTCCCACCTCCGAGATCATGATCGACAAGTTCGAAACTATGAGATCAGGGGGTCGCCTCGTGATCAACGACATGGGCTTTACCGCGGCTTGCGCGGATAATCAGTGACAGTGATCATTTGGGATCCTTGATCACGAGACACCATGTCGGTCTCGTCTCAGAGGGGTGGGCATTTCTGTTGTAGCGGGTGCTTCCGATTGAGGTCTTGGGATTGCTGCCCAAGTTGCCCCTGAGAGTCTCCCTGGACTCTTTTCCCTCGTTTTCATTGTCCCTGCAATGCTGCGGGCCATCCTTGGGTTATGCTTGAGCAAAGAGCTGAGTTCGTTACTACTTTCGGGGGGGTTCGCCGTTCAGAGCCAGTGTTCCTGTTTCACAGTTATACCCCTTATGCTACTGTATGCCCTGTCCCTGGCGCGCGGTGCTGGGGTCGTCTGAGGAAGCGCAGAAGGCCGTTGCACACCTGCTGGCACTGGATCGGACGCTCGTGGCCGTCTTTGAAAGACACTTCGGAAGCAAAGTATCCTAATCTTAGAAAGCAACCAAAGGTCGTGTGTCAAGTCAATTATGCACAGGTCATGGAAGTACGCCCAAAGTGCAGGATGTGGATCATCAGAAGGGCTTGTCTAAGTTGCACGAGAGGCACCATTAACTGGACGGATTCTCCTTTCAGATACCCTCAGACTTCCTACTCGTAGCGTCGTAGCACATGGCTGGAGTTCCAAGCCTAAATCAGCCTCGCCCCAAATCCAAATCTAGACAGCAACCCTTGCAAACCTAAACCTCTATAACCTTTGCGACGCAACCTGTAACCCTTTCCAAAACTCAGAGACCTCACTCACCGGTTAAACCCTGTAAGAATTCAACTGCCCCAGCCCGTGACTCAAAAAGCTAATCCTAAACCCGACAAAAAGTTCTTGAACCTTCGAAAAAACCAAGCTCAGAATGGGGTGCCGGCGAGCGCCTGGTTGTTCACCACACTGGATCCTTCGCATCGGGCTTGAACTCTCAGTTGGACGCCCTCAACGAGGGTGTCGGGGGCCGGGGGCATCCTGGGAAGTTCTCATCCATAGAACAGTGGGTCTAGAGTTGTGAGGTTACGGAGATTTATGGCGAGAGGGGTTAGGGTGCAACGTTTAGCCGTTTAGCTTGTTTGGAGTCATAGGGTTATATTATATATCATATGTAGGGTTTGAGGTTCAAGATATTGGGAGTATACGGGGAATCTGTGAACCCGCGGGTTTCGGCGGATCAACGACACGTCTTGCATCTGGCCTATTGGGCATTTATGCGCATGCCCTGCCACTCTTCCTCAATTTTGGTTAGGACTGATGCGCAAGAGCTGCCGCCAGATCTCTAGAGTTTTGTTCGCCCATCAAGTCTGCTACAAGTAGAGTAGGCTAAGCCGCGAGTGAATCCCGCACTTACAGTCGCAAACTGTCGCAGGCGACATGAGGGCAAGCGTGGTAGGCGATCATGCAAGAAAAGTCCTAATGACCGTAGAACCCGAGACTTTCACCTTGAAGCCTAAACCCGAAACTGACCTGAACCCTTAACCCCAGCAAAGCCAGGGGATGCCGTGACCCTGGCCGCCAATCTGTCTAACATCGAGCTGAGATACGCCCGATTCTCGATTCGGGGGACTCTTGTGGCTGGCAGAGTCTGGGGTTTAGGGTTCTGGGCATGGGGTTCTGGGATTAGGGTTTAGGGTAGCGGCCTAGGCTTGGCTTAGGGAACTTTAGGGTCAAGGACTTCTTTCTTCTGCTAGTATCGTTGGTATGAAAGTAGTTGGTGTTCTTGACAACGGCTTCATTATTGTCACGTGTGGGCATAGCTTGTTTTTGTTGGTCTAAGAATATGACCGTTACTGCTGGTAGTCCGTTGTGTCAGTCTGGCACCATACTCGACTTGAGGGTGGTTCCTGGGTTGGGTCTCGTGTGATCTAAGAGCTCCGGGTGAGGCATCTTGTGTGATGAGAGGCTTGAGGGTACAAGTCCAGGCGTGGACGTTTCGGATTCTGGGCTCAGGGCATTAATTACAGGCCTTGGATTATCTACGGCGAGCCGCCCTTTGTTTCTTTTTAGCCTAGGGCACGAGTTCAGCTCGGGTCGGGGTTGGGAGCTTGGCTGCGTGCTCTTAGAGTCTTAGAGTCAAGCATTAACCTTCAACCACTCGGTTATGATGCCCTCAATCCTCAAAGCCCAACTTCCGAATAAATCAGAGCTTTTAACCCGACATCCCGAATCCTAACCTCTAAAGCCAGGTCCAGGCACAAGCGGCCAAGATGGGAATGACCGTCGTTCGACAGAAGAACGAGAAGGGGGAGGAGACTCTGAAGGCTTTGAAGCCTCCTCTAAGGGGTCTTAAACAGGGTTCCTTTATGCTTATACCAGGGTTTTGTAACTGCGTTTGGGAAATCCCTGGGGTTCCACTTACTTAGTAATATCTCTGTAGTCCATGATCAGCTACCTAGATCCCTACAGTAGGGGATCAGAATGCATATCGCATGCATCCCACTGTTGGTGATGATCTTGCTGGGTCTTGTTCAATGGTGACAGTAGCACCTTCGGCCTCCATGCAATGTAATTACAGATGTGCGTGTAGAGGAGGGAGTGGAGCAGAAGCGCTAGTAAGACAACGAGGAAGAAGAGACAGAACATGCCAGAACCAGTTTCAATATCGCCACATCGTCGTCATCACCTTCATCACGCCATCACCACCGTCATCATCGCCTCCATCATTGTCATCATCATGACCATCACCACCATCGTCCTCATCATCGCATCGTGATTTGCCGTTTTCGTCGTCGTTACGACCACCACCTCCTCCGTCATGATGATGATGGTGATGATGATGATGATGACCTGTCGCGTGGTAACCACAGGACGCTACCAACATCACCCGGTTCTACGACTTCACTATGCTACTGCGACTGCGACTGCTACTGCTTGCTACCGCCATTACTACTCCAACTGCTACTGCTACTGCTACTACTGCTGCTGCTACTACTACCGCTGCTGCTGCTACTACTGCTACTACTACTCCTACTACTACTACTGCTACTACTACTACCACTACTACTACTACTACTACTACTACTACTACTACTACTACTACTTCTACTACTACTACTACTACTACTGCTACTGCTACTGCTACTGCTACTGCTACTGCTACTACTACTACTACTAGTACTAGTACTCGTACTACTACTACTACTACTACTGCTACTGCTACTGCTACTGCTACTGCTACTGCTACTACTACTACTACTACTACTACTAGTACTACTACTACTACTATTACTACTACTAGTACTACTACTACTACTACTACTACTACTACTACTACTACTACTAGTACTACTACTACTACTACTACTACTACTATTACTACTACTACTACTACTACTACTACGTACTACAACTGCTGCTTCTGCTGCTGCTGCAACCACTGCTGCTGCCCGGTGTTTTTTTGTCCTTGCGGAAGGCTGCTACTGCGGGTTATACATACAGGCCAAGAATAGGACACAGCCTCGGGGACCACAGGTCTAATCTTGAGTTTGTTGTGCGCAGGTAGTGTTCGAGATCATCCACTTCCGAAGTCAAACGATTCAATGATAACATGCTGTAATATACTGCCCTTCTGAATTTACCACCTAGTACTGTTGGCAGGTCTTCAACATGCCGGGTCCTCAGACTTTGAGTGTCAAGTGGGTCCCTGGTCTTTACTGGCAGATGCCTGAGGAACGAGTTCGCAAATACCGTCCGGGAGAAGCTCGCCGATGTCGGTGTGGGCAATCGGGCCGTCTTCAAGAACTTGTGCATCCAGGAGCAGTTTGCATAGAGCATGCATCAATGACCAATCTGTACAACGTCACACATATATACACAATACGCATCTATTTGTGCATGTATAAATATATACACATACATGCACACATACCTACACATAGCGCAATGCTGATGCCGGTTTCGTGCGTGACCGCAGAACCACTCGCGCGCCCGGAGTCGCCACTCTAATCTCCCCCACCCCCAAGCCGCCAAACCCTCCGTAAATCCCGCAAACTTCAACCTAAACCCCAAAACCCTAAACCCCTAAAGACGTAGCCATTTTGGCTCAAGCCATTTTGGCTCAAGTGTATCGGCTCAAAGCTCCTTGGCCTTATCACTTTCCCCGGGTCCTGTCTCTGTCTGTCGATGGGTGACGATCCCAACGGGGACTTGAGGATGGGTGGTGACGATGATGCGCGTGATGACGTTGACAGCCCACTTCATGCAGCAAATGCTCTGCCTGGTGCTAGTGACCTTGCCGCTGCTCAGGCTGCCCTGGCTGCTGCCACTGCTGGACTGAACCCCTATCAAGTGGCTGCCTTATCTGTGCCGTCCTCCCCCCGTGCCGATCCGCCGCCCCCTTGCAGTGCCGCTAGTAAGGTTAAGACTTCTGGCCGTGGGAGCGCAGGGCATGACCACAAAGGAGGTGTGAAGAAACCTCCTGGGAAACATGTAAGCCCAGAGAAGAGAGCCAAGCTGACAGGTGCGACGACCCAGCCGCTACTCCACCCGGTTACACCTCTGCATTCCGTGGGTCTAGCAGAACCCCCGGAACAGGGACTGGACCTGAAGGACCCAGGCAACCCGAATTCTTCAATATTGACCAGAGTACTCCATCTTGGGTTCAGGATTTGAGGGAAATGTTTCAGGGAGGTCAGCGAGAAATGATGTCAGAGCTGAAACTAACACGAGATGCATCAATCAGGTTACGGAACAAGTTGCTAGAATTGACAAGAAACAACAGGACATGGCAGATCTTCAGCGCAGTTTTCAGAACCGTCTTGACGAAATGGAAGAGGAGATGAAAGACCTGCGGGCCGGGAGGTCCGTGAGCCCAGCACCCCACCGTGCGGGAAGTACGGGACCCGGGTGTAGCCCTCGTAGCACCACTGTTAGTGGGGGATATAACCAGCCCATCATAGATGATCTGCAAATAGTCAGGGGGGGCTGGAAAGAGGCCAGGAAATCAGATGTTGAATCCGAGATACGGTGTCTTTTTCAGACTCTTGAAGCTAGTCCCTTGTTGAAAGAAATTCATGTGCCCTCTATCAGAACCGACTTTGCACGTGTTGAACTCCAGTTCGGAGCTAGCAAGCTAGCTGAACGCAGGAATGTCCAATCCCTCACCATCCAGGCCCTCAAGAAGCATTTTGATGCCCCCCCCCCCACAGTCTCAACCCTCAACAAACAGAGAGTAGACTTTGGGTATCGCGCAACCGTAGTAAGGAAGACAGGGCAAAGAGAAGGGCTCTTGTTGGTGTCAAGGAATACTGCGCTCAGCATATCAGTTCTATTTTCATCGATTTGGACTGGAGAGGAAAGCTTTGGATCAGAGGTGAGCAAATTCTTTTTCATGCTAGCTTACGACGTTCCACGGATGATTCTGAACTCATCGCTTGACTACAGAGATCTGAGGTGAT
This sequence comes from Symbiodinium sp. clade A Y106, assembly GCA_003297005.1. NCBI lineage: Eukaryota > Dinophyceae > Suessiales > Symbiodiniaceae > Symbiodinium > Symbiodinium sp. clade A. The sequence goes on from BGNK01000219.1 coordinate 156,624, forward strand.
TCTTGTCATCGCCGTAAGCTTTCGCGGCCGTTACAGGAATTAACTGCAATGACGTGAAACCTTCACGGAAAACCACTGCACTCTATCAAGAATTTGATAGACCGTAATGAAGATCCTTGGGACTTCATATTTTTGCAAGAACTAGGCGGTTTCTCGGATATCCCTCAAGGTGAGTTCCGTACTGAATACATTGACCTTTCAGGACAGTCTTGTACCGTTGTGATACACCAGGCCCCTCTCAGCCACCATGCCACGTGCGTACTGTTCCGAGATCAGATCGACCTTCAGATTTCTTCCAGGATTTCTTTTGGTGTCGGATTCGTGCTTGAGTGCTTGGCCTTCGGACGTAAGTTGTTCATTGGGACCGGACATTTCCCACATCAACAAAGACGGGATGCAACTGAAGCTTGGTTATCATCCCTTGCACGACTTGATGAAATCCTTGCAACTGCACGCTTTTGCGACTGTATCTTGTTATGGTTTGACTGCAATCAGAATTTGACCTTGCCGAATTCAACCTTTGCTGGACTGTCGCGACTGCTCTTCCTGTGTGGCCACCGTGGCTTAGAATTCAATCCCCTCTTAGGGAACACGTCGGAAGCTCGAAACTAATTCAGTTCAATTGATTGGCTCCTTTTTTCGGTGGCCTGGGGTAGAAGTATCCTTTCACCTTCGCACGGATATGAAGACCGCTCGGCATTTTGCAAGGCCGTACTAGTCTTCGAGAGCGCCCTCCTCGCCCAAAACATAACTGTGGAAGATGGCATACTTCCCTTGATGCGCTGACTACGGCTGCTCAGGACCCTAATTTCATCTTCTCGCAACAATCCTTTGGGGACTTGTGTAAATCTCATTCTACCCGTCTCCCGTCCCGTAAGTACAAGCACCCTCCTTCAATCCTTGACCTGATAAGTAGGCGCAAAATCGCGCCCCGGACTCAGAAATGCGAGCCTCCCTTATGAAGGAAATCCATTCTGCTCGTATTGAAGCACAACGAACGCATAAGCTCCAACTCCTTGAAGACGCTCGATCAGGTGACCTCGGAGCTATTTCGCATCTAAGACGTAGCGCTTCACAAACCTTTTCCGAAGGTAGCTTTATCGATCGTCTTGGAGGACAGGACTTAGCCACGGCCAGGATGAAGGAGTTCTATTCCCGCAAATATTCAATTCCTCCGGACGAACCTTGCGTATCTGATGAACAAATTTCAAGAGCTGAAGCATAGACATAATGTGCCAGCCGAACCAATCACTGCTGAAGAGGTTCAGGCTGCCCTTTCTCATGCTCGGCGGGACACGACTCCGTGTGTTATGCGGCAGTACGAGCTTTCTTTGAGAAGGATACTTCAGGGAAATTAGTCAAGTTCTTCAATAGCATCCTTTGCGGCGATATACCCGTTCCTCCTGACTGGACGCGTGGCAAGTTGAGTTTCCTACCCAAATGTCCTCGTCCGTGCCGACCTCAGGATCTTAGACCTATTTCTCTGACACTTGTTTAGGGAAACTATTTGCTCGGATCCTTATCACCCGCCTAAAGCAATACTTCCCTGCCTACAGAACAGGTCAATATGTTGCCGAACTGGTGCCCAGAGTCTAGAAGCTGTCACGTGTGTACAAGCATGTATGAAGTTGTATAAAGGAGCGACCGGAAAGGGCATACATATGCTGAAGCTCGACATATCCCAAGCCTTCGACACTCTTAGTCACCGCGCGCTTTTTCGTTTCCTGTTGGAAACGGACAGTTGTGCTGAAGCTGGAGTGCTGTGGGATCTCTGTTGTAATACATCGGTAGATGTGCAACTAGGCACCACCGCTTGGTCCCAGAAATTAGGAAGGGGTATACTACAAGGTACATCTTTCTCTGCTGATGTCTTTTCTAGGATACTCGATTTCTTCTTGTCTGGGATGACAAGTGGAAGTTATCTGCACATCGGGCCTTTAAACAGCTTGACTTACCTCATATACTTCTTTATGCTGATGACATTCTCGTCCTGGGATCTTCCGCAGCCGAATTACAATCTAAGCTTCATGACCTTCAACATTGTCTATCGGCCATAGGTCTTCACATGAATACAGCTAAATCTTCTGTTCTACATGACGAACGTGGCTGTTGCTCAGGTGTATGGCCTTTCAAGCAACTCTATCCCCTACAGGGTGCTGATGATCTTGTTTACCTAGGAGTCCCCCTGGCCCATAAACAAACCCCTCTGGGACAGCTCGGTCTGTCCTTAGCTAAAGTCTCCTACTGAGAGCAAACTTGTTGAAGGGATCAAGGAAGTTCTCAAGAAGATCACGAATACAGGTTTCGCAACCAGCCAGCTGTATACGCAGAAGATCGAAGGTATCGCCTCCGAGATCCTGGCTGCTTTGAACTTCACGCAGGGTGGAGTCGCAGAACTCAAGGAGGCCCTGGCCAGAACCGTGGAAGAGGTGCACAGTATCAGGGAGATGTGTGAGAGACCCGTGATGGCCACAGCGCCACAGTATCGTGCTCCGGCCTTTGGGCACGCACACGACGTGCCACCGCCGCCGAACTACGACGCCCATGTTCGTCGCCGTAACGTGAACCTCCAGCAGGCCTTACCCTTGCCGGGTTCTGAAGGGATCACAGTTAGCCCGGACGGCCGCAGCCTCAACATTCCGTTAAAGTAGGGCGGTGGCTCCTTGATATCGTAGCCGAAGTCTGTTTTGGTGCATGCAGCTAAGGATGTCTCTGTTAAACCTTAGACTCTGCTGTGTTTCCCTCTTGCCTTGCTGCATGCACTCGACTTGAATTCAATCCTGGACTGTGTTCCTTGCTTGTCTGTACAGTGCATGAATTCACTGCTCTCTGCATCTTGGATATGGCCTGATCATAATGCTGATGCCCTGCCAGCAGTTTTTGCGTGCCCCTTTTGTACTGTTTTCCCTTTGCATGATGCTAGCCTGTGACTGCATGGTATATAGTATATACTTGTGTGATCGCTGTGCGATCTAATGTGCAGCAGTCCCATGCAGCTTCAACGACAGCCAGATAAGAGACGCCCGACAACGCGCAAAAAAGCAGAGCCCTGCACTGGGACCGTTCCTGAATCTTCCGGGGATCATGTCTGTCGCTCTGACAGCTCTGGCTCAGTCAAGTCTTGGGCAGCAAATCATGTGGCCCGCGGGGCAGCTTCTAGCCCCTCCCCCGCATCCGATCGTCGTACCTGAAGTGCTGTCTGTAGTTTCGGATACCTGTCTTGCTGTCGGTGAAGCTAGTGTGACCGCGTCTTCGAGTGATACTGATGACATTCAGGTTGTCTCAAAGAAGATTCGTGTAACTCTTGAAGGTCACTCTGGTGAGGTTCCGCAACAAGGACTGACTAATAGGAAAAGCCACCATTTCTGGTTTGCAAACACCTGTTCGTTCCCCTGACGAACCCTGGTATCTAGCCCAGCACGACTTCCACCCGAGCCCGCTTCTACGCCCCTTTGAGATTCGCGCCTTCAAAATGCTGTTGCGTCCGGAAGCCCCGACCAAACAAGACATTCTTCAGCTTTTTAGTATGATGCCACGTTCGCATCTACGTTCAGCACCAGCCGGCCCCTACCTAGTTAGCGGAGTGTCACCCCGCTCCCCCGACTGTGGACTTACCCATAGCTCCGAAATGCCTTTCATGAGTATGGCTGTCAATAAGTACATGACTAAACTGTGCCCCTCCCATCTGTACTCGAGCTTTGTCATCCGTAGGGGTGTGGTTGCCAACCCCCAGCTGCATTGTTGCTTTAACCAAATGCAAACAAGGGGAAGGTCTCTGGGTTCAAGATTCAGAAGGGCAAACGAACTTGACATTTCATGGTCGCGAGCAAGCGGGGAAAGTATGCAACATCGACCAGCCTCTCACATTTGATGCTAGGAAGCGTTTGCATGCCGGGCATATTTTGCCGTCTACTGACGCTAGTTCCCGCGTAACACTGGTCACCTTTGCATCGATTCATTGTTGCACACTGTCTGAGCCGATTCGTCGCCCTCTACTACAGCTAGGATTTCCCATCCCATCGGCGGATGCAATCAAGAGGGCCCTTTATGGATGTAGTGGATGCTAGATCCCAAACTTGCGACAGCTAAGTCTTCCCGACATGTGCAACACCGCAACTAAGGAACGTCAGGAAGTCGTTGAAGTGTCGGACTAGCCTGTTGTACCTGAAATAGACTTGTCGGTTCAAGCACAGTTTGTTTCCAGAGGAGTACTCAGTATTCCGTGTAAGAGGGAAGACACCTACCTGGAAATCATTCAGCCTGGACATCTCAGGGCTTTTGTTCCTTTGGCCGGTCAGGAGGTCAACGAAAACTTACGTCGTATGCCATTCCCCCTAGCTTCCTGGTTTGCTGCAGAGTTGAGATACGTTATTCGTGAATACAAGAAATCCTGGTTCTGGTACTGCAATCGTGTACATGACCTTTGGACCTATTTGGATTCACTGGATGTCGTACTCTCGCAATACCCCTGCAATCCCAATCGGCTTCCCCTAGCAACACATGCCTCTCAAGAGGACGCTGCCTACATCAGGTCCAGCTTTATGGAAGTTTGGGGTCGGCTTGATTGCACTTCGGAAGCGATTGTTTGGCACCAGTTGCGAGTCCATTTTGCCTTGTTGGGGATCATTCTTTCTCCAGCCCCTATTGAAGGATTACATGGATAGAAGGCTTCTCGTTTCTGATAGGCGCGTATTCAATTTCTTCAGGCTCCTCGGGCCCTTATATCCCTGGCTGTCGGACACTGTACATAAATTTGCATGCATGAATTCTATGCTGGACTGTCACTCCTTGCCTGCACTGCCTATGCCTATGCCGTACTGCCTTTCTTCCTTGCAAGCCCTTGCTGTCATGATGCGATGATGCATGATGCTGGATGCCATGAAAGTCAACGTCTTTGTCGGTCTGTCCGGCCCTCGTTACTTTATGCCCCCTAGGTCCAACATGTTTTATTTAGCCCGATCCCCCTTATCACTTGAATAGCACGATCCCCCCTATCACTTAAAAACCACGAACCTGCGCTTCTGCCGAGTGCCATGGTTGCATTGGCCAAGCTGCCATGCCTCTACATCTATTTTCGTTGGTTTCTGAAGTTCGAACGTAGCGCTTTCCAACATTGCACCGTCGGCAACCTATTTCGAGAGTTCGTATCCTGCTTCAGACGCTGGCACCCATCGTGAGCAGGCTCTCACACATGAGACAAAGTCCCGTTGGCACGCTAGATTACGCCTGGACTGGAGCCAAGACGAACATTGCCGATCAACCGACTGACAATATTATGGACACTTCGCATGTGTGACAGTACTGGAAGTCGATGTTTCGGTCTGCCGTCGTTGGGACATGTTGGAGTTATAGACAGTTACAACGGGCTCGGGCCGCTGACAGTCCTTTGACTGTGTTCTGCATGGTTTTCCGTTGGTGCTTGTCGGCACGAACACCACGGAGACAATGACGCTGAAGGGGCGTGACACAACTGAAACTTGTCGATGCTGCAGCCTATGTCTGAGAGACCTTGTTTGGTATGCCAGTATGTGGCATGGACATGGAGGATAACCGGATGGTTTACGTGGAACCATCTGCACGGGCAAAGATGCAGATGGTACGACTACATCCTTCCCTTTTGTTCCCTTGGCTCTGCTTGCATGCCATACGCACCAAAAGAACTGAGCCTTTCAGAAGCCGCCTACATGGTTTTCCGTTGGTGTTTGTCGGCACGAACACCACGGAGACAATGACGCCGAAGGTGCGTGACAAACTGAAACTTGTCTATGCTGCAGCCTGTGTCTGAGAAACCTTGTTTGGTATGCCAGTATGTGGCATGGTCATGGAGGATAACAGGAAGGTTTACGTGGAACTATCTGCACTGGCAAAGATGCTGATGGTACGACTACAACCTTCCCGTTGTTTCCTTGGCTCTACCTGCATGCCATACTGTATGTACCAGAGGAACTGAGCCTTTCTGAAACCGCCTACTTTGTACTGATGCCCTTGTTTCACGAGTTACAGGGGGTGGTGCTAACCTTTTCTCTTCGAATCTCATGCGCGTTTACGCTGGTTCGTCGTCCTTCTGTAACTGGTAGATTGAGACCCGCAGTGGCTGATCATGTTTTCGAGCGCTGCATGTATCAGTGTCTTCCGTGGCTCTAAGTTCCGTGGCTCTAACTTCCTGTTGATGTTGTTTTCTAACTGATGCAAAAAAGCGCAGATACCCTCGAAAAGTCAGGGTTCACAGTTTTTGGCGATTCTGAGTTGGGGTATTCGTGGCTTCACCTTGCGTTTGTTGTGTTCAACAGAACCTGACTCAGAAAGCTGGCAGAGTAGTCCGACCGCGAACCAAGATTTTCGTCTAGCTGTGTCCGAATTGCGAGAGCGTAAAGCCCTAAAGCCCCAAAGCGCCAACCAAGTCCGAGCTGGAGACTTCCGAGACCTCGAGCCATCAAACTGGGTTTGGGGATTCAAGGTTTAAAGTTTTAGGGTTAGGGGTTGAGGGTTTAGGGATTCAACGGTTTAGGGTTTGGGTGATTCGTGAGACTTTCTTGGTTTGATCTTTTAGCGGTACTCGGCAGTTCGAAGAGGCCAGGACGCAAAAGGGTTTAGGTGATTTGGCGTCGCGGGTTGATTTTCAGAGTTTGTTTCCGCCCGCGGGGTGGGGTTAGGGCGCTTGAGGACGAAGATGGTTTAATTGGTGTTCGGAGGACTAGGGTTCTTCGTTCAAGATTTTGGAATCTTGGCATTTTCTGTTTAGGGTTTACTTTACGCACCTACCCCGGAGTCAACAATAGAGCTGCCGCAGCTTATTAAGTCCTCTGATCATACACCCTAAATCCTAAACCCTATACTAAACCATAAACCCCATATGCAATGCGTACAGTATGAAGCACGCCCTGAAGCCTTTGGCAGGAGCGGAAGGTCGTCCACAGTGTCGCAGCTGAGATGGGCTTGCATGCCATGGACGGAGAAGAAGGTCGGCACCGAATTTCAAGCCCCAAGCTCCATAGCCCGTAAAACAGTTCTTACATCTATTTTTCCAGTTTTCTAATTCGGGAAAGTTACTATTATTGCCCCAAACTCCATATCCTTCTCGAATACTCGTAGAACTCTTATAGCCGTGGTAGTTCTTATATTATTCCTATAGCACGTGGAAGGTGATGACCTCAAACAGGTGATTGTGACGTCCGGCACCTTGGCAGCCTTTTCAATCACCACCCCGGATAGAGTCAGGTGACTAATCTCTGACGTGAAGGGTAACCGGCTAAAACACTCTCCGGCCAAGAGATGGGAGTTTCCGAAAATTGGGGGTACCTTACTTATTTTGGGGTCCTTGTAATAAGGATCCTACTATTTAGGGCCTAAATAGTATATTAGGGCCCCCTAGTTTCGGAAACTCCCAGATAGATTCTACACCCCGACCTGTACAGAAACCATGAAGTCTGAAGCCTCAACGCTTACCAAGCCTTGTTTCCCGCCCCTTTCACTATACCCCGATACGTTGCTACACATCGTAGAGCTAGGTTCCCAAGGGCGTGGCAGAAGATAGAAGCCGGCACTGTATGCATTTTGGCATAATCGGGCGGTACATAGTAGAGTTTAGGGGCGTTATGATATCTTTTGTATCCCTGCCCGAACACGTCTTGCTTTTCGTATTCTTGCTCTGCCGACTGCACACCGAACTGAGATGTGGAGTTCCAGGCAGAGCAGGCTCGACAGAAACCCTACTGAGTGCGGTGAGATGTGCATGCCAGGAGGAACTTTGTGGTTTGGTGTCGTGTTGGGGTTTCCTCAACTCCATGTAGTGTGCAAGGTGGCAGTGGTCCCGACTTTTTGGAGGGAAGGCGCATAGATCAGGCGAAGGAGGGGTGCCGCAGGAAGGGCGATAGCAAGTTGTGGATGCGCTTGTGCCACTGAAGCAATCTAAGCAGCGGACGTGGGAGGCGGCGCGGATGTCCCAAGCAGCAGATGGAGGTCCTGCTGGGCTACCAACCTGAAGTGTATTGCATGTGCAAACATGAGCCAAGAAGGCTCGAAATGAAGTCAGCTGGTACAGGGCATGCCGAGGGTGCAGTTGAAATAGCTCCGACACCAGGTCCCATGTCTCGGCTGGTCTTTTTGCAACTTAAGACTGAAGATAAGAGGTCCAGGTGCCAGGCCTGTCTACGACAGGCAGTGGCAACTTCGTCCTTCCGCAGACAGCGCAGCAGCAGAAGGTCGGACTGCAAAGACGACATGACGAAAGGTTCCGGGAATTCCGGTTGTTGATGTTGCATTTCCTGGTTTGCAGGGTCTGTGGACTTTCCGGAGAAAGGTAGGTTGTTGCTTTTCGCCCTGTGAAGCCCTGAACTCTGAGCCTTGCGGGTCCGAGTGGAGGAGTCAAACAGCCTGCCAGGACTTCTGGGCAATGGCTGACAAGAACGGGTTGTCACTGGATGCGAGCTTCCATGGCGGCAAGAGCATCTCGGATTCAGGGTTATGGTGGCATGATGGCTAAACGTCGTACTAATACCGCAGCTCTGCAAGTGAGCAGCGACTCGGTCGACTGTTTTGATTTTGTGCGATTGGCAGAATTGCTTTGCAGCTCGAGACCTTGACCTATCAGACTTTAACTGTAACTCCACCTTCTACTGCGAAAACATATGAGGCACGTTTCGTAAACGACCTTCCTACCGGCAATCCACGGTTCATTCCTCGCTGCGACACCACCATCCGGCATGCCCATCCACCCACCAACGTCACCGATGCGTAACCGCACCACAGCCATCGTTTCTCGCCCCATCCAACTCTGTCACCTGCCTCACCTCCTCTTCTTTCAGTTGCACAGTTTCTGACACCTTGTGTGTTCCGTTCTGCGCTGCCCTGGTCCATTGCGAGTTCCGCCCTGCATTCCATTCTGCACGTTCCGGTCTGCGATGCGGTGACACCGACCTTGCCGCCCTGCTGCTGGAGCCTCAAGCAAAACTGTGGGGACTTATAGCTATCATGCCCACTCTGGCTCCTGCTGCTTCCATATCTTGATGTTGGCCTTTGTGCTCTTGCTTTGCTCGCTCTTACTGATCACCTCATGCCATGTTCTTACCATTGCTATTTGCATTTCAGTGTCCGCGGCAAGCATAGAGGTAAACTGTCGTGTGCCTCTCTCCGGATGCCCTTTAAGCCCTAAACCCTGAAAGGTGACAGTTCTCTTGACGAAACTGTCTCACAATCAATCAGCCCTCGAACCGTATGCCTCATTCGTCCGTCCGAGTGTGAGTGCCGACAAATTTGGAAGCGCTAAAACTGCCAACCCGACCGCAGAAGACCGAAAGCCCCAAGCGCAGGACCCCGGACCCTACGTAAACCCAAAATCCCTAAAATCTCAATTTTTAACCCCAAAGCCCCATAAGCCCTAAACCTTAAGCCGCATTGAGGTCGGTTTGATTTCAAGGGTGGCGATGTGGTGCATCTGGCGGGGGTAAAGTCACGAAGCGGCTCCAGCGCTAGCGATGGAGACGCATATGACGAGAAGCCTGGTGCTGCTGGCGCAGGCTGCTGTAGGAGGTTTATAGGGTTTCAGTCTTACGGTATCATAAGGGTACTACAATAAGGGTTCCATGAAGGCTTAGAGTTTAGGGCTTGATGTTTGAAATGTAGGCTTTTTTGGCTCAGAGTCTAGAGTTTGGGGTTGACGGTGTGGGCTGTGCAATTTATTTGTGAAGGGTGTGCGTATGCTATAGGACAAGTAAGTCCCCACCTGCCCGTCGGTTCCCAGAACATTATAGACATTTCTTATGTGCAATTCTTGGTTTCATCGACGACTCTGATACATAGTCGCCCACAGACCACAGCATGGAATCCTGCTGAATGCTATTAGGCAGGCTCCTCGATCTCGCATATCGGACCATGCTGTACCCCATCACTACTGTAGAAGGCATCATAATGCAGCACGAAAAGTGTGCGAAGGGACGCCATCAGCAGCCATCGTAAACTTCAACCCATTGCCCAAACGACTCGGCAAAAAATTCACGACATTAAGCCTTGTATGAACCTAAAACTCAAAACGCAAAAAAGCCTGAACGCTATCGCGTGAGAGCCTGAACCCAGAAGCTTACATCCCCGAGCCTGGTTTATGTGGTCAGCTTGGCAGAAACATCTGAGAGGTGTAGAAGTCCTTAACTAGTCAAATGCGCATCAAACAGCTGAAGAGAAGGACTTCTGTTGCGACTAGCGGATTTGTTCTTAGCGGCCTTTGCGGGTTTGTATTTGTTTGCGGTCTTGTGGTTTTGTTGAGCCAGTCCTCACCCATTATGTGACCCACAGACCTATGCCCCGCCCGGATTGTCCGAGTCGTGAAGGACGAAACCCACCATTTCTCCCTAACCCAAAACCCCAAACCCTAAACCCAAAAAAACCCTAAGCCCTAAACCAAAACCCTAAGCCCTAAACCCTGCTCGCATGGTATTACCGAGTGTGAGCGTCAAAAAACCCTAAACCCTTTTTGCCAGGTGTGCGCTTGGGCTCCATTGAGCGAGCCACTGAGGCCACGGCCGAAGAGACGTCCGAAGGCAGACTGGCAGAAGTGAGAAGTAAATTTGGGGCCTGGGGGTTTATAGTTCTTACTATTACTACTATGATTATATCAATTAACTATCATATTGCTATTACAGGGTTTCGGGATTAGAGTCAATTAGAGAGTTGGGGTTTAATATTTATTACTATGATTATCGGGTTTGGAAATTCATTAAGTACTTCGGGTCCAGGGTTTTGATATTGACGCGATTGGGGAGTGTTCACTGGCACGCACTCGAAGCCCGTGCTGAAAAGTCATAGTCATTTACATCTGATGGTTCAATTGGCACAACAGCATCACCGAAGCTTGCTTTGGGGCTTATGCTTCGGCTTATGGTCGATGCATGGACTCAGAGATTGGTGGGTTTTGTGCTTAGGCGTCTAGGCTTCAAAACCAAGGCCGCAAGCCCTCAACTGTGAATTTGGCTTCATAGAACCCAATCCCTCAACCTTTCGAATCACATGTGGTCTAGCTGCAGCTCGGACGAAATTCCCTGCGGTGCGACTTTGTCAGCCGGGCGGGTGGAAAAAAGCAAGACCCCGTATCCTAAACCCCAAAATTCAGTTGATACTAACATCCTGAACCCCGACACCTCAGTTCCTACGCCCTAACCCTGTAAGCCCTCAACCCCAGCTCTATTGCCCTAACCCGCTAACCCTTTTAGCTCTTCAAAGCTCAGGAATCGACGTCGACATCCAGAAGTCCGCGAAGCTTGCATCGCCGGCGATTGAGACCTCCTCCGAGCTGATTCGGCAGGTGACGTCCTAGCAGAGCCTTAGAATTTTTTGGGGGTATAGGGGTTTATAGGGCTTTAGGTAGTATGGGGCTCATGATAGGTCTTTATAGGCTTATGTAGGTTAATCAATTTAGGGCCCAAGGTTAGGTGTTTCGGCTTTAGGGGTTTAAGTTTAATTCTTAAGGTCTAAGGGTCTAGGGTGCTGTATGTGTTCAAGGGTTTGGGCTTAGCGCTTTAGGGCTTCAGGGCTTTTGTGCTTTGGGGCAAACAGGGGTGTAGAGGGCTTATCTGCTCACGTACCCCGGCTCCTGTTTCCCGCTGACCTGCGGAGTACAGATGCAAACGGCGGTGACTCAGGGTGTCGGGGTTTGAGGGTCTCGGGTTCTGGGCTTTCTCCAATACCTAACTGGACCTAACTTAACCTCCGCTGAGGAAGTGAAGCGCGGGAGTTGTGGAGTCATTCGGGATGGTGCTATATAGGGTCTAAGTTCACGGGTTAAGGGTTTTACGCGTGGGTGTGGTTTTGGGCTTGGGCTTGAGGTTTCGGTGATAAAGTATTGCACTCTGGGGTGTTAGTTCTGTAGTTAGCGCAGTTCGCCAGACAGTTCCTTGCAGTAAGGCAGAGTTGCAGCTTTGTGTAGAAAAACACGTCCCCCCCACACCCTCCCCCTCCCCCCCAATGTTTACGGGCGCATTAATGTTCACGGGCGGATAAGTGCCCAGTTCCAAGGTGATGTGAGAGCTCCGCAAGCCTTGAACCCGTAATTCTCAGTAACTACCTTCAGCCCCTGAAGCGTAGAAGCTCGTAGGCGAAACTGGAGAAAGGGACGGTCGAAGGGTGAATAGCAAAGACCCCTGAGGGCAACGAGCAACGATGGCCTCACCTCGAGGTGGTGTACAGCAGAGCCAGTCGAGCAGAAACTCCAACAAGTGTAGACCGTTTCGGACACTTTTATCACCCCCCCAAAAAAAGCCTTACAGAACCCTTATAGCGCCTTTTAAAAGAAGACACTGACCATCAAAGGCCCCTGAGACGAGGCATTTTTGCTTAACAGACCGCAACTCTCGACTCTGGACCTGTCTGTGGAGATGCACATGGTGTCGGTAAGAGTCAGACCAGATCGTTAACCGGCCCAGAACCATTCTGCCCTGCAGGCATTCGATGCTTATGCCTCGGGCAACTCCCGCGGGGAAAGAATTTTTTTGCGCTATGCCACTTGATGGCATCCTCTGCTCGCGCTTCACCTAAGCCCATCCTAAAGACCATGCTGACCCAATAGGCCCGAACTTCTGTACACCCAGTGTATCAAAACAAATCTAGCAGTCTGGCAGAATCTCTACAAACCCTGTAAGCCTTTTTTTTGCAGTTTCAGCCGCGCACTGAGCAAGGCCAGGAGTCAATGATTCTGTGAAAGCCTCGTCCCTGCACACGATGCTGATCCCGGCCCTGAACCATAACATAGGGACCTAAATAACTATCAATACTATTTTGGGGGTTCCTTATTATACTCATAGTATAATGGGCCCCAAAACCCTATTCTAATTTACTAAGGCCCCTAGAGTATGCCATCAGCAAAACCTGAACCAGTCGTATCTCGGGCTAGGAAGCGCCGAGCTGGTTTATGCCCGGTTGAAGTCCCCAGCTTAAGGCCAACTCGCTGTCAACCTGCCGGAGCAAGTTTCGGATTGTACATTTTAAGCAAACCTTGGTAAAACCAGAGCTGACAAACCGATGATTGGTAGACTTTTCTCGGGTTGTTGGGATTCGAGTTCGGGTTGCAGGATTTCGGGTTGGTTGAGGATTTGCTTTCCCTGTACTCAGGTTGCAGGCGGGAAACGGTATATGTGGTGCCGAATGGCTTGTATCAAATCATGAGTATCATGCCTGAAGACGAAATGGGAGTTTCCGAAAGTTAGGGGTACCTTAGTTTGGGGTCCTGATAATAAGTATCCTACTATTTAGGGTACTATACTAGGTCCCCGACATCGGAAACCCCCAAATCGGTATCTAATGCAGCCTGTACTGGGCTGAGGCGGAACCGCAGGTTGAAGAAGCAAGCCTGAGCCTCCCCAAGTCCGAGTAGCCAGCCTCTAAACTGTTGAATACCGTAGGCTTGATGTTATGCTGAAAGTCTAGAGCTTAAACCCTATGTGGAGCGTTGCCTGCCTTGTGCGAGTGTGAGTGTCGAAACCTCACACCCTACTGGAAGCTTCCGCAAGGTGGACTTGAAGGAGTTCGCAAGTGATTTGCGTTCTGCGATGCCCGGAAGGCCAGGAATGGACCAAAGCTTCAGCTAGGGGAGGGTCCGGATTGGCTTAAGCTTAGGGGTACTGCCACGAGTGCAGCGGCTCTGACTTCCGACATCCAGGCGGGCATATACAAGTCTGTGCAAAAGGGCTTTGGGTTTCTAGGCTTAGGGTCCAGGGTGTAGGGCTTTGGGTTTATAGGCTGACGGTCCAGGGTTTAGAGCTTAGACTTAGTAGCTGAGGGGATACACTTTACACTTTTTGGGATAGTATTACCCACTAGAAAACTGAAAGTGTACACTGTTGGAGGCTTATGAACTCAGCGACTAAGTAGAGTTTAGGCTTAGGGTTTAGGATTTGGTCTACAGGCCCGGGTCTGTCACCGGATTCGTCATTTTTCAGCCTCAGGGTTCAGGGTACAGACTGAACAACAACTCACATCGGCGTTAGGTGTGAAGTGAAGGGTTTCGTGAATGTAGAAGCCAGAAGAATTACCACCACATTTCCCTGTATTCTTTCTTACTCACCTTAATGCAACAATATGAGGACTGGCTGAAGTACGGCCAGTGCCAGAACTGGCGAGTTGAGGTTACGGACTTCGGGGCCTACCGTTGAGCGCAAGATTAGAAGCTCCTGCTTCAAGGGTGGGTTTAGAGGGTCTTAGGGTTTAGGGTTCAGGGCCTTAAAGGCTTAGGGTGTAGGGAGCCATAACCCCTAGTCACGATCTGTTTCCGGCCCGGCACAGACATAACGTAAACCTTTGCAACCCTGAGCCGGTGCAAAGAGCAGAACACTCGAAGCTCCAAGCTGTCAACCAGAAGCCTTCGACCCACACTGCATTCCCTAACCGCTAAACCCTAAACGCCCCCCCACAAACCCCCCAAATTCTCAATTCGCAAACGAGCGATATAGCTTAACACGACAATGCCAGACGAAATCAGGTCTGGCAAAGGGGAGTTGTATTCAAGAGCTCGAGGGCTTGGAGCAATGGGCATGAGATCATGGGAGGAAAGCTGCCGTCCCTCAAAGCGCAAGGTAGTTCAAGCATTTCGCAAACCTTACATGCAAGCTCAAAAGGTGAAGCCAAACTCCTGACCCCGAACCCCACATACCCTAAACCCTAAACTCTGAACCGAAACTGACCTCAACTGCAGTGGCAGGAGGAACTCCTTCCGCGATTTCAATGTCATTTTGGAACTTTGTTTCGCTCCTTTGCAGATTTGAGTTTAATGGCGCAGGGCTTTGGCGCACAGCCCATTTCGCAGGAATGAAGGGAAATCTTGGCTGTGAAACCCAAAAGTTACAGCAAAAGACGTGTTTTGATGGTTTAATTAGGGTTCAAGGACGAGGGCACCATACCTAAGGCCTGCCTATGCGAAACCCTACACCCTCAACTCAGCTGAGGATGACACCACGCAGTTGCAGTCCGATTTTGGCATCCGCGTCGGTCCAGGCCCTGTTTCTCGGTGTTTTCTCTCGCTAAGCCCGACAAAGAAACAAGAGAATCAGAGATTCGAAATCCTAGGCTACCTTAACCCTGAATATCCTACCTTTTTAAAGACATATATAAGGAATACATATTAAGGAACCCTAAACAGGTAGTTTTGGTGGTTAAGGTAAACCCTAAACGCCAAAGCCGACATAGCTTCAGACACTAGATGCCTGAGACTCCCAGCTTCGCATATACATGCTTCCTGCTTGGAGGTTCATGGGTAGTCATGAGTAAGGTTTATAAATATACGTAGGGGAGCTAACTATAACCATAAACCACATTAGGGGACTGATAAGCCTACTTTATAACTACTGTAAAGGAGCCCCACCCAGGAGCCCCACTATAGAAGCCGATACGGAGCCTTAAAGGGACCCCATGATACTATGTTAGGGGATTTATACGGGTCTAGGGTTTATGGTTTAGGGGGCTTATAGTTTAGGGTGTAGGAGGCTTATAACCCTACTTTTCGCTACCCATGAGCCTCCGCGTGGGAGTTTCCAAAAATAGGGGGACCCTGATATGGTACCCTAGATAGTAGGATCCTTATTATAAGGACCCCAAAATAAGGTACCCTAAACCCTAAGCCCTTAAAGGAACCCTTAAAGGAACCCTAAAACCCCAAAATAAGGTACCCTAAACCCTAAGCCCTTAAAGGAACCCTTAAAGGAACCCTAGGACCCCAAAATAAGGTACCCTAAACCCTAAGCCCTTAAAGGAACCCTTAAAGGAACCCTAGGCTCCCAAAATAAGGTACCCCTAATTTTCGGAACCTCCAATTGGCGCCTTGGCAGGACTCACCCATCAGTTTTTCCAGGTCTTCATTCAGAAGGCATCAGAGGGAAGAGAGGGGGGGGGAGGTAGATTTCGATGTTTGGTATATCTAGGTCTAGGTTTCTGGTTAGGGTTGTAAGCTTGTAGCTTCAAGTTCCCTTGTTTTAGGTTTCTTTTGATGATGTTTGGCGTCTGGGACTTGGGAATTGAAGGTGTTGAATGGAGCAGGGCCCCCATCCTTTTCAACTTGAAGCTACGGCCCTGGTTTTGGAGGAGGTATCATGGATCATGGATGCACCTGGAAATTCACAGACGCAAAAGCCAGGATTATGGCAGAGGGATCGGCCGGTGTAGTTGTGACGACAGCAGCGGCAGCAGCAGTCGGTGTTGTTAAGCAGAAGTAGCATTCGGTAGAAGCAGGAGTAGCAGCAATGGACATACCAATCACTGTAGTTAGGTTCTAATGGTATCGATGATAAACCGGCTGTGGTGCGACAAGCCACGGCATGAACATTCCTGCACCTAAGATCCCAAATCCGAACAAGGTGAACCCATAGCCTTCTAGCCGTGCGAAAAGCCGAAGCTTCGATTCAAGAAGCCCCGAAGCTGCGGTAGCTCGTAGCCCCGAGATCCTAGACGGATGCAACAATACCGTAAGCTCCTAGCGAGCCCTGAGTCCGAAATCCTCCCCCCAGAATCTCCGATAACCCCAAGGGGTTTAGGGTTTAGGTAATCATCTACCACAGTGGACAGCTACGTAATGTCACAGCTTCAAAACCTAGAGTCGTTTATAGCGCGGGAATATTTCAGGCACCGGAAAGGCCCTGACTGGCTGAATCTAAAACTTAAGGTCAGTGCCCTTAGCATTAGGCACTGAAGTTTCTGAATTTCTGTCAAGGCTATGACACGGCTTGGGCTCCAGGTTGCGTCGGTGCTTTTCGCAGCTTGGCCCTGTGTAGTAGGTGGGTGATTTACATAGACGTACACCGAGACGTGTCGTGGATTTTGGGCTGTGGGGTTCAATGACAGCATTTTGCGTGTTGTTCTACACACATCCATGCATGTATATACACCTCGCATGTTTGTAGGCATGCTCTTGTATGCATCAACACTTACAACTTAGGATGCGCAGGACGACACTAAGTTTGAGAGCATCCTTTTCCTTGACATACTCAGCGATCTGAGGAGATCCTGAACGAACACAGCTGAAAGTCTCCAGCATCTGGGAGGTGACACTCTTTAATGAGCACTGCCGCTTAGGTAGGCATGATCACTTCCTTGGTGTGCGAGGTTGTCTGGTTCCAAGTGTGGGCCATTAAGGACCTGGGGTTCAGAAGATCCGTGTCAGAAAATAAGCTTGGAGCCGATTGTTTCATAGCCTGAAGCTTGCTTTATAAAGTGTTTAGGATCGGTTTCGATAGAAGATTTCGAGTTCCGGGGTCGCTCAGTGAACTTCGCCGGCACAGGATGGCGAAACAGCTAGCCGCGCCGGTGTCTGTGTTTTTCTGCTATTCAGCGATGCGCTGTCCATTTGCGCTGCATCTGCAGCCGTGAACTACGCATTCAAGGCGGCAGAATCTGCCTTAGATGCAATGCTTCCTGTAGCTGAATAGGACAACTATAGCCAAACCTTTCCGACCACAACCCTCGGAGCACAGCTCCCTGGAAGACTGCAAGACAGCAGGGCGTCCTTGCCTGTTATGTCGTGAGCCGGTTACCTTAACGCTGCAAGACCAAGGTGTTTGGTTTGAGTTGACTATGTTTCTCATAACTGGCTTCGGTTGGTTGACGGCTAGACAGGTGCGTTCACACGTAGTCCTGTACAAGTGTGAATACACATCTATTCACATAGAAAGATAGCGGTACATGCAATCAAGGGTATCGACATAGATACAGAGATATGTACCATGGAGCCGAAACCCAACACCCCGACCCCAATTCCAAAAAGGTACATTCCAAACCGGAACGCCAACTTACCAGCATCCTGGGTCTTACATAAATTGAGAAAGCGTTTGTATATATATATATATATAATATAATATACACACATACATACCGTGACCAGTTCGGTGATCGGCTTCTAGCCAAAGTTATTTCATCTCTGAAATTCGGAGACGGGCCTCTACTTGCAACGGGCGGTACTCGGAAGCATCGGGGCTTGGAAGGAAAGTTGCGGCGTTTCGGGGCTAATATTAGTATACGCCAAGAGAAGGTTTAGGGTGGGTGCTTGATAGATCTGCAACTTGTTGCAACCCGTACCTACCTGCATTCCAAAACCCGTCCATTTACAAGAGCCAGCATCTAAACACCCTCAGCTCCTGAAACCCTAAATAAGCCCTTAAAGCCCCGCAACCCTTGCGCCTCAACCCAGCACCCCCGAAACCCCTCAACCCTGGCAACAAAAAAGCCAACGACCACTCCGATCTCTAAACGGAGTTCTCCCTTTGTGGGTTTAGTCCAGCTCGGCGCTCCGACTCCTGGGTTGCGATAGGCGTTTAGGGTTTTTTGAATTTTAGGGTTTTAGGGGTTTCGGGCTTGGGGTTTGGAAGCTTCAGGGTTTAGTTGAGGACGTGAAGTTTTGGGTTTTAGGTTCAAGGGTGTTGCTTTCTTTTCAGTCCTCGTACCTCCCTTGCTTGTGTCATGGCAGCCCCTCCAAAGGCTTGCATCTGTGGGCACAAGAGGCTTAACCGGCAGTCGTTGACAGAATGCCCTCACGCATTTGATGCCCTTTGGGGTTCAAGCTGGGTGTTGGGTTGTTTACCCTGCTTTCTTGCGAGTCCTTGTCATCCGTTCACATCCAAAGATACCTCACTTCACGTGCGTGGTCGCCAGTAGAATTATTGCTGAGGGTTTTCCTTGGCATATCTACACTGTAAACTTGTAGCATTGTACAATGGAGCACACCCTGCAACCGAATTCTTCAGACTTTACATTCGCCATGACTTGAACTGGTCCAACTCAGCCCTGACTTAAGCCTTCGTTCCGCCATTCAGAGAGTCAGGAAGTCTGCTGTAGGGCGTAATTATAGAGTTATTTAGGGTTCAAGGTGTCCTCAACTAGACGTGAGAGCAGTAGCAAAACGGGTATTCGTAATTCGAATAATGCAGGTTCTCAAAGTTTTCTATGGGAGCTGAAATGTCTAGCAGGCAACATTATCCTGATCGCCAATGAAGTAGCATGGTGATGGCCAGGTCAGGTAAGCTCTTTTGCAGGCCGAGGAAGTCTTACCAGACACGAAAGGAGAACACCAGTGGTGGCCAATAGGCACGAACAAGTGATCACCCCAACGAGCAGCCAACAAACAACACGGAGAAAACAGATCAATCAAAAGCAAAACCAGGAGCATCACTAGCTAGGTTGTTTCCTTCTTTGGTTGTCTTTCTGTGTGCTTTTTGCTTACTCTTGGTTCTGCTTTGTTGCCCTCATCAACTGCCAAGAACGGCACATCCAGAGCACAAAATGCAAAGACTGCCAAGCAAAATAATGTAAAGTAGCGTACACACATCCAGAACAAAGCTAACTGATGTTGATTTTGCATCTGTTCTTTGTTTTCTCTTTCTAGCCCTTTTGCAACGATTTTTTTTGTGTTGGTGCTTTTCGTTTGCTCGCTTCTTCCTCTTTAAGATTGCTTTGTTTCCCTTCCTTTTGCAGAAGACTGTGTCTCGAGATCCTCAGCTCTTGGACCTGTTGCTATTATTACTATTAGTATTCTAATTATTACTAGTTATTGTTAATACTACCTGTTATTATTGTTAACAAAATTTTTGTTAATTTGATTATTGTTATTTTTGAAGACATAGTGAGTATATATAATGTGTATATATATGTATATATACATACATATTTATTTATTATTATTGTTATTATTCTAAAGATTTCACCGGTGTTCAAGCTAGGCTTTACATGACAGGGTTCTGGTGGTGTTTTAATGACATAGCGTGTATATATAATATATATATATATATGTACATATTTATTTATGTATATATTATTTTATTATCATTATTCTAAAAATTTCACCGGTGTTCAAGCTATGGTTTTACATGACAGGGTTCTGGTGGTGAGCGGCGAGTCAAGTTTCATGCAGGATAGGTTTTGTTTGAGAGGGGGGTGGGGGTTCGGTCGGGCAGGGCAGTACAGTACACAACAATCGGGGATCCTCTTGCAGTCACTTCTGGCCGAGCCACATTCAGGACTCAGGCATTTGTATGATTCCATTTCCTAGGGCGTAGTCTTGAGCTAAGTCTGATTCGATGCCCTTGCCTTCGTTGCCCTAGCAGCCCTGGATGCACAGAAAGCACGATTCCTCGGACCAGATTGCACCCTAAAGGGGTGCTAGGTCTCAGGGGTCTTCTTCGCTGCCGTGCCCCAGCCTTCATTCCTTCTAGGGTTTAGGGTTACTGGGACAGCTTGGTCTGGTCGGGTTGGGGGATGGCTCTTGTTGTCGATCTTCCTTTAGTTGCTGAGACATGGCGTTCGTGGTTCGGGTTCGTATCACGAGCCTCCGGGCTCTGGTCGAGGCTTTAGCTTGGCAGGGTCAGGGCGAGTCTTAGGGCTGAAGGTTTTGGGGTTTGCAGCCCCAAGAAGCAGCGGTGGGGTTGCTGCGATAGTATGTAGAACCATAGTGGAGTAGCCCTATATACACAAACCTGGGAACCCCAACCCTTCACATCAAATGATTACTGCTTCCAACCCACACGAAGCCCTAACCAGCAATCGAATGATTTTGGGATTACGAACTTGGCCGAAGCGGGGCTGACGCACTCCCCGGCAAGCAGTAGACGGATGCTGACAGCGGTTGTTCCTATCCGTGAGCCTAAGACACCTGTTTTGGGCTTCATTGCTTTGGGTTTAATACAGGGGCCGAAATAATCACCGATACTATTTTGCTTATTATAATCATAGTATAATGGGCCTCAAAACCCTATTCTAATCATTAAAGCCCCTAGTATTGAACCTTTTTGAAGATCGAAACCGGAATCCTGAACCTTGCCCTAGCGCTCCACTTACCCAAGTAGCAGGTTTATAGTCATATTTTGTCCGGAGCCGTAGAATTACACTGTTAAACCCGAATGACTTAACGACGACAAAACCCGCATGGGCATTGATGCCTTGCTCGAAGAAAGAAGAGCACGTGCCTCGGACTCAATAGCTGAGCACAAGTAAGCGCTCTCACAACCTAGAAGTAGTAAACGTTGTACGGTTTATAGGACGCAGTAAGCAGGAAAACTGATTGCCAAGCGCCGGATAGGCCGTATCAACGCAGATTCTGTTACCTGAACTAAAACACAAATGCTGGAACGTTCCACGCAATCTGTCCCTGAAACTTTCATCACCTGCTGTCTTGGTAGGGCCATATTAGGAACCCGAAATAGACTGTATAGGGACCCTACAAAAACCGACAAATATGTGTGTACATATGTATATACACACATACAGATGTCTATAGTAGGTGGTAGTAGTTCAAGGTACTCTCACTCTCTCTCTCTCTATATGTGTGTGTAGTAGGTAGGTACTGTAGAAGGGAGCTCGAGTTCGGAACAGCCGCAGCTTGCCAAAGGCACTTTAGGCGAAGCCCGTCGAAGCTTTGGTGAAAAAGGACAGACTCTGGGTTTTAGGGATTTGGGTTTAGGAAGGCCTGACGCAGGATCTGAGCCTGGGTGCAAACAGGGTTTAGGAGGGTTCTTCTAAGGGCCTGTGGCAGGAATGTTCATGCTTACGCATGTAGGGATTTGCTTTGAGTTTGAGTGGTTTCTGGATGCATGGGGTCTTGAGGGCTTAAGGTTCGATCTTTAGCAACTTACGGAGTTGCCGTGGTGTTGAGCTGGAGCACTGGAAAGTATGCAAGACAGTTGCGTTGAGAGCTCCGCGTCATGCGAGCTGCAGCAATGGGCGGACGAGTCACTCTGGAGTCTTTTCAACATTCACCCGTTTTGTGGTTCCGTACGTTGGAGAGATTTCGAAAAAAGAGTCACTCGTGGCATCCTAGCCCTTGGCTGTTGCATGCCGTGCTACAGCGTTCTACCTCTTTGTCTCACGTACAAGCAACGGACAAGAGTAGCAGTAGCAGAAACATCAGCAGAAACATCAGCATTGCTACTAGTACCCGTTAATTCTTGTCGGTGAGGGTGTAGTAGAAGAATGGAGCCTTTCGACCATTAGGTTGTGGAAATGGGTTCTTCTGCAAGAGGCCCAGTGTGAGGCAAGATTGGGTAGAAGGGCTCGAGTGCAGCCCTAAGGCTCGAGAGAACAGGGTGAATGAGCTTGGACATGGAACTTCAACATGACCGTCCCTGAATCCATGGTGGCAGTTGTCCAGGCTATCACCCCGACGAACGGGACTCGCTTTAGCTCATCCCACAAAGGACAGACATGGACTGACCTTATACCAAGCTACTACTCAGGGATACTTTTGGAGCGCATCTGCTTGACAAAGTCCTTTGATGTCGCGTCTCCGCTGTCAAGCCAATGACAAATACCTCTTGGGCGTGTGCCTCGAGCTGCACTTGGCTTCAAGCTGGGATTTGGATGTTGTGTCGAGGTGCATGGTTTGGCTGCCTGAAGCCTGAAGCCTGCACGCTGCAGAAGTTGTCCGAGTTGTCCAGGCCAGTCCTTCGAACTGAAACGTTCAATCTGAAAAGAAGACACGGATGTTTCCTGCCGGCCCCTTGGGCACCGGGTCTGAAGGCATGGCTTCGGGCTGAGGTTTCTAGGGTTTGGGTTTTTAGTCGGCAGTATTTGTGCCTTCAGCTCCTTCAGCCGGTTGACCTAGCAGCCGACTACAAATGCGTCGTTGTTCTTGCGACCCTTGTATGCACCCGAAGGATAAATAATTGACACCAGAATTATCAAAATTTGCTGTTCACAAGAAGTCATCGCCACTTTCAATAAGTTTGCGACGTTGATCGGTCTGGACACATCTGTACCCCAAACGGCCCTAAACCCGAATCCCGAGAGTATGGACCGCAATGCCATGACACCGCGAGCTCCCACAGATTCCTAAGTCTCAAGCGCACAGCCGAAATTCAAGTATCCAAGAACTAGCACCCAACACCCTGAACCCGTAATCCCTACCCCGAACGGTTTATTTTTTTTTGAAAAACCTTTCATAGTCTGGTGTCTAGGCTCATATTAGCCTTAACGCGTGAGTCCTCTGAGCTCATGTTTTTCATCCGAGGAGGAGCGACAGCTGTGTGAATGGTGGATGGGTAGGCTCGCATATAGGTGGAGTAGCGTTGCAGGTGTCGTTGCTGCTTTGGAATGCCACGCTTTTCACCCCGAAAGGTAGGTATTGTAAACCGAGATGCCAGGTGTTGAATACAGAAGGAGTTCCTACAACTTGTGGTCTACGAAGAGTATCTGATCTTACCCAATGAATCCCGAGTATTAACTCCATCCACGACTCCCATAGTCAATGCGGATTCTGTACGGGCTTATTTTGGACCACTCTGCTCACCGACCCTAAACCGTAGGGTTTTAGGGTTTAGGGTTTTAGGGTTTAGGGTTTAGAGTTTCAGGGTTTAGGGTTTAGGGTTTATAGGGTTTAGGGTTTAGGGTTTCAGGGTTTAGGGTTTAGGAAGGGTTGCAGTTTGGAGTGTCGGCCTTGCCCTGCGGAGTTGGTGAGGCTAGGTTTCGGAGCGCCGTTTAGTGTGGAGTAGGGTTTACGATTTAGGCTTAGGGTTTAGGGTACATTATAAAGGGGTTTAGGGTTTAGGGTACATTATAGTTTATTGCAGTAGAATCCAATGCTGTTCGAGCGCTGCCTTTGTCATCTGTGCTGATTCGGGCTCTGCAGTACTTTTCATCACGAAGGCTTCATGGATTAGACAGCTTGACCAAAGCAGCAAACATTGAAGTCGAAGCACTAAACCCTCTTAGCGCCTAAACCCCAAACCTCAGAGGTGATCAACCAACAAGCAACACCCTGTGAAGAAAGGACTGGTGGAAGCCTACACCCTACCGCCTTACGCCCTACACCCTTGTGCAACCTTCAGCCCTCTCCCCTGCACCCTAAGCCCTGAGCCTTACAGGACTGGTGGAAGATGGAACATCTCCGAATCTCTTCGTGAGTTGGGAGATGGACGGAGGATTTCTGCGGCCATCGGCGAACCCCAAGTACGCCCTTTGCGTCGTCGAAGCACGGCCTGGTATGAGTACCAAAAGCCCTTGGCATGCTATGGTGTCCACTACATCAACCCAAACCCTAAACCCTATTCTAAGGCCCGTCAGTATCAAACCCAAGCTCTACACAGCCTAAACCCTAAACCCTATTCTAAGGCCCCTCAATATCAGATCCCAGGAGGACGGATGTCAGGATGGTGGGTGGGTCCATCTCTGGGAGTCGGAGTCTGCGCCGCCGGCCTGTTCGTCACTGACTTGCAGAAGTAGCTTAGGGGTTTAGGGTTTCGGTTTGGGTGACATATGCATTGTCGAGGTGCAAAAGGGGTTTGGGGTGATAGAGAAGCATTGTAGACAATACTGTTCGATGGGGTTGCTGATTTTAGGTATGCTACAGTATACCCCAAAAGCTGATTATTCCGATGATGAAGGCCCCTGTATTGGATGGTTTTAGGGTCCGGAGCTTTCGGGCGTTTCTAAGGTTTTTTCGGGTTCAGAGGTGTTCAACTAGTATCGTTTTCAGGATGTACAGATGCTTCGGAGCACAGCTATTTTGGAAAGACCTCAGTTTGGGGGGTAGCGCCATCATAAAACTGCACTTGGGACAGGAACTGGAGAGTGGCGATAGCGGGTTCCAGGTCGGGCAGGGTGAGGGATACAGTAGCATTTGCCAGTTGACTTCCTCCGTTTGAGGATTTCAGACCTGTGTGTCCGACAGCGAAGGGATTTTGAGAGACTTGAGCCCAGTGGTAGATAGATAGGGTTGGGCAGAGATTGAGAGAGGGTTTAGAAATTTGGATCTTGAAGCTGTGGCCAGCGCTGCCTACTAGCAGACGTGGATGAATGCTTCAGAAGAGGTTGAACCTGAGCTTGCAAGCATCGGTGTGACCGTTGAGTATACAGCCCTTACAACAACCCCTCCCCAAGGCACCCTAAACCCTAAACCGTTGGATCGAGGCAGTGGGTCGACAGCAGCAACTGCCTGCGCTCTCGAGGGAATCAAGCCTTCGTACTCTGTGCAAGGCAGGATGGCGGGTTTAGGGTCTATAGGTTTGTCGCCCTTCGGCACTGGGTTTAGGTTTAGGCTCAGGGGTCGGTAGGATTAGGGTTGGGGTGTCCCTGTGGGAATTACGGTTTCGTGCTCTGCAAGGCAAGATTTCCAGGGCATCCACATGTGGTCCTTTGATGGGCCTCCCGACAGATATGGCCACTGGGAAGCTTGGCCTGAGGCGGCTTCCCCTTCCTTGCCACGAACAGCCGGAAATTTGTTGTGGGATCCTTCTAGTTCCTCCCTAATTGAACAACACTTCGGTCAAGCCGAAAGACAAGGATCACGAGACTGCCAGACCAGCGGAAAGAGCGATCCTGGGCATTACCACGCACGGAGTACTGAGACCCGTCGCGTGCCCAAGTGGAGCTACAGTGGGCTCTGAGTTGCAAGTGAGCGGGGTCTGCTTCAGGCATGTTCAGCCGCGTAGCATGTAGGACAGGCTTTGCACCACTTGCTGTTCCGCGCAGGAGGTCCCCTACGGCAGCTTGAAGACGCCATATGAAATTGTGTATTGCATTGCCACTTCTGGGTATTTGTGCCTTCCATACCGCGCAGCTGCGCAACCCGTAGTAATCCGAAGATGGGAAACTGAAGCAGCATCCCACTTGCACACTACCGTAGACCACCTTGCTTGTTGCGCACTTTGATTTCGTATGAGAAATCAGAAACAAGCTGAGACTTTGCTGGGGCTGCTTCGGATTTGCTGTTGGGAGGAGTTGATTTGTCTTGGAATCCCTTCCGAGGGGCACAGGCGGTCAAATCATGTTGACATAGCTTCCTCGTCACCATGGTATAGGTGACCATGCAGAAACGCACGTATCGCTTTTGCCCCAGGTCATCGCGCAGCTCAAGAAAGCGACGAAGTTGGATAGGGAGCAGGTGACAGACCTCCAAAGTGCCGATTTCTTGGAAGGCTTGCAGCTCGGCAACCCCCAAGAAATTATTTTGATTTATGGCTCTTGGGGCTTCGTAATTAAGCTTAGGGGTCCTTTGAACTGAGGATCATGCTGCTGCCGCAGTGGATATTCATACTGCCAGTAGTTGCGTAGTTGCTGAGACTTTCAATGAACTCCCCATATTGTCTGATATGCAGCATGAACTGTCAACCAACCATGAGAAATCGAGTAGGCTCTCATGATCTCTAACATGTCTCTGCAGATGTTGTTGGTTCAGTCCCGCCCATGCTACACACATCACGACTTACTGGACTTCATTTCTGTAACTGGTGTATGCCATCGCAACCACGGCTCGCATTCAGCTTGATGAGACTGCAACCCTACATTCCCTACATGTCCCAAACCCCTCGACCCAAAATGCTTCATGGTTTCGTCATTAGTCCTGACTTGCCCATCCAGACCTCGCCCGAGGATGGCCGTAACCCCAATATACCAAGCAGAAACAGACGCCCAAATCCGAAAGACTAGAAGATATGAGGTTTAGCTCTGAGTAGGTAACCTTCAACCTTCTGCGGTTCATACAACCCTACCATAACTGAAAAGGCTACCCTTCTTGGGGCTAGGGTACTCAGCCCCTCAATTAGGGGTTTAGGACCTAAAATAGGGGCCTAGAAAATTACCAACACTATTTTGTGGGTTCCTTATTCTAATTATAGTATAGCGGGCCCCAAAACCCTATTCTAATGATTAAGGCCCCTACTTTAGGGTGTTTCTTCAGCTCAAGACGGCCGCTCTCAAGCCCCTGCCGACCGAGGCAAGCCTTTGCATTCGTCCTAGAGCTGGTGGGTTGGCATGTGAGCCTTTCACAAAAAGTAGTAGGGCTTGCGGTTTAGGGTTTTGGGTTTAGGAGCTGTGAATTTCGTGTTCTCTTGGAGTTTAGGGATGTTGGGAGGGGGGTTTCAATCAGCAGCACTCATCATAATTCTGTTCAGTTTCCAACTTTGGGGGGGGGGAAGCCAAAGACATCGCACCAAAAGACCAAAAAGCGCCAGAATTCCTAAACTCGACAGCCCCCAGCAGCCCTAAAAGTCGAGCCCTTCGGACCAAGAAATTCTCAAACATCCGTACTTTTCCCCGAGTTCTTGACCCTAAACCCCTGAACCTAGACCCCTGTATCCGCACAACCCCTATGATCTGCATCCTCATTTCGCGTTCCCAGTCCACCCCCGCCCCCCTCCCCATCCCGAAATGGTATACCTCCCCACCCCTCGGGATGTGTCAACCTAGAACCTGCCCGCCGTTAGACCCCGAAGGAGACGCCCTGTCGCTCCACGGAAGGGGGTTAACGGTTTAGGGTTTAGGGCGGCTAAACCTCGAAATAACTCGAAACCCTCAAACCAGACCAAGACGACTGGCCACACAGTCGCATCATGAGAACAGGCACATGTTGTGTCTCACCTAGATGTAACAGTCCGGATTGAAATCTGATCTACGTTAATGGTTGCAGGTATCCCAAGGACAGAGTAATACGGTGGTCGGAATAAGTAGTACCTGTGCCTGTAGCATCTTGTAACCGTATTCCCTTTAATGATTTACTACCAAAGCCATATTCTATCATCTTCTAAGGCGCCTACATGTCACCCTGAGGGTAACCGTGGCAGTAAACCTTTAAGGAAGCCCTTACAGGAATCCTATTCTAGTCCGTCTGGCCCCTTTAGTGTGCGAGCTTGGGAGTGTGAAATGGGCATCTTGTTATAGGTGCCTGGTGGCGGTTCAGCTCGGCTGCATCACTTCCGTCTAAGCCTCGTGCAACATAGACTTGAATATCAAGATCAGATACTAGGCCTCTCCAACCCGCAGCCGTAGACCTTACTTTAAAAGGTTTCGTGCGCCTTTGCAGCTGTAGTGTAACGCAGAATCCCCATCGAACCGTGGCAGTGTCTATGACGCCCGAATCTCACAAGCCGATAAACCCTGAGCCCGAGAGGGTGTTCGCTACCCTCTGCAGAGTCTTAAACCCTAAACCCTGCTACGGCATTTTGGCTCAAGGCCATGTGGCTCGAGACTTCCAAGCCTTGTCTTGAGACGTTCTAGGTTGGTGACTTTTGCCATGGATCCGGTGCCGCTCCGAAAGCTCGCATCAAACATCGCTTACGCCCGACGCTGTTCCAAGAAGGAGGGTCTCGTGGAGATTGCCTTGATGCTCTCGCAAGTCTTGCATGCTGTCCGGGAGGAGGTTCAACATCGNGAGGGTTGAAGCTTGAAGCGGCGAGTGAATCCGAAGCGTCAGTTCTTGATTACCAACAGTCCAAGTGTAAAGCTCTCATGGCACTGTTGTTGAACCGCCGGAAAGATTGTACAGGGGCTATCACATGACAACACTAGGGCGGCCGAATTAGTGATTAATAACTGTTGGCATCAAAGAATGCTTGCTGGCGCGATTTGTGCATCGAGCGTTGTCCCTTCCTTCTGGTGTATCGTTTTGTTGTTTTGTGAGCACGTGCACAGATTGCCAAATTAGTCCCGACTGCGAACCGAGAGACCTCACCTGGCGAGTCCGAGTGTGAGAGCGTGAACCCTAAATAGAGTCCTAGAGCATCTCTCTAAGGAACGATCTTCTCACGACGGATTTAGAGAAGTTGCGTCGCTCCATGGCGAAGTACGGGAAGGCGGGAGCGGCAGGTGACCTAGTGACCTCCGGAGTCTGCACTATTAATTATACGATCAGAGAATACGTAAGAAAACATACTAGGCTATAGTTAAAGAATCAAAATGTTCAAGCAATGCCTATAATCCTCCCAACATGTGACGATGTTTTCCTCTTGTGGAAACTCGAAACCGTTCCTTGCGGCAAGGCGAGCTACCGGGAATGGCTTCAGAACGAGATCCCTGTGCACGCCGAAAACGGCTACAAGGAGTCGGACCGTCGTAACAGCAATAAGAAGAACAAGTGCACTAGTCATAGTCATCGCAATGGTAAAGGTGTAAGAGTAACAGTTCTAGGAAACGGAATAGTAACCGTAACAGTAGTAGCTCTGGCAATGCAAACAGTAGTAAGGATAGTCGTAGTAGTAATGTGCATTACAGTATCGTTACATGGAGACTGCGAGGATTTGTGATTATCAAGACTCGTATAGTACTCTCATACAGCAGGGTTTAAGGTTTTAAGGTGTTGTACTATCAGGGTTTGCTGTTTCGTGTCTCCGACTTTGGGCCTAAGCCTGTGTGGTCCCTGAGTTTCATATAGGCTATCAGGCTTGCTTTTGCGTCTAAGGAGCTTCAGGACATCCAGTTTCGATGCGGGGCTCGAGTTCAGAATCCCGGTTTTGTGATTGATGATCCTTAGGCAGTTTAGAATGTGTCTAGCTTGAGGACCATCAGTGGAAGCCTATAGGTTACTGGGCAGTTCCTCAGACCCTCAGAAGTATCAGTGTGCCAACGGCAACAAAACGGGGCCGCTGAGTGAAAGTCATTGAGTAACCTGTATTTTTGCTTCGAAGACCCGGGCTGGCAGCATCTCGGATGAGGGAAGTCGTGGTTAGTCAATCATTTCTCGGGGACAAGGGGTACGAAGGTAATACGGCGTGTTGTAGCGTGCGCCCATCGTGTAGCACGTCTCTGCCGGACATATAGACATATCTATCTATGTGTGTATATATATATGTATACGTATGTATACATATATATATATCTCTCTCTCTCTCTCTCTGTATATATATAGGTATATGTGTAGAGAAATCGAGAGAGAGAGAAAGAGAGAGAGAGAGAGAGAGAGCCTCCCGGCTTTCTGTGTTAGTTGCCAGTGTTTCCTGGTACTTCCTTACAGTGACACCGACTGGGGCAGTTGTGTGCAACTCTGGGCATTCCGGACATCATCGGCAAGGTGTCCTCCTTGCAGGGGTCAAAGTATGCTTATCTTATCAAGGCTTCTTTTGACCCGCAAACCTATGTACGTAGCCTGGAGAATCCGAGTGGCAGATCATCGAGCCCGAGATAGGTTGCTGCCTGGCCACGCAGGAGTACGCGGACGAGTCGGCAGCCATGGCAAATCTGTGGGTGGCTAGGCCAGGCGAGAAAGTTGAACAGTCTAGAAGCATTGAACCACATATCCCGGATCCCCCTAAACAGTATGTAGACTCCGAACTTGCCTCGGCAAAGTCTCATCAAACCCTAAAGCCCTAAAGCCTACAACAGCTCGCCGGCAGGCAGACAATCAAGTTCCAATCTCTTACAGGTTGTCTGTTGCAGAGCAGGCGTCAAAAATCAGTGAGCCGGCTTCCTCCTAACCGGCAGTGCTGCCAACGCCGAATTTACGAGCCTTAGTAGTTACATAGAATGGCTTCCTCAAGGTAAGGTTTTTAGATGGGTTACGCGCAGTGTTCTATAGGGGCCTTGACAACTCGATCAGAGTTGCTAAAGCGCGTGATAATGGTCTTATGGGGAGATCGTGAAGCCGAGGTCTACTAAGTCGACCATGCCCAATCCCAAACCTGAAACCACAGAGTGCAAAGCCCGAAGATCACATTTAGCCACGCCTTGGAGGAATCTGCGCTTCTTTGCGGAGATGTGGCTTGTCCTACGCTGAAGCTGTAGGGTTAAGGCTTTCGGATTCAGGATTTCAGGCCTTCCTGAAATTCGGGTTTGCGATTTTGCCTTTGCTTGTCATGCTTGTCAAAGGTCCACTTCGCTGTTTATCGGTCAGCGGAGAGATGTTAGGAGTTTTTATGGTAGATCAGGCAAAATTAGCATTCTAATGCTTGCATCCCCTTCCCCGAAAAGCCTCAGCCTAATTAGGGCTTAAACTGGAACCCTGCTAGAAAGGCCCAGAACCCAGGCCCATTACTACTACTAATAACTAATAATAACGATAATAATACTAGTAATAGTAATAATAATAGATCTACGAATAAATCTACTACTAAACCGAACCTGTGCTTCAGGTTCGGCCTTCTGGCAGATGGCCACGAGACGACCGATGCTGTGCACGTGGCTTATTCCAGGATCGGAGACCTGTGGAGTTGGACCAAAGATTGCAATCCAGGCACGTCTAGGCAGGTATGTATGTCTGCCTGCCTGGTTGGCTGGCTGCCTGTCTGCATGTGTCTGTACATACGCATGTACACGTGCATGCATGCATGCATGCATGTGTAGAGAGATGGAGGGATGGCTGGCTGGATGACCAAGTGGTTTTGCATCATGCAATCAAGCAATATAGTATAGTATAGTAAGTATGTTTGTATGCATGCAAACAGGAGATAGCTAGGTACAACATGCAGGTTAACAGTGCATGAATGTGAGTCGACCTGAACTGGCTCGTAGTGGGCGTCTGCTCCGAAGCAGGAGCGATGGGTAGAGAGAGAGAGAGAGAGTGTGGGAGAGGGAGAGGGAGAGTTACCACCTGGCAAGAAGAGGACTTGGAAGTCCAAGCAACCTTATTCTCATCCTCTACAGCTGGCTACCGACCTCCACGTCCCCCCCACTCCTTGAGGATGACCACAAGCAGAGCCGGGGGCCAATGGTTCCAAACCCGACCCAACCTGCGACCGTGCCTTTTCTACCAAGCCCGGGCAACGAACTGCCACCTTTCCGAAGAAGAGCCGGGCGCTGAGAGATGCCTCCTGGAAGGCGCGAAGCCAGGCGGGAAGAGAGTCCGGAGTACTGGGAAGTGGTGCTAGTGGCGGACCTGACTGGAGCATCTCACAGAGGACCGGAGGAGCAGCGAGGACTTGCGGAGCTCCGGGGTGGCGTGGCCGAACCAGAAGTCCAAGCTGACGTGACTGAACCCCAGGCTCTCTTGACAGCTGCTCTTGCTGTTTTGCCATGTTCCGCTGCTATGTCACTATAGCACACCCCGGTTCCATGTCAGCTCATGCAATTGCTTTGAGAATGAGTGTAAAGAAGGAAAGACAGAGAGAGAGCGAGAGAGAGAGCAAGCATGGCTCTGAAGCCCAACCGGAAACGGGTTCATGAACAGGACGTTGCAGGATCACCATGGCTTCATACAGCGCCAGGCAGGACAAGCCAGAGCTGCAAGTGTCGAGCGTAGCTGCAGCTGTTTCGGAGTGCGTGAGCGGGATCTGCGATCGGTAGACGGTAGACCTCAAAAATCAGCAAAGCATGCAAGGATTGCAATGTCTTGATCATGACACAATAACACACCCCCCTATAACTCCCTTCCAACTTGCTCAGGTATTAATATTAACCTATTGATCACCCTCTGTTCTTCTTTTGTCGGTTGTGCATGCCGAGAAAGCTCGACAGCGTTTGTTTTTGTGCTGGTTGGTTGCCTATATTCCCAGCCCTCGACAACTAGAGTCACTAGAGTTTAACGCAGTAGCCAAAGATGTAAACCATAAAACCCTTCCCGAGCTCTCGACGAAGTATGTCGAGCTATACCTATTAGGACCTATCAAACTCAGCTAAACGACCGGAACTACCCGAAGGTACCAGCAGCAGATGCTGTTAGCATGTCGTAACCGTGCAGCCTTCTACAAGCACTGCACCCGAAAACCATCAGCAGTAGCATGTGCATCTGCAGGCGTTTTTCCTGGTCATGGCACAGATCCCCGACGGAGCGAAGTTACTCAGGGTTCTTGAAGGCAGCAGCATCCGGGAAACGGGATTCAAAAGGGATTGGGCGGGCTTAGGATCTTGCGGACTACCAAAGTCAATATGGTTGCTGCT
This sequence comes from Symbiodinium sp. clade A Y106, assembly GCA_003297005.1. Lineage (NCBI taxonomy): Eukaryota > Dinophyceae > Suessiales > Symbiodiniaceae > Symbiodinium > Symbiodinium sp. clade A. The sequence goes on from BGNK01000219.1 coordinate 189,156, forward strand.
TCATTTCGCCTATCTTCAGGTTTTGCGTCAGGGTGCTTCTGGGCTTGTTTTTGCGGGTTTGCTTGCAGCTGACGCACCCGATTCAGTGAGAGAGAGCGGTTGCAAGTTAGTTTTCTGGATCTCAATACCGTAGCGACGAACGATCACACGGTTGTAAGTTGTACGGCCCAGGCCCCATTGTAGGTATGTTTGCACTCTTGTGTTTGATGCTGGGAGCCCTGGACCCTAGGCATCCCTAAACCCTACAGGTGAAGTTCTGATCGGCACCGAGAAAGTGGTACAGGACGGGATGGTTGCTTTTCGGATTTAGGAGTTCCTTTATGTAAGGGTTTATATGGTTTAGGGCTGGATATCTTGGCGGATTTTGGGGTTCTTGTGGTCGTTGTAAGGGCTTGTGAAAGCCATAAGCGCTCGCATACTCATGGTGTGTGCGACGAACGCAAGGTTATCTAGCATTGCAGGAGGCGATCCGGCGTTATAGGGCTCAGGATTATGGGCTCGAGGGTTTAGGGTCTTTCAACGCTTTAATTGGTTTGTACTTCAGTGCTTAGGATCTAGGGTATCGCACTTCGTGGCAGACTGCTTGAGGAGTTGCTCGAGCTCTCAGATGTTGGGACCCGCATCTCCGACTATTTGTTCCAGATGGCTCCTTGGCGGACCTAAATGTGCCGACGGCCACGGAAAATCCACAACGTTTACTTGATTGTCTCCTGTGTCTTGCTGTGCCGTGGCTCAGCATACCACGAACAAGGACAGGGAAATCGTGATGGAGAACGAGAAGCGCCAGGAGCAGTTTGAGGTCGATGCAGCGTATGGCAGGGCATAGTGTAGCCTTACCGCCGTTCCGAAGGAATGGTCGATTCCTAGCTTTTGCCACTTTTCAATAGGGATCCTGATGGAACTGCCGCAAGCTTGCCGCCTCGACTCAAATCCGCGACGCGCGTCCAGTGCATCATGGCTTGTACTGCTTGCAATGCCCAAAGAAAAAGTTGCAACATGTGCCGAAGAGGAAGGCGATTATATTGACAAGGGCATCTGAAAATTCAGCGATAGTCGAAACGCTTACAGACCCGTTTTACTTGCGGCATCATCAGTAACTTTTTCTCTCTTGCACCGAAGTAGGCTTGATTTCAGCATAAACAGTTTCTGGACCGCTGTGGTACGTCATTTCGCCCAACCTTCAAGGCTTCCGCCGCTCTTTGCGAACCCTTCTCAGCCCGTTTTGCTCACGGTTGTCTTTGTTGCTGTCATTTTGGACGGGGTGGACAGGGGAAGCTGGAAAGGGAACCTTGTTGTAGCAATTGCTGGCATTGGCTTGGTATAAGTTCAGCTCAAGGCGTTCGACGGAGTTCGCCTATTATTGTCGTTACCATGCTGTGCTAGCATCTCATCGATCTCGGTATGCCAGACAGAACTCTCTGAGAGTTCAGGATTCCTCTGCTGCTCCTGGACAAACACTGCAAGGTGTATGAAACGCCTTGTGCTCTTCATGTAGTGTAATGTGTATGATACGGCTTGTTTGAAGTTGTGTTTGCTCGGGCGCGGCCGTGTTGGCACAGAGGGGGCGGGATCGCCCGGCATGATACGATCAGAGCGGCTGCTGGCCTTTATTGAATGGATCCAGATGCCTTCAGTCTTAGGGTTTAGGGGTTTCAGGCTCACAAGAACCGCGAGACCCGACAAGGCTTGAACCTCAACCCTGCACCGACCCGACCCAGAGAGAGTCTTCAAGTAAGTTAAAAGATACGTACCTTTAGGGGCGCGGCTGTGTGTTTATTAGGTTAAAGCCCATCTCGGGCAGCCTCATTCCAGTCTTCAACAGCTTCGTGTTTGCGAGATTTACCAAAGAGCTGTCCTATGCCGGAGCAGTTTTGCGATTGGAAAGAAGCGCCACGGATTTTCGAACCTAAACCCTAAACCCTAAACCCTAACTCTAAGAACTCTAAGACTCCTACGCAAACTCCTGTGTGCCCGTTCGTGCGTCCCTGCGAAGTCTTGTCAGAAGCTCTCAAAGGTTAATCCAAAGGCTCCAAGTATCATTATGGTATATACTTATAGGGTATTTTGGGGGTTTAAGTATATACCATAATGATACTTGGACCCTTTGGGTAAGTCATGATCGCGAAGCTTGAACCAAAAAGCCCAAAACCCTGAAAACCTGAAGAGTCTTCCACGACACTAATACGATACTTACCATACATGTATCAACGCTTACGTACATGTATCAACTCTACACTCTGCTCTTGTCTGTTCTACTATACTCCACTAGACTACGTTATGATATACTCTACTCTACGAAACCCGAGAGACTTCTAAGGTTGGGATACTCTGGAGGCTCCTCGGGTCTGGCAGACTTCAAGCAGCCCCTCGCCAATCGCAATGTCTGTGGAGGGCTTGGGGTTTAGGGTTTGGGCTTTAAGGGCCAGACTAGTGAGTATATGTATACACAAATAAATACACAAGTTAATTAATAGAATATTCAACGATGAACATGTGTAGATATATATATATATATATATTTATTTATTTATTTATAACCACAGGATATTTTCAGTGTTCTATATACCCTGTGGCCAAAACCCATTTCAACTATGAAGTCCTAAACGCTATAGGCCGAAGAAGACATAGTGTCCATGCGACCTACACCGCAACTTAGGGCCATGCTGGCCTTGTGACTCGTGCGAGCGTGAAAGTCGAAATCCCAAACTATGAGTCCGTACAGAGAATGCACCAGCACCATGATGCATCTGTTTTGGTAATGTGGGTTTCAGACTCCTGGACGGGATGGACACCTGGATGGATACATCGTTCTCCCTGACCCCCAAACAGGGCCCACAAAACTTTAGGAATCCTGCTTCCGCACGGAGGCTGGCACTGTTGGGTGAGGGCGCATATTCTGCCGTCTACAAGGCAGCAGAGCAAAGCTGCACACCTGGCTTCGGGTGTGGGATTGTTGCAGGGTTTTACAAGGGTAGCTAAGGGGGCATGTTCTGAGGCAACAGTACAGTCTAATTACCGCTACAGTGATTTACATACAAGCCTTGTAAACCGGCTAGCATTCCGAACGAGCGAGTGGACAGTCTAGCACTGGAGCGAGCAGTTTGCTGAAGTAGTTTACTGGTAGAATGGCATCACAAGTTGGCAAACAGCACATGTAGGGTTTTCCTGCGCTGGGAGAGGCACAGGCGAGCGATTACAATGCGGACGTAACGTGTCACGTCGTCTGTCTTTGAGAGACAACAAGAACTAGTGGAAACATTCCCTGACAGGAATAACCAGAACTACAGACAACACGGGTCGCACCCCCAACGAAGTTCCTATTCTTGGTCAACCAGGTTTCTGGCTGTGCTCCTATACCTGGACCCCAAAAGTATGTAGAATTATAGCCTTTTATAGGTTTTGGGCCATTATTTTACCTACTTTGGGGGGCTAGGTAATAATGAACTGGGACTGTATTGCTCTTCAACGAAGGAGAGCTCGGTATTTCTGTGGACCGAGAGTCGGGCCAATCTTGTCGGCATTCTTACTTTACCCAAAGGCTCCAAGTATCATTATGGTATATACTTAAACCCCCAAAATACCCTATAAGTATATACCATAATGATACTTGGAGCCTTTGGGTTATGGAAGGTCAAAGTCGTAGACGTCATAGTTATTTTTTCAGCATAAGATTTTTCCGGATGAACCGCCTGTGCGAGTTATAAGAAGCTGGTCACCAGTTAACCAGGTGCAGAGGTGGTGAGCCCGAGACAGAAACCCTTAATGCGGCGACCGCTGTTAATCGAATTTTACTCTTCCGGTCGCAGTGCATCCTTTCGACCACTTAATTGGCATGGCAGTGACGGCCAGTAGGTAAGCCATCGAACAAGTGATTTCGTGCTGAACTTGTCCCAAAGCTCACCGAACCGAGATTGCAGGTGTCAAACTCGTTCCTTGAGCCGCAAACCCTTACAATGCAAATCTGCGCAGATGCCCTGCACCCTCAACCGGCAGGTCTTGCGCCTGGCAGACAATGAGGCTTTGCTTGGCACTTCTGCTGTCACCATGTCTCTGCGTGAATGAACAACATGAATGAACACCCGAAGTCGCTTTTTTGGCTTCTGTTGCAGGCACGACATGTCTTCGGCATTGAGTGGTTCGCTAGTTCTTGATGCTGAACCCTTTCATGGTCCTTTGGTTTAGTGAGCCAGTAGCAGGCTTGGCACGTCGGCGCGAGGCCGAAAGTACAACAACTCCCATGAATGAGTACCCTCGCTTCATCTTGCCCCTGTGGCCATTGAGAGGTGTACGCCCTGAAGAAGGTGAAGTTGCCGTCTCTGTCAGACAAGGAGTGAGACATGGCGTGGAGAAGTACTGTTCAAAGTAACGATTGTTGTCGGGGCATTTGTTGTGGTGTTATTATCAGTATGAGCCTGAGTCCGTTTACCAGAAAGGGCGGAGGAGGCTCGGAAGCTGCTTTGTTTCTTGCATCTTCTTCCATGCTCAGTGTCATCGCGATGAATACTCTTAGTACGGCTAGAAATTATTGCGAAGGCCAGTTAGTGTAGTTCCCGGACACTCTGATTTCTATTGTTATGACTGGAGCTGTGCAGCAATAGCAGCCAGAAGCCGCTGCATTTCCAAACCAGTAAACCCCAAGCCCACGAAAGGGGTAGCCGGACAGTCCATCCACCAAGAGCTTCGGGGGCTCGGCTTTGGTGACATTGGCATTGGTGTCTGGCATGTGCAGGTTTAGTGTAACGTGGCTGGGATATGTCTAACTGTCTAACAGCTACACCAACCCGACTCTTTCGTCCACTGTGGCCGTATCTGGAAGGCTCAAGCAGATTTTGTTCCAGGGAACGGAACTCACTTCGGAGCAGCACAGAACACATCCCAGAATTTTAGCTGTCGAAGCTTAGGCTGTATGGCTACACCCTAAGCCCTTAAAGCCCTAACTATGGTAACCAGTCCGAGAGATTCGGTGCCGGCACCTTGTCAGAATATGCGGGCATCTCGGCATGCCATGTGCGAGCGGCGACGGAACACCGAGGCTTCTGAGTGGGTGTGCGGAGTTGTGGCAGTGACTGAAATTAGCTGGGCGGGGGCAAGAAGGATGAGCACGGGCTTTCAGGTCCAAGGTGTTTAGGGTTTAGGGCTTCCAGGTCCAAGGTGATTCAGTGATTTTGTTGTTCAAAACCCTTCGGTAAAAACAAACGCACGAGATGATTTGCGGCATTCCGTGTGTCTACAGCCCTTCACCCTATACTACGGTTATCCACTGGTCGCTCGCCTACATTCCCCAAAACCATATTGAAAGTGTTAATATAGGGGCCTCAATAGGGGACGTTCTACTATAAAGATAACAAAGAACCCACCAAAAAATAGTATAGGTAATTATTTAGGCCCCCCCCCAAAAAAAAAAAAACACGGCCCCTATATTTTCCCAAACCATGGGCAGGTTGTCGCTGGCCACTTCCGGCAAGTAGCTCCTCACAAGTATGACCCACGTTCTTTGCAAGATTCTTGGAAATCTCTGGAGGTTGAATGTACGGATCCAGAAACCTGAATTTTGTAATTGCAAAAGCCTTTAGTGAGCTAAAGTGGCGGTTTCTGATGGTTGCAGACTGCCAGGTGTTCTTTGTCCTGGATATCCTTAGTTCTGGGATTTGGGAGTTTCCGAAAATTTGGAGTACCTTATGTTGGGGTCCTTATAATAAGGATCCTACCATTTACATAGGGTACCATATCAGGGTCCCCTATTTTCGGAAACTCCCATTTGGGAGTACTAGACATTCGGGTATGTTTTCTGTTTGCCTTCAATCTAAGCCAAGGACTGGAGATCATTGAGGGCGGCTGGAGGTCGTATGAGAGACCTGCTTTCTCGGAGACCTGTCGGCCCTATGTGCTTTTGGGATCTGGGTCTGGAAAGAAACTACTGAAACAAAACGTATAGAATGAGAAAGCCATCATAGAACCTTCAAGCGCCTTGTCCATGGGGTGATGGTGGCTTTGAAGTTCCTGGGCTCGGGGATTGGGATCGTAGCTTCCATGTGTCCTAGCTACCAGGGACCACTGTGACGACCAGTTTGGGGACGTGCGATCTGAAAGCCTTTGTTGAATCTGCTGGTACACATTGCCCGTCGGCACAACAGAACAAGTTGGAGCTCCCAGACTTCACTCACCACATGCGAGGAATCCAGTGTGCGAGCAGCTGCATGATATGCTTCTTGAAGAGCTGGAAGTCTTCACTGCCACCTCATCGGTGCAACTCCTGCATCACGGGCGTCAGGCAAGACAATCTTTGTGCACCCAGACTGAGCAACAAGGTGTGCGACATGGGTTAGACGTGGTTTCGGACAGGCCGCGAGCTTGAAGCATCCTAGATCTACTCCCAACTCTCGCCTGATGCGCTGCCTCCCTGCTGGCAGGCTACTCGTGTGGAGAAGCCTGATCGTCCCCTACATTGGAGGCATCGCATCTTGCCTTGAAAGGACACACCGTTGCCGCTGAGAGTAAACAGCCCTCAATCCGAGAAACCTGCCCAATGCCAGAGATCTCGAAACTGAAACAAGGTATGATGGCACCCGAATCTCCTTTGGTTGCAGTGCGAATGCGCCGGATAGCCTCCGGCTATTGGGCAGAGCTGGTGGTGGAGTCCGTTCCTCGCCCAGGAAGTTGTTGTTGATTCTGCCTTGTTTAGCGTGTCTTGGTTTTTGGCGGGAATTCGAATTTAAATTGCCATCACTTGGGAAGGCCTATCATCTACTATGTATCCCAGTGTGTCAACATGTGACGACTTACCCTATAATATAGGTAGGGGCCTTAATAATTAGAATAGGGTCTTGGGGGTATATCATACTATACTTATAAGAAGGAACCCTCGGAACAATATTGGCAATTATGTAGGCCCCATACATTAGGCTGCTTAGAGGTCACTGTTCAGATTTATCAGCTTGTTTCTTGTGCTTAAATCATCAGAAACGAAGGGTCTGCGGCACAGATCGACCCACAACCGAAGCCGACAGTTGAGAAACTCACAGAAAAGCCCCGGGGGAGCGGCACGGCCGCACCCTGTACTGCCGGGGTTCCTCTTTCTGCGCCCGTCTGGCCGGGGGTCGGGTTTTACCATGACAATGCTTGTATGGAGCGCCTGCAAGAGTCAAGGGCTTAGGAGATGAGCGAAAGCAAGAGTTTTGGTTGGTCCGACGTCTAAACTTTCAAAGAAATAGTAATGACAGTGGAATGAAAGCCATATGAGTCGCAATAAGAATACCAAACATGGTAGTTAGTAGTACTAATCACAACAATTGCCCCCTTTAGCAGACTCCAGAGCGTCAAAACTCTGCAACAACGAATCCGTGAAGAACCCCGAGCGCTAATCCCCCTACGACGGTTTTTTGTGGCAATGAGTGTGCTTCTCACCCGGCATTTGTCTGACTATCTTTGGGACCTTGCTGGGCTTGTCCAAGGGCGGGCGTCCAAGCCTGATAAGGCCTCAGCCCCAAGTTCAGGATCCCGGTTAGGGTTGCTGGGCTCGTAGGGTTTTCGGGTTCGAGTGTTTTGAGGGCTTGGGGGCCCGAGGACATCATCCAACACCCTATGGCGAGCCCCAAGCCTCAATCAGGTCTGTGGCGACCTATGCACCAGCATTCTGCTCGGTGTTAGCTCTGCGCGTCCAGACTTGTCTTCTGGGCCTCCCGGCGGGCGCGGCTTCTCTCACAGCATGTAAGGCCGTACTTTTGGCTGAGACTTTCGTTTTCTGGTGTCCCTTCTTGATATCAGTTTGTGACAACACACGATGACAAGAACAATTATGACAATAAGACGATAGTAGGTAACAGCAGCTTCAGGCGGGTGTAGCTTAACTCAGTCTTCAAACGTGCCGTGCTGTGCTTGTCTGTACTCCTGACCAACTGATTGCAAAACAAGAGTCCTCTTCAGAAGCAGTTCAGGCTATTTCGTTTCGCTGGCAGAGATCCCTGCATCTTTGCTGAAAACGCTGCTCTAGCTTGTTCACCCTACATGCGAGACCAGACAGTACCTAAATCAGCCTATATCCCGAAACTTAAACCCTAAACTAGTCCTGAACTATACACGAAGCCTCAAACCCTCCTCTTGTTTCAGTAGTTCCTTGAGGCGGCTGGCCCAAGCTGTCGTACTACAGTTCCTTTTCCTTTGCATGAGAGCAGTGCAGCTCGAAGCCGAAGTTCTTGTGGTACTTTTCGTGGGAGAGGACCTATGAGGCTACAACTACAAGGGGTTTAACATAGGGGCTTCGATAATTCCCAATACTATTTGGGGGTTCCTTAAGGCCCCTATATTAGTTAGAAAGCCTAAAGGAGAATAAATCCGAGCCATCAGCGGTGCACAACGTTTAAGGATTGCATCAGTGGAGTTCCCCATTGCCGAACTTCCTCCAGATTCACTCTTGGGACGCGGATCGCCGCACTGATCACAGGCATGCAGGGTCACTGATTGATGTCCGGGCGGGGTCGACGCTACCGGATTGTTTGGTTTCGGTCACAGTCTGTGTTTCGATCGAGGTTTCAAGTGCACCTTGCACACTCGCTTTTCTCTCGTGCACAGTGCGAGAGAGCCTCAGAGAGACAGAGAGAGAGGGAGAGAGGGGCAGAGAGACAGAAAGAGAGGAGGAGAGCGAGAATGAAATAAAAACCGTTATAGAGATGGAGAGAGATGGAGAGAGAGAGAGAGAGAGCGAGAGAGAGAGAGAGAGAGCGAGAGAGAGCGCGAGAGGGAGAGAGGGCGAGGGAGATAGAGCTGCTTGGGGGTTGTGAGTGTGTAGACAGTTGAGAAAGAAACGGGAGGGAGGGAGGGAGGCAGGGAGGGATTGAGGATAAAATAGGCAGACAGACAGGAAGACCTGATGTTGCGACATATCGACTTTCCAAGTCAGCCTTGCCCCTACCCCCCAGGCCTATAGCTGCGCATTTGTTTACACGTGCATTTACACCCCGAAACTCCGAAATCTCGCAGGTGAGGGCAGCCTACAGCTGCACCGTGACGGGCGGATCATTGGCACGGAACACAACTTGTTCGACAAGCTGTCCATGGCCAACGCGGATCCATGATTTCAAGAGAGCCTACAACGGTGAAGATGTCTGTATCGAGTGCTGCGTGGAGGGCTGGGTGTGTGTAGAGTCATAGAACCTTTGTGACCAAATTTCGCATTCATGCTAGCATTTGTTTGAAATGCTTTGTCCTAGCTGGATGCATTACTGCCTGTGACGATTCGGGCTCGCATCACGTCAAACGCAGCCTGAGAATGCAAAGGATTACCACCTCGTTTGCGATCTCACCTTCGACGTCAGCGGCGTAAGTGTAAGCTCAGCATGCCCAAGAACCAATCAGTCACTGCCACTGCCTCAGCTGCCAGGCACCTCCAGACTTTGAACTGCACCTCGAGCACTTGCATCGCTGTGAATGTGTAGAATGATAGGCTGAACCTGGAAGCGAACACGTTCTGTGCCACCAGCATCCGCGATCCCACCGCAGTATGCCGCTTTTTCCGACCCTTATTGAAGCCTACATGTAGTAACCTGCCGGAAACCCTGATATGTAGCAGCCTGATTATATAAACTTACCATATCATTCCTCAGGGTTCGTGATTATATAATTAACACTGTTACTACAACAAATGGTACCTCAAAATCGTATTCTCAGTTGTTAAGGGGCCTTTAAACTAACCCTTTTAAGGAGCCCTTCAAGGAACCCTATTCCAATTCTAAACGCCCCCGCCTGTGTATATATATATATATATAGTAATATACATACATACATACATATATATATATATAATTATATAGTATCATAATATTCACATGCATCGGCATGCCTATGTGTATTTATATACAACTTATTATGATCAGTATGTTCTGCTTCTTGTTAATATCACTATATTTCCATTTTATTATCATTACGATTGTTCTTGTTCTTGCTATTGCCATTATCATTATTACTAATAGTGGTCTTCTTACTGTTTCTGCTGTCTCTAATATTCCTCTCTCTCTCGCTGAAGGCGCACGGACATCAGGCGCGGCCTGGCATGGCTGCACCGCTGGCTGCTGGCCTTCCGCCAGGCAAGCTTGGGTTTTGAGTGCAGGGGTTTAGGGTTGAGGGGTGTAGGGTTCGGTTTCAAAAAAGGGGTGTAGGGTTCAGGACCACGGTTTTGGGATTAGTGATGATGAGTGTTGAGGGTTTTGGGGTTTAGAGATTGGACATGTTTGCGTTTGCCTCTCTTGAAAAGCTAGAGAGACTGATGAAATCATGCTGGTGGAGGCACTTCAGAGAGACCTCGTTCAATAAAAGGATTAGGGTTAGGCATTTAAGGTTCAGGGATAAGGGTTGAAGGTTCTGGGATTTGGGTTGAGGGTTCAGGGACTAGGGTTGAGGGACTGGGTGAGGGCTCTAGGATTAGGATTTGCCGTTTTAGGGGTTGGGGCTTGAGCTTTCATAATGCAGGGCCTTATGAGAGGAATTATGGGTATAGGGTAAGAAGGATCGTATGACGTGTTTCGATTCTGTGCTGAAATTAAGGGCGGCAAAGCGATGCTTGTTGCTGAAGATGCCACGACAGCATCCAGGCATAGCCTTGAACCGGAAGATTCGCCTATGTGGATGGAGTTTGTTCTGCTGTTGGGCGGCCAAAGTTTTCCCAAACGGGTCACTGCTGGAGCCCTGTGTTTAGGGCTTCTTGCTGGAAGGGCGCCCGAACAGATGCATCCATTGCATTGGCAGTACTCGCACTGAAACTTCGATACGAAACTCCCGACTTAGTCCGGGTCCATCCGAATCCCACGCCGCAAGCCGCGAACCCAGGCCCAAACAAGACTTAAATACAGAGCGTCGCAGTCCCTAAACCCTGCATCCTACATGTCAATCCCAACCCCGAGGTTACAAAATTTAGTTTAGATCCCTTAGGACGTGGTGAATGACTGAGGTTGCTAAGCAGAGTTTGGACTTCATTGCCCGAGATTGATGGCTCACTGGTTCCCTTAAAGCAAACCGAGACGGAACTCCAGAATCGATTTTTAAGGTTTAGCAGTCAGTAGCACAGAATTCTACACGAACAGCTTCTGGGGTTGAGAATCCTGCACAGGTGATACTGGCAGCTTTGGCGAGTGCAGCACCCCTTCATCCCAGGTGTTTCAAATAGCAGAAGTCAGGGTGCCTCAATCTCCAGAGCCTCGTCCGAGAGATGCTCCAATGACTATGGGCCAAGTGTTGTTGAAGAGTTTTTGTTATCAAAGCATCGCAAGATCGAATGTTCCACTCTGTAGTCACGGTTTTCTCGCAACTAACCACTGTTGTCGTAGCGCTTGTGTGAGTTGCAGTGCTGGTTGTGATAGCTGTAGTCGTCATAGTATTTCTCGTCGGGCAGCCATAGCAGGCATAGCATCATCAGCAGCAGCAGCAGTAGAAGCAGCTTTCACGCCATTCACGCTGCTGCTGTTGCTGCGGCTGCTGCAACTGCAACGTCAACTCATTGTGTCGACCATAGTGTTATGAAGTGGACTTCTGGGATATGTTGAAAAAGTAAGAACTGACATAAAACAACGAAAAACAAAGTACGTCTAACAGGCAAGGGGCCAGAAAGAACAACAGGAGAACAACAAAGTAACAAACACAAGAAGCAAAAACGACGCCCACCCCTGAGGCTCGCTGTTGGATTGTTGTTGTCGTTGTTGCTGCTGTTGTTGTTTCTGTGTTGTTCTTGTTTCATTTTTGCTTTCCCAGGATAACACAACATGAATCAACAAGGAAAAACAAGACCACAGAACATAACAGCACCAAAACCCACACATAAACGACCAGGAAACACACCAAAAAGCAAATGCAAGCCAAAAGCCCGCCTGTTCTGTTTCTTCGTTGTTGTCCTGTTGTTATTTTGTTGTTGATTTATCTTTTCCTTGATTTCCAGATGTTCGAGCGTTTCCATGTCATAACCGCTTGCTCCACGACTTGTGGCTAGTCTGAGTAGGAGCCGTAGTCGTAGCAGGAAGCCTGGTAGTGAGGAGGATGACGCTGAGGGCATAAGTGCTTGCATGCAACTCATAAGCAGCACTCTGTGAAATCACACTCGGTGTTTCTGCTGCCCTCTTGTTGATATTCTGTCATTCCGTCACAGAAGCCGGCACCAACATGATTTTAAGCGACATGGTGTCACTGACCAGCACTTGACAAATCACGGTACTGGGATAGACTTGCAGCTAGGCGCCGCAAGCCTATACACGCTTCTAAAACCGAAGAACTCAGAACAACAAAAGGCATGACACGAAGTGAAAATTTTGGCGAACAACTGCGAACAATCCTGCTGTTGACAATACGTGAATAACTACTTGGCATTTAGGGAAACCGCGGAACTTGTTGATTTCCTTCATGGTCCTATACAGGCATCGATTCACAACTACTTTTGGTGCCCTGCACCTGCAGCTACTGCTCAGATGATCGGCTGTCGTTATTGAGGCATGCCTCCGGCCTGGCTTTCAACATGCACCACTGCGAAGCTATGTAGAAGTCGACCGGCTCTCCACAAAGACTTCGCTCCAAGCTTCGTAGAATCGCAGAACCTTATCACAGTTTAGAGCTTCGCATGTTCGCGAACAGCACCCATTGAGCAAGCAGTTGAGCCAGGGACAATGTGAGGTCGAAAGAGCTGCCTGTGTCGAACCTTGTGCCTCGGAGGCTAAAAGCCTTCAAAAGCAGGCATTTAATAATTCGGTGTGATCACGAAACCGGTTCTTGCATTTTCAGCTCGTGGTTGCTGACAATTGAAAACAGATGGCCGAGAACCAGCAGCCGAAGCAAACCCTCAAGCAGCGGCCTTTGGAAGTCGATTTGGTGGAAGACAATCAACCTGTCTATGCATCATATAGACGCACATGAATATGGCCTCTTCCAAGAGAGTATCTGTACACAATCTCAATCACATCACACAGAGAAGCTTCGCAAGAAGGACATGTTTGCACTCAACATTCTGGTCGTGAATCTTAGCATGGTAGCAAGGACACAGCGATGCAGATTAAGCGGCTGCTATGCTGTATCACAATATGTTAATATTCTCTACTCGCTGTTTTGTCTTGCGGCAGTCGATGTTCGAGCCATCTAAACTTATGTTGAAGTCTCTTGCGAGTATTTATGTTGACATGCCATGCTTTTGACTAGTGCCTGCGTTACTGCTGATTGTGCAGCCAGAAAGTCTTACTCCTACGGCGAGGCTTGCATGCAGTGCGATGACAACGAACCTTAAGCCCAGCATCCATTCAACACTACCAGCCCCAGTACTACCACGACCACCCCAGCGACGACGACCACCACTGCTACTACTACTGCTGCTAGTGTTACTGCTGGTACCACTGCTACTACTACTACTACTACTACTACTACTATTGCTACTGCTACTGCTACTGCTACTGCTACTGCTACTGCCACTGCTACTACTACTACTACTAATAACTACTACTAGTGCTAGTATTTTAACTACTCCTTCTTCTAGGGGCGTAGATCAATGGAAGCCTCAAGATGACTTGGCCCAACACAGAAACCACCCTCGGAGAAGACCCTGTTCTTTGCGTACGGAGAGGGCTTACGGGTTCTAGTGTTTTAGGATTAGGGCTTCGTGTTCAGGGTTTAGGGCTTCAAGTAGAACTTTCGGAAGGCCGGAGGTAGCGCACATGATCATATGGTCCTTAACCCTGGCTGGCATGGAGGGCTCGGGCCTGAACTCTTTGATGATGGGAATTCAGGCGCCAACTCTTTTCCATGTGAGCCTACTGCCACCTGCCATGGGAGAAGAGATTGGCAGAGTAGTTTCGGATGTGAGAGTTGTTCAATGTTGCGTCCAGGACGAGTTGAGGAAGTATAGGCCTAGAAGCTCAGTTCACAAGCCTAAGCCTCAAGGCCTCCCCACCCCTAAATCCAAAACCCTGGATTCCAAACCCCAAAGCCCCAAAACTCCCCAAAACCAGCTCCTCAGTGGCTTGTCCCGTGAGAGACCGAGGGATGGACCCAGCAGCGAAGCTGAAAAGGTTGCTTCTCGGATCGTTCCGGATTGCGCGGGTCAGGTTCAAGGCTATCCGTGTAGAAAACCTTAAACCCCTAAACCGAAGCCCCAAACCAGTAGTTTTGTGTAGAAACCCAGAGCTCGGACCTCGTATGAACTCCTTCAAAAATTGGTTGTTGGGTAAGGAGTCAGGGTTTCAGTTGCGGGCTCGGGGTCATTAAGGCATTCCGATGCAAAGAAAATCGAAAGCCTAAACAGTAGAGAACAAGCCAAGCTACTTTCAACTCTCCGGGTAGAGCATGATTTTATGTAAGGTGCCTTTCACGCTAATTACACGTGGGGTCATGTTCGGAGTACGCCCACACAAGTAGCTTCTTATGGTGAGGCTCCGCGTTTTGTGCGCCGAGTCAAAAGGTCAGGACCGGGGAAACCCATCAGATGCGATGCATTGAGATCGTGTAGGCAGGGTGTAGGGTTTTTGTTTTCTATTTTAGGGTTCTTGGCGAGTAGTTCTTCAGACAGAGAAAGCCAAGTGCCACATGCACAGGAGAAGCAGAATGCCTTGAACGAGGCTGCTTGGCATAGACGGAGACCCGTCCTGAACCTTCTGCGCTAGCTGTAATATAGCGTCGGAATAATTGGTCAGGGCTCCTTATCGTAATTTTTGCAATGCCCCCAAGCCCTGTTCTGGTTCTTACGGCCTTGCTGTCATAGCAGCCTTTGCAGGACCCTTACATTAACCTGTGCAGTCTCCGTTTAAGGGACCCTTGAAGGAATTCTAAGGAAACTAAAAGGAGCCCTATTCCAGTTATTCAGGCCCTAGATTAGTATAGGGGCTTACATAAGTACCAATACTCCTTTGGGGGTTCCTTTTTACTATAAGTAAAGTGTAGTATAGTAGAATGTACTCCATAACCCTATTCTAATTTTTAAGGCCTTTAGATTATAGTACCCTTATAGATCTCTTATAGTAACCCTTACAGACCTCTTTTAAACGAACCCTTATGCACGTCTTTTAAAGGAACCCTGTTCGAACTATTAAGGCCCCTCGATTAATTATCTTCCTTGCGCGGGGCAGGTCCGGCTTCTAGCCTCGGTATGTCACGAGAATGTGGTGGCCTACAAAGAGGCAGAAAGAGTGAATGAGTTTTGGGGTGTGGGGCTTAGTGTAGGGGTCTAAATAATTGCCTATAATTACTATTTTAAGGTCCCTAACAGAAAAAAAGTATAATGGGCCCCAAAAACCTATTCTAATCATTAGTGCCCCTATATTAGGGCCTTAAGGCTGGCAGAGTTTAGGTGCCTTGGGGCCTGGAGTTTAATTTTGCTTCCTGCGAAGTTGGTGGGCGAGTTCGGGTGGATGTCTTCCGTATGGTGTCGTCGTTCTTGTTATGCTATATTCTTTTGCTGGCTGCCTTCCTTGCTGTCGATTTAAGACTTAAGACTTTTCAGCGTCAACTTGAAGCTGTTCAGGAATGCATCAAGCGGGCAGCTTGTTGCGAACCCTCGCCTTCTACGGAAACCCCATCTCTAACTGCTACAACAGTCCCATGAGGACAACCTTGCGCTCCGCGGGACATTTGCACATGACCGGAGCAACGAAAGTACTTGCGGTGCTGTCGCAGCGTAAAGCCTGTCCCAAGCACAGACTTCGCAGGCTTTCTGGGACGACAAAACCCGCTGCCTCTGCATCGTGCAGGAATGTGCCGACGTCGCTTGGCTGATTTCAAACCGTGCAATTCGGGCTTATGGGGCTTGCAACAAGGGTTGGGCTGCTCGGTCACGTCAAAGATGTTGTGATGCGCTCCCTCTATTGGAACAAGCCGAACTGTGCGAACATAGATACCGAGGCACGGCATTGGTACGACTGGGATATTGATGAAACCTGTTCAGTGCGATTCCGGTTCAGGGCTAGGGCTTCCAAGACGCAACTCGCCCCTAGCCGAAGTGCCTAGACAGCATGGCGCGCATGACTTGCATGTCGATGTCAATGCTTCTTTTAGGGCTACAGATGAATCCGCCATCTCTTCATGGTCCCTATACAGTTGACGGTCCCAGCTCTCAGCGGCCACTGCATGGATCACGCAAAATTCAATACGTGCGCATGTATACATGTCTGCCTGCCTGCCTACCTACCTACCTATCCATCTGTCTATCTCTCTCTCTCTCCTCACTCCTCTCTTTCTCGTTCTCTTTATCTACCTACCTACCTACCTATCCATCGTTCTATCTTTCTATCTGTCTATCTCTCTCTCTCTCTCCTTTCTCCTCTCTTTCTCGTTCTCTTTCTCTACCTACCTACCTTCCTATCCATCTTTCTATCTTTCTATCTCTCTCTCTCTCTCGCTCTCTCTCTCTCTCTGTTAAATGACACGAGCCCAATGATGCACCTTAATGTCATGATGCATTTGAGAATGCTACAATGCCGAATGGCATTGGCTCAAGACTGGACCA
>BGNK01000219.1:214054-304683 GCA_003297005.1 Symbiodinium sp. clade A Y106
GCATTGGCTCAAGACTGGACCAAGGCTTGACGTCACAAAGGAATGTCTGCTTGAGAGTGACTGGGGAAAGTGATTGATCTTGGTGTCCCGGTAACCCTCGATTGTACTGTTGAATTTTTTACTTTCCCTCTCTCTCTATATCTCTGTCTCTATCCGAGCTGAGGCACTGCTGCAGGAGGTCTGGGGGCAGCTTCTTGGTTGCTTCCATGGCTATGGCCTCTGCCGAGCTCCGGTTCAGCGCGTGGCGCGTTCAATGCTTCAACAAGCTCAGGATCTCAAACATCGGATGCTAGCTCATCCATCTGGGCTTTCGCACCTGTAACAGTGTAACACGCCAGTGATTGCTCATGCTGCTTCTTCTTAGGCTGCCGACCACTCTGGACCTACAAGTGTGTGCCAGAAGCATCCCAAGCCTCCTAGCTCCTTCTGACTGCGGAGATGTGAAACGAAAAGCTCGACTAGTTTCTGGCGTGCCGTAAGAAGTCCAGAAGCACCAGCCTCACATTCCTTGTCGTTGCTATGGGTCGCGACATCTTGGTGCCTGAACATAAAACCATCACAATCTGCAATGCGCGGGAGGGGAAGGCCGAAGATGCAAAGGTGAATATCCTTCAGGTCCTTCTTCAGGAGTTTGGCGACTTGGGAGCTCGACTTGTCACAACTGCTTTCAAATGTGCTCAGCTTCTGGTCTTGATAAGGTAGCATTGGTTCACGCCTTCCCTCCATCGTCAATTTTCAGTGCTTGGTTCAGGTAAATTGCACAGTTTTGCGAAACTTCGCACTCGCAGGCAGAGGATGCGGGCATGCTTTTGGCATCTTGTACCATGAAATGAAAGCCGCGGAATGTACACCATTATGGCCCATTATGGCAACTGCAGCAAGTGGCAACCTAAACAACAACGGAGCTGAGCATTCTGACGACAGGAGCGGCTTCTGTGACGGTCTGGACTTCACATGTACTAAGTGCCAAGACCCTACACCACCAGTCTAAGCTGCCCAAAGTCAAAAACTTCGGCGAGCCTTCTAAAAAAAACACTTCCCTCACGCTCGCTCCGTACCCTGCAAACCTGTCAAACACGGCCCAGCTGCTGGGAAAGCACGTCGCGATTTCGATGCAGATCTGCCTGGCCAAATCTGAAGATAGCGACTATAAAGGATCCCCAGGCGACGTGGCGGCCTGCTTGCAATTCTCGAGGATCGTGTCGCGCTCCGTGGCGTTGATGAAGTCCCGAAGCCAGAAATCCCTGCAAGCTTGGGAGGGAGGGGAGGTGCCCCACCGTCCTGCGCTTCTAACACCTTAACCAGCCTAAACCCGTTCAACTTGCAGAATCTGCAACCAGCTACGTAGTAGGCATGCAATGCAGAGACTCTATGCTGGCCGAGGTGCACTAAGCGAGCCACCTCGCGATCGAAGCTGTCACTGGAAGCTGAGAAGTTCTCGAAGGACAAGCGGATGGTATCCTGTTTGGTCCGTCCGCGCTCTCACAGGGGCCTTGAGTCTGAGGCTTAGATTGATCTTGCCGTTTCCTCGGCAGGATTTGCAAAGATGGCCGTCATGTTGCTCACAGTAGTGAGCATTTTCTCCTCGGAGTCACAGAGAGTCCACAATTAGGCCGCAGGACTACCGGTACTCATCTTGCGACCCTTGTAGGGTGCTCTTTAAAAGGAGCACGGAGTCCCCAATGGCTTGCCGAGCTGCCGCCGCAAACTTCACGCCCTCCTTGCGAAGATTTAGGCTCGGATTGGGCCCCCATCCTCTCCTAAAGACACCTCTCTGAGCCCAGCATCCTCCGGGCCCATGGTCATGATCAGGCCCGGCGGCCACAAGGTGGTGTAGCCCAGCTCCTGGCGAAACCCGCCGCCGGGCCAAAGCTTAGGAACGAAGCTTCGGACTGCCCTGGAAGCCTCCCCTCGATGGTGATAGCAATATGCGGAGGCGATCATGGCCAGGGGGTCTCCTAGAAAGATGGAAAGACAAAAAGGAGCGTGCATTTCGGACCAATAGCGACATATTTGATATTGTTGCTCTCTAACACAACGCAACATTGCAGCACATTTCTGGGCCAGCGACGAACCGAGCCCGCAACTCGCATTCCATTCGGCTTGGCGTCCTCGCGCTCGTTCCTGTCAAAAAACGGCTTGGAAACAGGGACCGTGACGTGGGCCGTTTGTTAAAGCAGTGCTTCCATGGCGCTGCTCCATGTCTGGGCCATAGATATCCACCAAGGTTCGGACTGGCGCCGTCTGGTGCCTGCAGTATCAGAAGACCGTCACTCTTCAAGGTGTCCGCCTAGGGCCTATAAGTCTTTAAACAGATACAGTCAGCTTTGAGTTTGCCCGAACGGGAAGGCTGCAAAGCCTGCCTGCACCAGTTCTCGTTGTAGATGATCCTGAGACGCCGTTGCAGGTCCGGTGCAAATTGCTTCCTATACCTAGATCGAGTCTTTACAATCAACCCCCGCGACCAGTCCCGTGCAATCCAGGGTCTCGTTGAAGCACGGCTGCTGCCAAAGGCCGTACACTTCGTCGGAAGCGTTCAGTTTATCGAAGATCATCCTCTGCAACTCCTTGCAAGGCCACAGTCACATGTCTAGTGCTTTGGCGGCTTCTGCCAGTCAGTCCTGCATGAGGAAGACGCCCGACTTGTGGTATGCCACTGCCGTAAACTTCAATGACTCCTTAGTCTCACAATGCTCTGAGTCGGCTGCAGCTCCGCTTTCCACTCCCGCGCAGAGATTCATAGAAGGGCGAAGGTGTTTACGATCTGGAATCTTGAAAGCTAAGTCTCCCAAGGCTTCTTTGCTTTGTGTCGTCGATCCAGCGCTCTGTGCTGCATCATGGAGAAGCCTGTCTCCTGGCCAGCCTCCTCTGCCAGTGATCTGGACTTGCACCTTCCTCCACGAAGCGCGAAAGTGTAACGGTTCAGGGTTCGGGGCTAGCATGCCTCGCCTGCATCTGCACAGCTGGGCGGACCCTCCCAAAGGTCAGCCGTTGAATCGCAGGAAGGGACATCCGCCACGGCGCAGAGGAAGAGAAGGCCCAGAAGGCTCCTCATGGCGTGCCCTTGAGCGACTGCAAAAGGATTTTGCGGGGATAGCATTCGCGTGCAACGCATCCATCTTCCCTACAGGATCCAGGCACTCTAATCCGGGTAGGTTGTGTCGGGATGCTCCAGTGCTTTAGGATGGACCGTTTAAAGTTAGGAGAAGGATTATGGAAGCGGCGAGCTTGCCGGCAGCCCAAGTTGGGTTGTCTTGAGCCTGCGCACCAAAGCGGCGAGCATGGACAAGGGACGTGCATGGACCGGTCGCAAGCCATCCCTGCGCAATGCAGGGCAATCGAAACTCCAAACCCTGCAGCCAAGCCGCCCGGGGAGCCGCACGCGGTGAGCGACTGGACTGAGGGGTCTCGATCCTTACGAGGGTGCATGCAGGGATCTCCGACCCGGGGTTCACTTGACACTCACAAGGCGTATGCGAAGGTCACAAAAACATGGTGGAGCGTTCCGTATATTGCACAGCTAAGATGGAGCCTGCTTCACTCAGGAGGGCGCAGAGTGATCTCAGAACCGGCACTTGAGGTCGGGACTCTCCTTCGACAGGGTAGTCACCGGCCTCGGCGGGGAACACTTCACGTTTAGTACGGGGACTGATGAAAATCCTGGCCTTTTGGCCTCTTTCCTACTGTAGCCGCCTAGCTTCAGCTCTTCCGGGGCCCGGGCACCCGCCATGTCAGGTTGCTTCGCAGGGGACCTGGGCCCAAAGACACGCGGACGCTCTTTGAGCAACGGCGTGCCCGTCCCACCAGCATTCATGCTTCCTTCTCGACGAAGCTTCCGGTCTCTGTTAGTTAACTATCCCAAACTCGTAGTCAAGCTGCTAAGCTAACTGAACCCGAAAGCTGGCGGGCATTTTTCCACGCAGGCACTGCACTTGCGCTTACTGGGCGGACGTGTCAGCATCTTCCTGACGGCGAAATGCTCGGAGGATCGGGGCTGCATCGAACCAGCTGATGCGTGTCACAGATTTGCCCTGAATGCGGAAGCAGAAGCCCCTTATCCGCCAAGGCCTATGTCGGCCAACCGGGCCTGGAGAAGGCACTGGCCGGCCGCAACGCATCGCACGACGTGCACCTGAAGTCGTCTCAAGGTGCCCGATGGCAGAAGTGGCTGCAAAGCTGAGAGCTAAAGCGCGGATCACTTGTGCAACACTAGCACCGGCACCGGCGAGCCGATCTCCGTAACCGGACTATACAGGGATCAAAAGGAACTTGGTGGAACCAAACTGTCATTGCACCTGCCAATTACCAACCCGAGACCCGAGCAGAGGGCTCCCTCAAAGCGGCATACGCTAGAGCACTTTTTGCATTGTCCCGGAGTAAACACATGCAGATGTTTGTGGAACTCCAGCATTTCCCCTCTGTTATTGGCAAGGCTTCAATCTTCTGGAAAGTACCGAAAAGTGAAGCACACAGGATGCCAGCACCTCTCCGCACGGTTGGCTTTTCGACTATGGGGCTCGGATGGTATGTACCTAAACCGAGTCATGAGCATAGTGTTATTCTCGCCAAGGGCACCGGTGCGACTCGAAGTGCTTCTGCGCTGCGCGAGCATTGGCCTCTGCCTTGCGCCCAGAAATCCGGTTGAAGATCTCCAAGCCTGCGGTCTGCGGGGTGGCTTCTTGGCGTCTAGTTCAAGCAGCAGCCGAAGAGTAGCGCTTGTGATGTGCTAATTAGGCCACACACGAGAAGCAACACAGAGCCCGCTTCGCACCTGAAGGGGTCAGCTGCCATCCACTGTCCCGCGCCAGAGCCATGCAAGTGCCGGCAGCGACCAATGACAAAGCTTTGCACCTGTCAAGGAAAGACAAGCTCTTCTAGATTCAGAATGCTATGCTCCAAGCGCAGTGAGGTGGTCTGGTAGGAGGTTGCTCAAGCAATCAGAGGTTGCGCGGTTCCAGCGCTGAAAATCATCGTAACTTCGTGTACAAGCAACAGCCCGATCTAAAACACCAGAGGCACCTGGACGCTCGGAGAATCCCATCCAAGCCGGGGCTACAGTAGAAGAGCTTCCTTGTGGGATCGGGGCTGCAGAACCAAACGGTCCATGCTATGCTGGCAAAGAGGCCTGAAGTCTCGGGCAATGGCTTCAGGCGGAGGGGTTCCATATTGGGCCAGCTCTGGGGGCTCTACTTGCACGCAGCCCCTGCTTCCGCATCCTCGGTCCCAACTGCTCGGCCAGCATGGTCTGTGGTCTAAACAGCAGCCCACAGCCCACAGCCACCTAGACACTTAGCATTACACTTCCCAAGCAGACCCTCAACTCTCAACCCCCCCCCCCCCGGGAGCAGCTCGGTGAGGCCGAGTCTCCGCCTTCCTCTCGAGAGAAGTTTGCCCTTGTCCAGAGATGGCACCCCAGTGCTCTGGGCCAGTGCCTCCCCAACTTTCACCCAAGGGAACGCAGATGTGGATGAGTTTGTTTTGGCCGTTTCGATTTGACATCCCCGATAATGCGAAGGTCACACGACAGGTCACGACAAGGTCTTACAAGGGTTGCAGACTAGGTTGCTACAAGAGTTGGTTGCTACGAAGGGTCACTGCAAGGATTCACTTGTTTCAATGTAGCATGCGCATACTCCATGAACATCTGGCTTAGAAGGTCGGCCTGCGTGCTGCTCCATCAGCCTTGTTGTTGCCGGCTACATGCAAGATTGCCGTTGCAAAGGTCAGTGTGCTTATGATTCCATTCATCTCCTCATCGCGGCGCCGGCATCTGATTGGCTTCTCGGGCTTTGCTGGAGTTTCCAGTTTCCGACTTTGTCGTCGTTGTAGACTCGTGGCCTTTCCGTGGCTACCGTCAAGGCTGTGGCCCAGCGGGCCTCAGGTAAGACCTTCGACAGCTGCAGAGGTTTGGCAATGTGGCTCTCGCTCACCTGCAGACACGGCAGGCGTCAGGTCGGTGACTCAAAACTCCAAGCAAGCGACAGCAGGAATAGTCAGCCTGTGCTTCACAGTGCGGGGTAGCTGAGACGTGTGATGAAACATCCCACAAGTTCCTTCAATCATGCCGGTGTCTTGGGGCACCCTGGAAACGACAAGCGACAAGGGGCCCTACCTTGCCGAAGCCATCAACTCCAGGGATTCTGCGCGAACCTCCGCCTCTTCCGCAGCCCGCAGGCGTACCGCAGCAAAGGCAGAGGGCGCTTTTGGCTCGGGCCAGTCTCGCACTTTTTGCAAGAGCGCCACGAAGAAGCCCCCGGTGTTCGCGAGGAATGGAACGCAACGCACACCTCAGGCTCGGTGCAGGCTCTTGCTACTAAGACCAGGTTAGCAAAGCCTTTCAAAGCCTTTCGCAGGCGAGGAGCAGCGCTGCAGCTTCAGATCCTCTGAGGGGACTTGACTTCAGAGCCCGGATCGTGGACTTACTGAGCATCAGAATCAGCAACCCTCGGAGGGTTTTTCCACTTTGAGTGCAACAGATGCGGAGATGCAGAAGCGCACAGCTTGCACTGCTGCTGAACATTTTTACAGAGCGCCCTCTCCCTCCTTCACGCCAGCCGGCGGCCACATGGAAGAGCGGTACCGGCGGCGGAGACAGGCCGGCAGCCCTGGGTACTTAGGACCAACTTCTGACTTCCCCTGAACCCCCTTCGGATTTCCTGGAGTGCTGTCAAAGAAAAGATGTCTGTGTGGAGAGCACGCCGCGACACATCTCTGCAGGTTTGTCCAAGTGGTCAAAATGTGTTGCATGTGGATCGAAGTATCGAGACGGAGTGTGGATCGTCGCAGCAGCGGACAAGCAGAAGCACTGCATGGTCCAAATGCCACCTGGTCGCGCTTGATGTCCTGATAGCGGGCGAGCCGCCCGGCGGCTTCATCGACGACCTCAGTCAAAGCGGTCGTAACATGTCGTAACCAGGCTTGTGAAGATGCTGACCCTGTCCTCTGCGGGGATCTCGCCCAAAAGGCTCAGAGATTGCTCTTTGGCTACAGACCCTCGTTGCGGAATACACGGGAGACTTCTCGAGAGATGGGCCGACTAACAAAGGTCCGGCTTCCATCGCAAGTGCAACGACCCTCTGCCTCCCAGTGTTGCAACCCAGGCCGCACAGGCAACCTCGGCAGGGTTTTTCCGAAGGTTCCTTTGCAGGGCTTCTCAAGGGCAACTCTGTTCGCGCCAAGAGATCAGAGCCCTTATTGAAACACACATGGACGTGCTAGAGAGTGCCGATGATGGCATGCTTTCCGTGCTGCCGCATCTCTGCAAACATTAGGGTATGCACCGAACACAAGGAGAGCTACGTCGTCTTCGTTTACGCTAAAATCCTGGCTCTGAAACCGCGCTGAGGGACCCCTCCAGCGCAGGCGGACGCTTCAGAACTACAGCACCGTCTGTTCGACAAAGGAGGCTGGCCACCACGGCCTCCAGGAGAGTTCCATCACTGCGGCTACCTACATTTACCCGTGTGCATGTGGGGTATGTGAGAGAGAGAGAGAGAGCGAGAGAGAGAGAGATGTTCATGTAGTGCCGGAGGGGCACAGCACAGTCTGCACTGACTGCCAGTGACGTCGTTGTGCCTCGTTCTCCAACGGGTTGAAGGAGCAGGTGCTGTACCTTTTAGGGTGCGGGGGGTTCCACAGACCGTGCTTCCACGCCTCACCTCTGCTGTCTGCAAATTGTTTTCGAGCTGGGAAGGAACCGAAGATGGCCCTCCCGAATCACTTCCGCACGCCTGCAGGCTGTGTGGGAGGTCATCCTCCGTTTCTGAATTCTGCGAAGAGGCGTCATCTGGCCACCCACTTGCAGGAGCGCCAGTCCTGTGTGATGCGTTCGATTTATATAAGTTAAAAAGCCGAATGCACCGAAAGACTTTACGGAAGGACGTGCTGTGACGTACTGATCTGCTATCGCAAGACAGGAGTGCAGCTTGGGATTCTCCTGAGGGTGTGGGGGCCTTTGGCCTCTGCTTTCTAGGATCCCAAAGCCTCCCAAAGGCCAGAGGTAAAGAACCGTGAAACCCCGGAGCTTCAGCCGCAGCGGCCGCGGAGGGCAATCTGGAGCTGCCGGGCATGAAGCTCCCGGCCAAGGTGAGGGCCTGGGACTCTGTCGGAGGCGGGCTCGGGAATCAAGACTGCCCGAAAGCCTGAATCTTCGGACTTCCTGCAGCGAAACTCGACAGGTTCCATTCGTGACGGTGCGTCTCTCGTCTCTATTCAGACCAATCTGCAATCAAAGATCTAAGCCCGTCGTCATGTCTCGGTGCTTCGAAGCCACTCCAGGACCGCCACTTCTCAGGATGTTTTCGCATGGTGCCATCCCCGCTGCAGGGCACATCGCAAATGATGCGATCGAAGAGACCAGGACCTGTTCTGGGGGGATGCCACAGTGACGACGCATACATGGCGTGGCCTGGCTTCGTGCAAAAGCAAGACTCGGCCACGTGATTGAGATGCAGCTGCCAGGTTTAGATCCAAGCCGTCCACCTATTGGCTTCAGCTTGGCTCGTGAGAGATGCTTGGTGCTTATCTCTGCCCTCTGCGCCTGGGAAGACCTGCGCCTTGTGCTGCACAACCGCCACGGCACCCGCAGCTGCGCCAAGGAGGGCACACCTACACTGAAGGCCGAAGCTTCGGAGACGCACTTTCCACACACCGGGGGCTGTATATCCACACGCCATGGGCAACCACCAGACCTGATAAGCTTGCAGCCCGTGAATCCAAAGTCTGGGATGGCAGCACGCAGTCAAACCACCCTACTGTCCTACCTCAGCGCAATGACTGACTGACACCTAAACACAAGCTCGAACGGTGAACAGCCTCCGTGCAAGGACTCGCGCGCGCATGGCACTCAGCTCCTTGGACACGGGCACATGTCTTCGCTGTCCCTCACTTCGACTCTAGAAGCATGCCCGATGTTGCGTGGTATTTCGGGACTACAGCCAAGCCCTGCAGTCATAGATGTGCATTGTGTCCTGCATAGTACGGGCTCCCAGCCAAGATTAAATAGATTCTTCGAAGCCTGCAAGTCGGCTTCTGCTCGTTGCAAGACAACCTACAGAGTGCAGCTCTGTGACGCAAAAGATACCTGAACCTGCTAGAGCCTCTTTATAGGTGCAAGAATTAAACCCTCTAGCTGCCTAGCTATTTGCTTTGCTCTGTTGGCGTTTTGCATAGACTTTTTAAGGGCCCCTTCGAAAAAGTAGGACTCGACACCCCTGGAGCCCTTTTGCCTCCCGAGGCTCATTGGCAATCACTGCACCGGCGGTGTCGTCACCAGCAGGGCAAACCTTCTCAATGGCCTCAGCTGCTGAGCTTGAGCAGGAGCTTGTGTATCTACAGCAAAAGTAAAAGGATGTCTGCATCTAGCTTCCACCTGATTTGCATTAACTCTCGAGCGGACCTGTGCCTCCCTCCAACTCGTCACCAAAAGAGCTGCCTTGAGGTGGAAAAGTCCGGCGTGCCTGCAGCGTCTTCGATCCCGGAGCCGCACAAACGTCCAGCACGGCATGGCCAGCCTCCTGGGCAAAAAATCATCCGAAGGGCTTGCATACGATGCCTGCTTTGAAGTAGATGCTTACATCTCTCGGTTTGCAAAGGCTGAACCCACACAATCTTACCGCTTTGCAGAAATGCCTGTTTTCACAAGCATTAGTGCGTCGAGGAGTCAACTCCCAGAAGCGCCACGGGCACGGCAGAGACGACTTCCTGCCTCCCGAATCCGCAGGGAGTACAACTGTATTTTGCGAGAGTGCAGAGGTGTATGAGTCCTGGAAGCTTGAATTAGCTCACAGCAGGAGCAAGACTGGTTGAGTATGAAGTTAGGTTCTGGATGTTATACTCTGATTATCCCTGATTCCTACTAGACTTTCCACGAGCCCTCTTTCAAGGCTGAGCCTCGAGACCAGGCCCTCAGGTGCCCGGCGACTCAACCAGCGGCCGAGTCTCGCCAAAGGCGTGTCGGGCGCCTCTCGCTGCTCCTTCCATGAGTTCAGAGCTTGGATGTCAGGGTGACGACTAGGGCCTACTGTAAGGCCTCGAGATTGGAACTGCGCCGTGCGCTTGGACGCGGTCCTGCTTCAGCGTTCGGTCGTCACAGCCCAGCGACACGACCTGCGCACAGGGGAACATTAACGGCCATGGAACTCCAGCAGTGTCGACCAAATGCCCATGTGCCAGATACCCAGAGCCTTGGCAAAGTCAAAGACGTGCGGCGCTGGCACAAATCGTCCGCGAGCCGTGTGACAGCCGTTTTTCAGCTCCTGCAGATGCCGGCAGCCCTCATGCAAAGTCCTCTCCTGTGGCCTGCGACTGCCCCCTGCCTCCAAGAACTCGCGGAACTCCGCTTCTGCGACGTTGGACCTCGGCAGAACTGCAGGGCACAATGCCCGCCATGCCTGGAGTTGCGGCGCAGTCATGGGAAGCCTGCTGCCACTGCTGCCCTGCAGCTTTCACCATCAACAGCTGAGCTGAGCGGCACCTTTGCCGTGAAGCGGAAGGAGATGGGCAGCGGCTGGCGGAGAGTATGACAGAGCTTCTGCCACTCCTGCAAGGCGTTGCGTGAGCAGGTGCTGACTCTAAACCGCAGGATTCAAGATGAAAAGTACGAAGTGGACCTGGGAGGCCATGTCAATCCTCGATGCATTCTTTAAGCTGATGTTCAAGGCACAGGGATGCTTTTGCTTTTTGCTGAGTTCAGGCAGGTCTTGGGCTCTCCGGGCTCCTCGTCGCTGTGGGCGATCCTCTGAAGCCTGGCAAAGCCAAAGCAGCCAGCCGTTGCTGCCGTGTGCTGCGACTGCCGGCAGTACGTATGAAGCTATGTGTGTATATATATATATATATATATATATATATATATATACACGCACGCACACACACGCACACACTGTACAGAATAGCTACCGTAGCTGAGATTTCTACGTGCCGATCTGCGGCATGCGAGTGGGTCGAGCCCTCCGTGCACAGAACCTTTCCGGAAACGCTTGATATTATTTCCGTACTTCGCTGGGGGATGCCTCAGCAGCATTACATGCTTACGGTCTCCCGTGTTCCTTGCACTTCCCGGCCGCATGCCCCCGACTGTGCCCTTGACTTGAGTCCACACAGATGGACATTCCCATGATGTGAGTGCTTGTACATAAATTGTAGGCGCAGCCAGCAAGTAACCTCGCCTGTAGTGCTCCTCGAATCTGGACAAGCCTTGCGTGATGATCCTGACGGATTGACTCGAGAACTTGGGCAATGTGCTGCATGCCTGCTCTTGGCACATGCTACTTAGCTACTTGGGCTTTCTACGGCAGGAGGCCGGAGGGACTTGCATGATAGTGCATGCAACCTTTAATGGCGCAGCCTGGAGCTCTTCTCTTCGACATGCAGACTCGAAGTTCCCCAACTGAACTCTGGCTGAGCGACTCGCCGAAGCTTGGCTTCGTGGGCCCGGGATCTTCGGCAAAGGCACCTCAGCTGAGGTCGGATGCGACTGCCCGAAGAACCCGCGAAGCTTGGGTTCAGGATTGCGAAAACCGAAGCCCACTGAAGCGGAAGATGATTGTCCCTGTATCAACCTGGGTACATGCACGCCGGAAGAAACAGACACATTGTGATGGCTCACGCAGGATTTGTGATTTTGCATCATCGCCGGTTGAGTTTAACATCACTCACCGGAAAAACCCTCGGGATTTATGCTGAGAGGGATTTCGAAGTAGCTTCAAGAAGGCTACGAGTATCCCAAGTTCATCCCTGAGTGCTCTTAACTGGCAACACCTCAACTTGAAACAATGCAGCAGACAAGCACTGGGCAATCTGAGTTCATGCGGGCACCCAACTTCGACTCAGCTTATCGACCATCGCGACACCTTAAGTACACGCAAGGTGCCCCAGGTGCTTGTCTGAGCTTGTTTTTCCGCGCTGCTGGGCGGATCGCCTGGCAGTTTCACAACCGGATCACAATAACCACGCACTCCTCTAAGGATTTTGTAAGGAGCAGGGCTCTAAAGGGGTCAGGTTCAGGACTCAGACTTCAAAGTTTGGGGCCCGGAGATCATACTCTACACGGACTCTGGGGCGGCTTTTGAGCCGCACTTTAAAACTCAACGCAGTCCCAGAGACATGGGATACCCCCAAAGCACCAACATCTGAAACCCTTTTGCAACACCTGGAGCTCACGTGAATGCTAGCAATCAAACCCGCAACCTTCAAACTCGAAACACACTACAAGCCCCAAGCCCTGTAAATCCGAGATATTTTGAAACCCCACAAGAATGCCCCCGAAGCAGCGAAGCAAAGCCTGGCCTTCCCCCTGCGAGCGCAGTCGCTTGCGTGCTCGGCAGCGGCGCTTGCTCCGTGAGCGCTTCATGGCCAACCCGCAGGGAACAATTTTGTCAGAGGACTTAGCACGCAACTAGGTTATATACCTGCGGTTGCGCACATTTCGAGCATTGCT
The DNA here is from genome assembly GCA_003297005.1 of Symbiodinium sp. clade A Y106. Taxonomy (NCBI): domain Eukaryota; class Dinophyceae; order Suessiales; family Symbiodiniaceae; genus Symbiodinium; species Symbiodinium sp. clade A. Next base: position 226,491 of record BGNK01000219.1, read on the forward strand.
TGAGGACTCAGGCACAGCTTCTCCTTCTTGGGTCAAGGTTCAAGATTAAACAGTTGAAGTGGAGATGCTGAGATCTCAGAGATGCAGCTTGGCCTTTCCAAACGTCGCAACGAAGATCAGTGCAGCAGACACAGGCCGGAGACTTCCATGGCATGTGATCGGATCTGGCAAGACATCTCCGAGGTTTCTTTGACATGGACGTGAAGAAATTTGCGCCCGAAATCCGCAAAGCCCGGCATCTACAACTCCAAGGCCCTACACGCCAAACCAGCATGTGGGGATCGCGGATGTACGCGAAAATGGGTCGAACTACTAGGATCCCATTTAAGTGACCCGAAGGCTCCGAGAATCTCCGATAGGATCACCCCGACCCTCTTGCCCCTAAACTCCCCTCCTTCCCTGTTAAGAAAAGAAAGGCCCTGACATGGCCGCCGGCAGCCCGAGGCTGCCCGGCTGCTGCCAGCCACCCCCCTTGGTTGGGGGAGTTCTTACAACTCCACTTTTTTCAAAGGGTCTCTTTTTTGTCGGGATCCTACTATGCTTATGGGTCTATCTTGGGGTTCCCTATTCTCTGAAAATCTCCATGTATGGGTTTGGATATGTGGCAAGATACTATGGGTATGTACAGGTTCTAGCCAAAAAGAGACATGTACATGAATATTATACTCATACACTCAACTCACAAGCCACTATATGCACATGAGCTTCTCATACTCGGCGCAAGCCCGTCCGGGGGGGGGGCTTGAGTCTTAGCGTGCTTGCTCTCTCATACAGTCGGAACCGCGCATCAGGCATTCTGTAAGCCTCAAGGAAGTCTTGCTGCGACGCATTCGCATCTCCTACAAGTATAAAGGCTTGTCTACACAGGCCTGCCGGTGAGATGGCAAGTTGCAACTCGTACCAGCTCAACACTGCCCAAATGAGATACAACGGCATTGGCGGATTTCACTGCTTTGCCGAGCTATCTGCGCGGCTTTGGGCTTCTAGCGATTCTAGCGGCGGCCGCAGCCTTGAAGAGATGCACTGCTTCGAGTGACGCGGTCCTGTGATAGAAATTGCAACCTTCTGTGTCTTAGCCCTCGCCAGAACAAGCTTCCGTGCCTCCACGTCAGGCGGGGCAGGCTCAACGAAGAAGCCGTCCTGCACCAAACGCAATGGGCAGTTCCAACTATTGCAGCTCCAGGTCCAAGAGTTGATATCCTGCTTCGTGAGTTGTGCCGTTCTTCCATGCAGCGGTCAAGCCCCTCTTTGCCGTCCTTCTGTGCAAATGTTTTAACTTTTTCACGCGCAGGTCAGAATGCACACACGGTAACTACGCTCTACAAGGCTCAGTATTTTTACAACAACACCGATCGTGAATCTCCAGGCTCACAGCTCTCTCCTTCTCTCCCTCCCGTTGCCTTTCCTCTCTTTCGCTCTGCCCATCGCTCTCCCTGCTCTGCATTTGTTGCGTTTAGCCTGACTCGGACAATTCCCGGGCACGGCCTCGTTGTATCCGAAGGGCATCGCCTGAGTACTTGGATTGGACTCAACTTCTCGCAGTTTCGGGAACAGGGCACGTGAGCATGCGCGAATTACTCACATGCAAAGCCTGACACACCGCATTCCGTGTCTAGAGTGATGTGCCATGCATGCCCTGGCAGCCTAAACGCAAGCCACCAGATTTGATGCCGAAGACTCTGCTGAGGCTCTCCGCAACTCGCACAGCTGATACGGTAACCAAGATCGCGACCGGAAAATCGGACTTCTTCGCGTGCCGCATGAGCAACGCATCCATGATGGCCTGGGACAGAAGTCTGCCGGTCTGCCTCCTCTGCCACTCGCAACGTTCCGTCTCAACAGACGTGGGATTTCCGTTGCCCTGAAGTCAAGAACTTCAGAGTGGTACCAGACTGGACAGGAAATGAGGGCGATGCGGGACACTGTCCAACAACTCTCAAGAAGAGCGAGATTTTTTGGCGAGAAACTTCACAATTAATTGCAAGCCCTGCATGCTAAAGCTCGCAACACCTGAAGCCGATGAGCCTCTGGATTCTGTTGGAATCCATCTACATTAACCCACATCTTCCCAGCCTGGCTGTCGTTGCAACCGGTTTGCTTTGCATGCTCCAGGATCGCTACGCGGTACCTTCGGTGTTTTTACTGCGGTCTGGATTTTCTGGAGTGGGCGTGGGCGCCTAGTTTCAAGAGGAAGCTCGGTACTAGGCTCTATCGTTCTCAATTCTCAGTCAGAACCTCAGTGCCTGTCTCAGCCTGGGCACTCATGGAAGCCCCCCGGCGGGCCCTTTTTCTCGCATCTTCGGCTCGCCTGTCTCTGAGAACGTTTCAAGCGGATCTCAAGGCCAAAAGGATTGGAAAAGACTTGGATCGCCGCTTTCCGTGGCACCCCAGGCCAGGCTTCCTGGGGGCTCCCGCTCCCGTCACTCCCGTCACGCGCATCTCCCAGTAGCAAGGCAATGCAGAGGAGCCTCGTCGCTTTAAGTCTTTTCAAACGCTTTGGGGAAACCACCCTCCCCACCCCTTCCCCCACCCTCAAGAAGAACTGTCTCTCTCTTTCTAAGGGTTTAGCATGTTTCTGCGCATGGCTTGGAAGCGAGGTTGAGCCGAACCATCTCGGTCTTCGGGGATTTTAGCGACTGCGGATGCTCGCTCAAACTTGCAGCACGGCACTCGGACCCGCGGATGTTTCTTATGTAAAGTGTAAAGGACGCTCGTTCTCCGATTTAGCACTGGCCAGGGCTCCTCGAAGGCTGTGTCATGCACAACCTTGCGCCTTGAATTTGTAGGGTGTGTGGCAGTTGTTTCGAATCCACATGATGTTAGGGACTTCGTGTTCCTGCGACATCAACAACAAACAGCCACTCGACGTCACGAGGTATCTGTAGAGTCACTGTAGAGTCTCGCTTGAGTCAGGTCCTGACCGCCCTTCCTGCAGCTAGGCATGCATGAGCCCATCGATGGGAATTCCGTTATGTCTTTACAGTTCCACATCGAGTACTCCATTCAGCAGTGCACTGTCAGATAGCGGCGCGCGCACATCTTCACAGAATTCCTGGAAATCTCGGACTTACGGGTCCGGGTCTCCAGCACTGCCCAAAAAGCCTAAACGGTTCGCAGGGATGGGTCGTCCACCTGCCACAAGCACAGGGCTAAATGCTGCCCAGGCGTCGCAGTTGTGAGAACAAACCCCCGGACCCTGCTGTCAAGAACTGCTGCACAGGGACGTGTCTCCCGACTCCAAGTTCTCATGCTTTCGCCTTGGAGCCGAGGTCAAGGTCTCTGTGCAGCAGCGGATATCATGCATCTGGGTAAGATCGCGAGCCGCGCAGAAGACCGGGGCTTCAAAAGCCGAGCCGAAAACGCACAAAAGGCCATGCAGAGCCGAGTAGCCGGGCTCCCGAAAATCCGATGCAACATCTCAGAAATCCAGCGAGTTGTTGAAGACTGTGAAGATTTGCAAAGGGCCCCTGAAAGCCCCTCGGATGAGTGTGCCCGGTCCCTGCAGGCCCACCGAATTTTTCCTCAAGGGGTCCGGGCCCTCCTGCGAGAACTAGCCTAGACCAAACCGATCTAATGGACTTAGAGGGGCGCTTATCGGCTTTGAGCTCCGCTGCGCGTTTCCTGGATATATCTGTGGGGTTTCGGCACTCACAGACTATGCATCTATCTCGTCGTTGCCCCACAAGTGATCAAAGCCTCAGGGAGTGGGCTGGCGACTTCACTCTTGGACTCGCCAAGCTCGCTATGCACGTGCCTCAGAGCTGCGGGAGACTCGCGGGAGATGTCAGGAGTTAACCCTGCGCAGCATTAGACACAGTTCGTGCCATTGTGGTAGTTCGCTACATGACACACTCTCTCTGTCTCTGCAAAAGATGGCATGTAATGATCTATAATTTAGAAGCGTCCCGAACTCTTTCATTTTTGTTGTTAAACGGCTCCGAGGCGTGGATTCGCGACATGGGACCGGCCCCTAATCCGTGTCCGGCTTCAATCGAAACCTGCATCTTGCAAAACAAGGACGATGGATTCCTATCCGAAAAGCACGGGTCTATATGTCTTTCTGAAGTCTCCCCCCCCCCCTCCAACAGCATGAACCACGCTGCAAGAGCTCTTCAGCGAATTTGTAAGCAACCTCTGGAGAGAGCGATCAGGCCTCCCCAAGGCTGGGTGGGCGTGGCTTTTTAGCAGCAAGTAATCCTACAAATGCTTACGATTTTAAGTGGACCTTTAGCAGCGCATAACATGGAGCTGGCAGGCTATCTGAAATGCAACGTGGCGGTGCAGATGAGGCCTTTCAAAGCTGAGACAGAGACCATGCTCCTAGTCCTAGCCGAACCCTGGCCTCAGATGCAAAGTGCCATCCATCGGGCTGCTTCCTTGCGCTTGCAGTGGAGAGTCATGCCATTCGGAGGGAGCGGTTCGGGAATTGAAGACGTCGTGGGGCGCGTGAGCGTGTGTGCCCCGGCGACAAAATCGCTCACGCTGGAAGAGTTCCGTCCTTCGCGACCCTGCACAGTGCCTTAAGTTGGAATTTGATATCGATCTTCTCGGGCAACATGCAATTAACCTTCCTGCCCCTCACAGCTAGCAATGCTTCCGTATTATCCAAAGGCCTGTCTCGTCTCGCAAGTCAAGCCGTTCCGAACGAGCAGTAACTTCGCCTCGCGATGATAACCCGAGGGCGCCCGACGATGTGCTGAGGTGCCCAAACCTGAACGAAGCCGGATTGGTGCGGACAGAAATGCGAGGCGAGGATCACTAGAACTCGAGAATATCTTTGTTGATCAGACCGCACTACAAGTATATAAACACAACACCGAGTAGCGCCGGTCCAGCTGTGGTCCACCTTGTGCAGATCACAGAGGATAATTCCAGAACAATTTGTGCATACACGTGATGTGTAGAGCGAGTACCATGTGGTCCTGGCAGGTCCGCATGAATCGCAGCACACACTCGACGTGACGAGGAGCAACAGCTCATGCCCTCAATCAACGTGCTTTCGAGCCACGGATGGCTGATTGGCCATGGCATTGTTGGATTCCACCTCGCAGGCTCGCGGTCGATTTGGGGCCCGTGAGATGCTCAGTGTTCCACAGGCAGGTGGTTAGCTTGTCTTGGAGGTGACATGCGCGTAGAGAAAACCCGATGGCACGAGTCCTAGTTCTGGAAAAACCTCCGTACCTTCGCCAACCCCCTTTTGCCCAAGGGGCGCATCGGGGACAGCCTGCTATCCGAATCATTACATGCTCTCTGCTTCCATGGAAGCACAAGTATGGATTTGCGTCGAAGAGCAGGCTCAGCGAGCCGAACATTAACAGCACTGCGACGCTTGAAATGTCGAAGCTGCAAGCACAAGGTTCCAGCCTCCACGGGGTAGTTCTGCGGAGGAGGACCATTGGGGCGGAAAACCTGTCCAGAATGCCTGGAAGCTGCTCAAGGAACAAAGCTGGTGCTTCTGTTGCAAGTTCAAGACCAACTCTGCAGAAAATTGCCCAAGTTTCAACAGCGGCCAAGCTGCGGATTGGGCCTGTACTCCACGCCGCCCTGGTACTGGCTCCCTGCCTTCAGATATGAATGAATGGATTTACCGCCTACTTGGCTTGAGATTGAAGCTTCGTTCGGGTCGCAAGCAGCAAATTCCGCCTTGTGCCAATGCCCGCGCTGCTCGTGGATGTGCCCGAACAGATGCACCTCCACAGTGCGATCGGCCCCCCGTGGAAGACCCAGGGATATGAAATGACTGGGACGGAAAAGCCACACTTCAAACTGCTGGAGGCTGCAAGATAGGATCCCTGCAACAGAAACATCTTCAGCACAGAATGCAGCATCAAGGTAAAGGAATTGTCTTTGCGGCCAAACAGTCACATGAGCCAATCCCTTTCTGCTATACCACCCGAATTGTGGCCTGCAGCACAAGTACCGCTCCCACCTTTAAAAGCAAACCCTGCAGGATTCAGCCTTTGGCTTCGTGCGGTAGATGGCATCGAGCCTCCGATGAAATGCCGACGAAAAGGTGGTCTGTTGCGTGATTCAAAGCAACATGAACAACTCAAGATATTCCTGCAGCAAAAACACACAACAGCGAGTGGCGTAAATTCCAAACCGCTAACCTGCAATGCATGCAAGAGGGAACACGCTGCACGCTGTAACACTACAACGCAGCGTTCTCAAGCCGCCCACCCGAGCATGCAGCCGCTTAGCCAGGCCTAAAGCCACAGAACCGAGTGGCCTTTCTTGAGTACCTTCATATTTTTGTGAACCCCAGAAAGTTTCTGGCTCTTACTTTATGATCCTGCTACCCTAAGTTATTCGTTCAACGGGTGTTTTGTCCACGCTGGGCCAAGGAGCAGCTCCCCGCTGGAGCCCCAGTGGCCGCCGCCAGTCATGTCGAAGATTCCAAACGGGGCCTCTTTAGGGGTTTTGATGGGATTTAGGGCCTTGAGGGCTTAGGACCATTAGGCTCTACGCAAGGCTCAGTGACTTAGCCAAGAGACTAGACCTTGAGTCGGCTAGGGCTCAGGTGTTGTACGATAAGCACAGTCCTGGGTGGTTCCATGATCCTCCGGATCCTAACGTGGCGGTGCAACAACTTTCGTCCTCAGTAGCGGTGCTGCCTGCCGTTCGATTCGACGAACGAAGCCGAAAAAAAGGATGATTTTCTCTTGGAATGCTGGCTGGGTGCGAAGATACCTTCTCTCTGCATAAGTTACAGCAGGTCTTCGGCCTTGCGGGTCTGGGGAAAATGCTGCTAAGGAAGCACGCCATCTCAACAACTAAACCATGAGAGGTCCAACCTGCCCACCCGACAGTCTGTGCCTCGTGGGTGACGACGATGTCAACACCTCTGGCATCGTGGGTTTAGCCCAAGTTGCGTCAGTCAGGAATCGTCAACAGAAGACGTGGTGGTATATCCGGTTCAAATGTCGAGTCAAGTTGCTCCATCTGTACTCCAAACAACATGAAGTGCTTGGTCATCAAACCAGAAACCCGCTCGCATGCATGCAGATACTGTATGATTGTCTTTCCGGCCATGCTGCATGTGGCTTCTCTACCCTACTTCGTGGGTTGCTGGTCGCATGCTGTTCTCTCTGCTGATTGTTCAGTTGTTCAGGTCAAGTCGATAGGTACGTAGACAGCTTGCGCAGGAACCATGACAAGGGCCATCCCGAAGCCCCCACGCCCGGGCCTGCAGGGATGTCGGCATAGTTGTTGCCGGATCGGGAATCTCCCCTTCGGGCGTGCCAGCCGGCGCCCCAGATCTTCAGGCCCATGACCTGCAGGAAGCAGCGAACCATCCACTGCAAAGAAGTTTGATCGGTGGCCCGGCACGCCAAGAGCGGAAAGGAGCAGCACAAGGCTCTAGCCGAAACTCCCTCACGCAGATCGCCAGCCAAACATGAAGGCATAGCGACAGCACATGTTCAAGTACAGGTATATGGTAGATCACCTACAGCAAATGCCTACATCAAGACCACAAGCCAGCAATTGCCAGCAATCCCATCAGGCCTCGGCGAGATCGTGATTGAGGACTCGGGCATTTGTGATCCTGTACCTTCAGCGTCGCATGGAGATCCCGATCCCTCTGGCTGAGCCCGAGGCCGCGAGCCGTGAGGCCGTGAGGGGGCTTCGAAGACCCTTTTGTCGCCACGGTCGCTGCGAAACGTGCCAGACGCTTCGAGCATTCACTTCGCTATGCTTCGCTACTCCGAGGCGCTGGAAGTAGGCTGGATCCTGGACGACATCGTTGGAGATATGTCCGCGGTTCAGCCTTCAGGCGGCGCGACGAGAAATCATGTCGGACCAGGAATCGTGCCGACAAGCCCGAATATCCAAGGAGACCTGGAACAAGAAGACTGATGACGACAAAGAACGAAGTGGTGGTCATCCTCAGCCACGGCCGTCGCCCAGCATCCCGACGGCCCAACTTCCTTTTGGCCCTCGTATGAAACTGTCTCAGACTTCCAGAATTAGAAGAGTGCCTCAAGTGAGAAGCGGAGGATCTAGGACTCAACCGAGCCTTTGTCATGACAAAGCTCAACGAAAGGCATCTGACTTCTACAGCTCCACGGAGCCAGTGCACAAACCCACGAACAGCCACCTTCTAGCCCTTTCATCCAAAAGCCGTATTGAATCTGGACTCGTCAAACCCTATAGTAAACCTTTCCTAGTCGATGCCCTTTCTAGCATAAAGAGCCGCAGATTCGGCCTCCAGTTGGTGTCCCAGAAGTCGTGGTTTCCAGAAATAACCAGGATGTGCTTGTACTTGCCCCTGGCTTCTCAAAGACTACATTACTCTGCAAAATGAGCGGCTGCCAAAATGAAGGATCAGATGGTCAAGAGGATGAGAACAAAGCAGCTGCAGTACGAATGGCGCTGATTGTATCAAGAACACTGCTGCTGATGCCAATGTGAATTGTCACATTCACTGCCTGGTAGTGAACAACAACAGTATTGCCACTTCACTCATGACAAGCATCTCTCTTGTGACGACAGTCGAGTCGCTTCAGGCTGCCGAGCCAGTCGTTGAAATCGCCCAGCTCGCTCTCTGAGCCCACCTGAAAGTGGCGGCGGTGTGAGCGTCATTGGGGTGTTGGGCTTAGGGCTTTTGCATGCTCGGCACACTTCCGTTCCAACGCATTTGGGATGTGCAGCAGCTCAGACCATTCAGAGCAACATCGACAATCCCGAGAACTATAGCTTCAAATGGGGCAGGCCCCTCCGATCAGTCACGGGCCCGTCCCTGAAGCGTCTATGCCAAGTCCATGCCTTGGCCACATCCCCGGAATGGATCAGAATGTCGGCATCCGGCATGTTCCCGGTGCCTCGGGAGCAACTTGGAGCAAGGTGCTGAAGATGAGAAGGGATGCGTGCAGCTCTGGCAAAGGGAATGGCCAAACAAGAGGATGGTATGACGTGACGAGCAGAGCTGCCTTCCACCTCATCGTCAAAATCTTAAGGAGCCAACCCCAACGATACTCACACGCCGGTCCGGCCCGGTGGTATTTCAAACAAGCGGTATCTCGAACACTGTCCAGCCGTGTTCACACAAGTAGCTTCGATGGAGGCTGTGCGTGTCGCTGATGTGCAGGATCCGGACAACATCCGGGCCTTGCTCCAGGCCTTCGGGGGCGAAGATGCTTTCGTGCATTCACTCAGTGACTCAGGGCAGGGCTTCAGGCTGAGGAGGCCAAGGCTGCTTTGCGCCTTGCGCCCAGGCGCAGCGCATGGCGAACCGACGTTGGCATAAGCACAGCTTCAGACTCCAGTACGCAGCTACTTCAACGCGCCCATAAGCAGTAGTCCCAATCAAGGGCTGGCTGCCTCCTCGCTTGACCTTCAGTCCAGCCGTGGATGCCTCACTGGTAGGCACGCATGCAACGCAGAGGTCAGCTTCGCTTTAATTCGTCCAGGAAAACCGTGTGATGCTGAGCCAATGATTCCCGCACCATAGAACTCCACATGTCCAACCCCCCACCCCCCGAACACTCCAGGAGCAACCCTGGTTCAAGCCCGCATGTGCCACAGCTGCCTCCCGACCCCTTCGACAAAGCCCCGACAACACCTCAACAAAGAAACACGGCCTTCGTGGCATTGCTGGCGTTGATCGGCTCTGTCTTGGAGTCTGTCCTCGGTAACCCTGAAGTTGAGGGTTCTGGACTTGGGATGCTATTACAGTGGAGCACAAGAAAATGCAAGACATCTCTTCGAGCACGGCTGGAGCCTGAGTCTTTGGCCTGTGTGCCCATGGTTTCCACGCTGGCCAACAAAAACATGGACCATTCGCAGTTCGGAGTTATCGGTGGCTTTACACGAGGTCTTTGCAGGCGACCTCTGGTGGTGCACACAGGTGCTGCGAGAGGCCAGGACAGCTTGACAAGATATGACCCTTGCGACGTCGCAGCCGTGCTGGCATCCAAACCGCCAACAAAAAAGCGCAGGTTAGTGTTATCAAGGTGTAGTCTTCTTTTTGCGGAGATGCTGCGAGACCAAATAGTTGCCAGCTGTCAAGCTGAGGCTCGGCAAAAGCTTACAGTGAACAAAGCTGCACCCAGTCCCATAACAATCACTAGCTCAGCGTCGCTGCTGTCCCGTTGGCACCATCTGCAGCGGCAAGCAGGAATGCAATCCTCAGATTTGCGACTCTTCAAAGCCGGACAGCCTGGCAGCCAAAAACGCTTCAACACGACAACAACGCGCAAAACCCATCAGCGCTCTCCGCAACTGCCAATCGTGTGCAAGGTTCAGTGAGGCGCGAAGCAAAGCCATCGGGTAAGCGAGAGAGCAAGTCTCGGGAGGCCTTCTGAGTCCTCCTTGAGCCTCTAAACCCGTGCGGCGCGGTGCAGCAAAGTGCTTGACATACTCCGATATGACGTTTGTGCGCATTGTTGCAACCTGCTTTCCTGTACACGTAAGCTTCAGGTGCTTCCGTGAGGACTGTGTAATGCTCGCACTACCTCACTTCTGACAGTCACATCACTGCAACAGCTTCTCAACACACCGAACGACTCCGACGACAGGCTACATGAAGGGACGCGTGATGCAAAAACATGCTATGCAGTCTCCGAAGCCCGATGACCCAAGACCGGCTACTTAATCAAACACGCTGCAGCATCATGCGCCGTGGTTGGGCCTGAAGAAAACCGAAACTTGTATGTAAGTGAAGCAAAACTCCAATGTTCAGAGGCCCTCGCTGGTACAAGTCTTCGTGGTTCGCATCCGGAGCACCGTTCCTTGAGACGGCTGTGGCATATGGACCATGGGCAAGTTTTTTCTCTGAAGCTTGAATATCCGGATTTTTCTGCGCGGGAGGTTGCGCCCCAACTGGGGGTTGGTTGCCACTCCTATTCATTTGTTGGCTTTGTAGGTCCAAACCTAGATATTCGGTTGTTCCTTACGGGATCTCGCAGGACTACCAGGCAAATTGGCTTCCTGGCCAAGGCTTTCTCCAGAAAGGGGCATCACCCCTAGGTCCAGCTTGGTCAGACAACATACCATGATTGTTACTGTGCAGTAATAACAAGCGGCATTGCAGATTTAGCTTTGGAAATTAAAGGAGGGTCAGCGAGGCATCGCTGTCAGGTACAACTTAGCGGCTGGCCACTGCAATTGTTTTGCAGTGACAAGTCTGTGTGCCCTCATGCCCAACCCCGCCAACGGAATCCGTGCGAGTCGTGCTACAGCTGTGAAGCACCTTGAAACTTGAAACAGCAAATCTCGAAACTTGGGCTTTAGAGCCTTTCAAAGGCCGGATTCCCCATCCCTGGTGCTGCATGAGCGTCTGCAACTTCACCTTGATGTTCGAGATCGCCCTGCAAACGCGGGAGCGGCAATATTTCCAGGCTGCACACCAGAATCAGACACAACCATTGACGACAGCTGGCGGCTGGCGGTCCTAAGCCAAAGCTTCCTCTCGGCAATGCTCCTGAGGCTTCGTGGACAGCTCGCTTATGGAGTGGCACAAGTCCATGGGTCCAGTTTTGGTGCACTTTACCAAGAGCCCCGACCGACAAACCATGCAACGGTCGTTGTCTGTATTGGAAGGTAACTATGCTCTGGCTCCCCAAGATGCGTCTATGCCGATGCCTGGGCCCATAAATACACCAAAGGGAATTGCCAAGGCATGGGGAGAAGAGTCTCCTTGAGGAAAAAAGATGCTGCTCGATGGTGAAGCAGGTGCAACCTTAGCCGGCACAACCGAAGTACAGCATCGCCAAGGCTCGCGAGTACACCTAGACATGTTGGACGGAAGATATGGATCACACGCTTTCTACAGAAACTCTTCCAAAGAACAACACAACTGTAGTGCAGCCAGAATGCCTGTCCAAACATAGGGGTTCCATGTTTAGGGGACAACAGCCGTCCTTCCTGTAAAGGCCCCAAAGCTTGCGTATCAAAGCTATAAGTGCCCAGCTGATGCCGACCTTCTCAGTGCAAGAGGTGCCTCGGGGCGAGGCGGGGTCCCGGGCTTAGGAAGGCGGCCGGCCTGCCCAGCTGTGCTCTTCGTTTGGGCCGTTGAATTAGTCATGGGCCCCCGCGAGCGGTCACAGAGATCTCTGACAGGCATACCTCGGCGCCAGATTCCAGGTTGCGTGACGTTTTGCCGGAGGGCACTGCGCTCTTATCAGCAAAACTCGAAACTGCGAAAGAATGCGAAATGCTCCAGACTTACTTCAGCAGACTGTCAAGAACTAGTACCATGTTGTTTTGCTTTGCAGCTCCCCGATTTGGTGCAGAACTTTCCTCCGCCCTCCGCCTTAGATAAACAAACCAAACATTCACCATACAAGCGTCTCTCACACCACAACATAGTTATAATGCAATGTCTAACACATAATGCATAATATACAATAAACCATACGCACTACACCCTTTGCATTGTATAGATTGTCCTCATGCTTTATACTTTTCGTGTCAACACATATGTACATACATACATTCACGAGATGATAAGACATAAGATATAAGACTATCCTATACTATGCTACATACTATATACTATCCTACAGTACAGTATAGTCTAGGGTAGCATAGTATCATATATTCTACAGTATAGTAGTAGAGTCAAATAGGGCCAAGGGTAGCACAGTATCGTATCATCGTAGTTTTTACCCCCCCTGGACCGGCCTTGCAGGACTCGTTCTCGTAGAGGGCCAGCCGTGCCTGCGCCACGGCGCGCCCCCACGGGAAACAGGGAAAGGCGATTCTTTTGGACGGATCCGCAGATTCCGTCAGAGGCTGTCCTTAAGCAAGCAGCCCTGCTCAATGCAACGGGGGACGAATGGCGGGTTGGGTTTCGTCCCGGAGCTCATGTTGAACGGCTGCCTGGAGAATGCAGCCTCGAATTGATTGTGGTGGAGCTTTGGTCTGAGTAGAAAGGCACTCCGCACTACCTAAGCTCCTGAAGGCAAACGGCCCCGAGCAGAAAACCAACTTGTCCGACGGCATCGGTGAGCCTTCTCGCCGAGTTGTGGGTGCAGTTCGCAGTAGAGGACCTTTGTGAGAGCTTCGTTCTTTCTGAGACCAGGAGCTGCGCGCATCGGAATTCGCGCTTTGCTGTTGTGTTAACCTGACTTTAGAGTCTAGAGAACGCACATGAAAACCCTAACAGACGTTGGATTCGGGACGAGGGATGGAGGGCTTCATGCTAAAGAGACTCGCCAAAAAAGCATGGAGAAGATCTCGGCCTGCAAAGCGCCTGGCAAAAATTCAAGCAACGCCCCACTTGGTGAGCCTACGGATGACTGGGTGCTTTGCCGAGGTGGTTGCTGAGTCGTCATGATGCGCCAAGTACCCCGCCTGGCCGGAGTGATGTTCGGCAATGACATACAATAGAAGCTCAAAATCTGCCAAGCCTGTGATTTGCCAGCTCAGTCTCGCATCTTCAGAAAAATCTACACAGATCCAAAAGGATAGTGCCGTCTCTCCGGATCTGCTGTCCGACTACGGAAGCTTAGCACGCCGGCCATGATTCGGCGATTGGTGGTCGGAACCTGGGTCGGTGCAGACAAGAGTGACAAGGCTTCATGGGGTGTTGGATATATTTCTGCAAATACCCGAAGACTTAGCTGACTTGTCTGACACATAATTAAGGACTGGATGGCTACGTGGCCATGCATCGCTGGCGGTACAGTCAGCTAGCTCAGTAACACTGGCACTGCCCGCGTCATCAGAGGCCGCGACGTCTGGCAAAGGCTTCACGGAGATGTGAAATACCGGAAACAAAGACTGAGTCACCTGGCACTTACAGGCCGTGTCTCAGCATCTGGCATCGGGATTCTGTGCACAGGCGACTGCGAGACAAAGCCATCGGAAACATTAGGCTGCGCCCCTGTCGGGTTTCTACCGTAGGGCATTGAAGGACTGTCAGGAAGGTCTTTACTGGGCCACAGCACAGGCTGGCGCCCTAGGCAATGGGCCCCAGGCCAACCGAACGGCCCTGGAGATGTCCATGACCTCAAAAGAGCAAAACCAGCTGACTCTTTTCGGAAGGCACCAGTTTGGCTTTGAAAGGTCCTACCATAGAGTGGGTGCCAAACCCAGTTGGATCGCTTCTCCTCCGCCGCGGACTCGTCCTCTGCTGCCGGAACCTCAGCTCACGAGTAGTTTCGAGGAACATCTCCCCAGTTGGCGTTCACCTTCCGTCAGACCGGGACCACTTCGATGCCTTCAGATCTACAAGTCTTGCAGTCTGTCATACGGATCGTCTTTAGGCTCCATATCGCACCATGTGAGCAATGAGCCACTTGTATCGCAAGCAGCCCGCACTGTGGTTTCAACGGGGTCCTGCAGAAAAGAGGGCACCTGAATACAGATTCTAAATAGAACCTCCGGAGAGGTATCAACCGATGTCTGGCTGGTCGGCACCTGTCCTATGTCCACCACGCCGAATGGCGATCGCGAGGGATCTCCGAGGCTCTGACACCGAAGTAAAGGCAAACGCCGTGTGTAAACATCGAAACCTCTGCCAGGTCATGGCTGTTTCAGGATCTGAGAGGTTTACTACTGCACGCCCCCTACATTTTCCCCGCCCTTTCCCTCCAATCGAAGGAAGCATCCGCGTATAGCAGGAAGCTCCGGCCTTGAAGCAGCGGTAGTTGGCAAGGTCAATGCCTTTCTGCGTCACCGCCTCGCCGATGCATTTATACATACATATGGGTACTCTCTCTCTCTCTATGTATATATGTGTATATATATATATATATTGAAGGGTTTGGGATCGAGCTGAGGGCAGCAGGTGCCCAAGGTACAGCCCGGACCCCAAGTGCTAAAGGCACGCAGCAATTCCGGCCTCGCCTGCGTGGCACAGGCGGCAGCGACAACAACGATCGGCTGCCCGCCGGAGAATCCACACTCTGCGGTCCGAGGGACAGCGCCCCTGGCGCCGTGATATCTGCCTCCTGGAAGCTCATCACAGCCGACCGAGGTACGTGATCCAGCACCAGATGGGCAAGCAAGGATGGCGCCAATGGCCAAGCAGTGGACGCAACAAGCCTTACCGTGGAGGTGGCTGGCAACAGGACTCCTCTTCCTACTGGGGGGATGGGAGCTACGACAACTACGACAGCCGACAAGCCGAAGCCCAGCTCGGCCGCAGCAAGCTTGGTGAAAGCAGTGCAGCGGTTGGTGACAGCTGCCCGGAAAGCCGAAGTGCGAGCACGAAAGCTAGCAGAGGACAAGGAGCAGGTGGAAGCCGGATGGGCCCAGTTCCAGCAAGACCTTCGAACCAAGTTCATGAAGGGTCGCGAGAGATACAGGGCCGACATGGACAAGGTGACCCAAGCTCTTGTGGAGAGCGAAGCTGCACAGACGCAAGCTTTTCAGGAGCTGCAGGAGGCCATGAACAACCCGGAGCAGCTTGTCGAGCAGAAGGAGGTCGAGGTCCCGGCTGTTATCGACCAAGAGTGGGAATCCCTCCTTGGGGCGGAGGACAGCGACGAGGAGATGACGCACGCCGCTATCGAGGTGGTGAGGCAGAAGATGAAGGCTGCTATGGCGGCGCCTACGACCCCGCCTCGAACGAGACCTACGACGCCTTTGACCCCGTTGCAGGCACCGAAGCGATCTACGACCACACCGCTGCTTGCGGCAATGACGATCAACAGCCCTCCGGGCTTTGGAACAGCGGAGGCATCAGCGGGTGCTGTCGGGGACCCCTACCAGACCTCACCGACTATGCGAATGTCTTTGCCCTCACCCCCGTCGGCGAGAACCCGTTTGCGGTCTTTGGCGAGGCGGACACCTATCAAGGTGGGAGGAGCCCTGAGCAGGAAGTTGGAGGAGCGTCGGAACCCTCTGACGGTGAACCTGGAGGACGACGACGAGGAAGAGACCCCGGTGGCCGAGCTGGCGAAGACCAAGGCTACCGACCTCGCCAACCTTGTGGATACGGGCTGGAAGGGCGAGCATGATATGCAGGGAGTGAGTTATTACTCTGCATCTCTTTCTCTTCGAAGGCTTTTTCGGTATGCCCCTCTTTATGAACCTTGCCCCGGACAGTGGCTGGCGAGGTCGTGCCCCGGTGAATGGCGGAGTTCCCACGGGGCTACGCATGTTTTGCACTACGATTTCAATGATGGTGCCCCGTGCACCATAGAATCAGGGTACCCCTAACCACCGAGTCGTGGCAATGTCGTCAAGGTGTGGGACATACTTGACGTCCTGCAGGTGATCCAGACTGCAGTCCTTGAGGGCGCATTCAGGGCATGTGTGAGGAATGAGAGCCATTGGGCGGCCTGGGCATTGTCAGCCTTGGCTGCTATTTTCTTCGGTGAGGCCCTGCTCCTTTGTCAATACAGCAGAGGACGCCACCCCTATGCGCCCAACAGATTTGGACGCCGCAGCCTACCTTCGTGGGTGCGGCCCCTTCTGGCTTTCGCTCTTCTTACTGTGGTGGGTGCAGCTCCGCGACAACCGCCTCTTCCTTTTCGGGACAAGACTCCGAGGACTGACAGTTTTTGGTGTGCAGATGGAACCATGCAAGAGCAGTTGGCTGCGGCGGAAGCAGCTTATATCCTTTCGAGGCCTCTTGAGAGCGGAGGGCTCCTCCCGCCGAGGGTCTATCAACAAGGCCCACCTGACCTACGGGAACTTGATCCGGAGCCGCTAGAACCAGAGCTACCTGAGGAGGCCTGGCAACCAGCAGAGGCGGACACCCGTGCTGTGCATATTTCAATCTGGGTGTGCACACCCATGACGGAGGCCGAAAGCGTCGATGTCGCTCTCCCTTTTCCGCTTACAGTCGATGATGTCTACGATGTCGCGAGAGATGCCAGGAATGTCACGGCCCAGACCTGGCTCACACATGTTGTCCCAACCACACCGCATTTACATGACGACTATGCTAGTGTGCTCCTCATCCCGGAATGGATTGCTGATGCTGGTCGTCATGCTGTCCTGCTTGGCCTTTATGCTGTGTATGTCAATGGCCCGCTCACGCGATACTCCCTCCTCAAGCTTGCTGACAAGGGCAGAGAGGAGCCCTATGAGATTTTCATTGGAGGTGACCTCGCCCCCCTGTGTATTCTTGAAGCGCGGCAACCGCAACATGGCCTGCTTATCAAGGTTGTCCCGCGAGGTGAAGTCATTGATTGGTCCGACTCGTTGGCTGACAGATTGGCGCGCCCAGAGCGCTGGAACCCTGACACTGGCCATCCGCAGCCCAGAGCTGGTAGGCACATCGCCTTTCAATCTCAAAGGGACCAGTACCTTCACCACATCACTCGAGCCAGCCGGAAAGCCCGCCTGATGTTGCACAATGGGCCTTTGACCTTGGGCCGGACGACTTCTGGCTGCGAGCACCTTCCGATAGACCGCACAAGCTGAGTTGGGGCGGATGCCGTGTGCATACCATTGCGGCGGTTGTGACAAAGGAGGCGCATGACTATGCGACGACTCAGGTTATCCTGCTTGACCTTCTTGGAGTTGCGCGGGGCCCCAGTGGACGGCTGTGGTTAATCATGTTTTTCATCCTGGGCAGTTCGTTGAATCATTGGGATTGGAAGTCATGGCAGGGTTCACAGTTGTTGTACGAGGAGGGCGCAAGCATGGAGGCGATGGGGCATCGTAGGGTGCAAGATGGAGAGTTGATCGAAGTTGCACTTCGGCGCACCGATGCGATTACTCCCAGCCCGGCGCAGGAGAGTTCTGAAACGGAGAATAGCGGTGACGGAGATGGTGACGAAACCAGTGAAGCCGAAGATCCGCTACCAGATTCCTCTGATTTCTCTACAGAAGGCCCACCGGTGCAGGGCCTTGGGGGCCTCCGCCCCCACAGCCAGTCAACCGTGAACGCAGCCGGACACCAACGAGGCATCAAGGATTGCAGCCCATTGAACTTGCCAATCTGCGTCCGGTCCCTTCGTACGACCTCACCGTCGACACCCTCCAGCTGCCCAGCATCCCGGAGACATGGAAGTCGTGCCCGAAGCTGTGGGACCTGGATTGGCTCAACCTGCAACGATTGCCGCTGAAGACAGCCACGAAGCAGGCACTACAGGAGGCTGTCACATGGCAGGAACTACTGGCACGGCCCCGGCAACCGCATGAGCTCGAGGTTCAGCTTTACACGGATGGATCGGCGGTGGCCAGCCCGCAGCGGAGTGGCTACGCGGTTACAATCATCTTGCGCCTTGGTTCGTGCTTTGCTGTATTTGGAATCATTGGCGACCAGTTGGTCGGGAATGGCAGTACAGTTTGCATGGCCGGTTGATGCGCCATTGCCCCTGCGCTCTGAGCAAGTTGCTGTCGTTGTTGCAATGCTCTGGGTGCTCCAGTTCCGAGCGCTTCTACCTGAGATCCAGTGCAAGGTCAAGTTCGATTGCCTGGCAGCTGGTTATGCCACCAATGGACGGTGGCAAGCCCCGGACCATTTTGGCGAGCAGGCACACCTACTTGAGTTGTTCCTACGTGAGCAGCCTGGTTTGAGTTTCGAGATGGAGCACGTCAAAGCACATGCAGGAGACCCCTGGAACGAGCTCTCAGATGTTGTTGCGAAAGAAGCGGCCCGTGGAAAGTGCCCCCTTGGTCGGCCGCCCCAGGACATTTGTCTTGAATTCCAGGCCCTTGACCTGAAGTGGCTTGTCACTGAGGCCAAAGCCGCTACTAGCCAGGCCCTGTGTATTCGACAGGGCCGCCTGGTGTGGAACCAGTTCCGGGACGATGGTTTCCGCCTAAGCAACGCTCAGCTGATACCGATCAAGACAGCTGCAGGCTTGGCGTCTACTGATGCTGGAGTTGGCTTTCAGGTGCACTTTGGCACACTCAATGTTCAGGGCTATGGAGGTCGTGGAGCCTACATCGAAGCCCAACTTGATGCAGCTGACTTCAACATTGTTGCGTTCCAGGAGACCAAGGCTGCCGCAGGTATCACCATGACCAAGAAGTACCTGAAACTGGGGACCGATTCGTTGTCCCGGTGGGGCACAGCGATCTGGATACACCGCCAGCGTGGACTTTTTGAATGCAGTGGGCGCCCTGTGCATATTGACGAACATGACATTGAAGTCCTGGCTGAGTCGCCACGGCTCCTCAACCTGAAAGTCTCTGTAGCAGGCACCTGCATCTGCATCGTCGCAGCTCATTGCCCCCACGAGGCCAAGCGCAGTGAGTTTGGTGCGTTCCTGGAAGTTGTCGAGCAGCAGCTGCACAACATCAGGAACGCCGACCTTGTCCTCTGCGGCATCGACTTGAATGGAAGGCTACCGGGCGACGTTGAAGGGGTTACTGGCCCTGTGGTTTGCGGCGAGCCTGATGTCATCGGCAAGCGATTTGCACAAATGTTGGGTCGGTCATCTATGTGGGTCCCTGCGACCTATCGTCATCTCCACCATGGTGAAGATTGTACGTTTGTCCACCCTACAGGCAGCGAGCACCGGATTGACTATGTTGTTGTTGGAGGGCTGGCAGCTTGCCATTGCGCCCATAGCCAAATACATCTTGACTTTGATACCGGGGCCCCTCGCGAAGACCACCGGCTGGCGGGGCTATGGCTCAGTGGTCGGATGCAAGCGCAGCGCCCTAGGGCGACACTTAAGAGACCCAAATTTGATCGGGAGAAGCTGTTGTCGATGAACATTATCTGCGGATCCAGACGATGCTCCAACAAACACTTGAGGAGCACTTTGCTGTGGACAGGGCGCCCGCCCGTGCCTCGTATATACCACAAAAAGTTTGGAGTGTCCGTGAGGCAAAACTCAAGCTGAAATGGAGCTCTCGAGGCCGCGTCCGGCTGTGGCAGGACGCGCTCTCTTGGTCCTTCCGTCAGTGGAAAGACGGTGTTGATCGTGGGCTCCAGCGGCTGATCAGCAAGCAGGGTCTCCTCTACAACCTTGCTGCTGCAGCCATCCGCTTTGCTGCTGACCGCATTCGCAAAGGCGTCACGGAGGCCAGACAGCAGTTCCTCCGGCAAGTTTTGGTTGAAGGGCACCAAAGCGCCTCACCAGTCCTCAGGCGTGCGAAAGCAGCGGGCCTGGGAGGGGCGAAGGCCCGAAGCTACCGCCGGCCGCTACCAGCTTTGCTCGACCCAAGAAGTGGCGCACCGGTTGGGGACAGAGCTGGCTATGATCAGGTGTGGCTGGAGCACTTCGGCAAGCAAGAGCAAGGCTGCATCATTGCCACCGAGGACCTACTTGCTCAAGCTGCAGCTCCCATGCCAACGGACGAAGTTGACTGGCAAATCGACTTCCTGCCTTGTCAGGCCGAAGTAGAAAGCCTCCTTCGAAAAGTCCCGCGTGGAAAGGCTGCAGGGCTGGACAACATCCCTGGTGAAGTGCTGAGTTCTGGTGCTACCTCTCTGGCGCCGTTGCTGCACACCTTGTACCTCAAGTCCATGTTGTGGGCCAAGCAGCCTACACAGTTTCGTGGCGGCATTCTTTATGAATGCTTCAAGAACTCGGGCAGCAGCAAGGACACAGCCAACTTTCGAAGCCTTTTTATTAGCAGTACTGTCGGCAAATGTTACCATCGTCTTGTCAAGAACAAGGTGCAGCGGCAGACGCAACAGGCCCTGCACCCCTTACATTGTGGTCCGCGACAGAAGGCCCCGGTGCTGTTCCCGGAACTTTTCATCCTCACCCACGTGAGGAGGTGCTACAAGCGAGGCCTCAGCTACGCCATCTTGTACCTCGACACCCGGAGTGCTTACTATAGCATCGCCAGGGAGGTCGCAATGGGCGACATCAGGAGGGACTCCACTGTCGTTGAGATTTTTCGGAGATTCAACCTTGGCCCGGAGGACATGCAGGAGTTAATGGCGGCGGTGCAAGCGGGTGGAGTCATGACCGAGGCCGGCATACCACCTGCCCTCCTGCAGGTCATCCGTGATCTACACCATGAAACGTGGTTCACCACCCGTTTTTCAGATGGTACCCGTGTTTGCAAGACCCTGAAGGGATCCAGACCGGGCGAAAGCCTTGCTGACACGATCTTCGCTTTCATCTACAGCAAGCTCCTCTGCTCTGTGTATGAGAACGCGGCGGCTGAAGATTTGGCGTTTGTCTTGCCGTTTGACAGTACAACGGGAATATATGGTGATGGCACCGAGGGCACGGACCTCACCTCATGGGATGCTACGTGGGCCGATGACAGTGCATTTGTGACGACGGCTACCACGCCCGACAGTCTCCTGCGCAAGGCGTGCAGGCTTTCAGCCATCGTCATTGGGGCATGCCACAGCTTTGGACTCACGCCCAACATGAAGGCTGGGAAAACAAGCATCATGCTTAGCCTCCGTGGCAAGGGCTCGACTCGAGTGAGGCGGGAGTATTTCCAAGGAGGCGCGCCTGCCCTTTGGATTGAAGAGCTGGGCCTTTCCGTCCCTGTTGTTCCGCAGTATGGGCATTTGGGAGGCTTTGTTGACCTGAACAACACGGGTGTTGCCGAGGCCCGCCACCGCATTGCTCTTGCTGGCCAATCATATGATGCTATTGGCAAGCTGATGCTTAACCGTCGAGACCTTGATTTGCAGGTACGAGCGGGGATTTTCAACACTGTTGTCACGGCGTCATTTTTCAACGTGGGTTTGTTGATCCCCAACGGCAAAGCCTGGAGCCTCCTGGAAAACGCCTACTCGCGGTTGGTGCGGCGTTTTTTGGGGCCAGGCATTCCTGGAGAGAGGATCTTTCATGTGCCCCTGCCAGTTGCCCATTTAGCCACTGGCTGTTGGACCTTTGGCCTAGTGGCCCGGCGAGCCAGTTTGAGCCTTCTTGTCTCCCTTGCAGCCAATGGGCCGGACCTGTTGTGGGCGGCACTGCAGGCAGAACAGTCGTGGTTGGCGGTGCTACGTGATGACCTGCGGTGGTTTGTTGGCGCAGAGCAAAGCGAATGGCCCTTGCTTGAGGCTGCGGCTTGGCCTGAGTGGCGGCAGTATCTCATTGAACGGCCGGACTGCTTCAAGCGTCGAGTGGTGCGGCGATTGAAGGCCACACATGACGAATGGCGCGAGGACGCCTTCGTCAAAGTGTGCCATTGGGGCCTACTCCGCAGTATACGGCCTGCGCCTCCTGCCGGTGTGAAACGCTGGCCCTGTGGTTGCCACTTTGACACCAAAGCGAAGCTCAGTGTCCACTTTTTCAAGAAGCACAAACGGGTGGCCGAGTACCGGCAGTATGTCCAGGGAACATGCTGTGCTGCATGCGGCAAGCAATTCTGGACTGGAGGCAGACTTGCGGCCCACCTCCGAGCCTCGTCTGCATGTGTTGAAACTCTGAGGACGATGCAGTGTGTGGTACAGGACATTCAGCCGGGCTTTGGCAGCAGAAAGTTGCGCCAGTCCGAGCTTGAAAACTACACACCTGCAGCCCCAGAACGATTTGATGATGCAGCCACCGTGCCTGTGGCCACTTCGCAGTGGCATGGAACGAAGAAGCTCTTCTACGAAGCAGTTTGTGATGCCGCCCTTGAGTCAGGAGATGGGCGGGCGTTTGAAACTCGGCTTCGGGCTGTGTTGGCGAGCTTCCCTGTGTATCCAGCTGAGATCAGCGAGGTCTTAGCGGTCGTCGCGGATGAGATTCAAGTGATCTCTGAGTGCGACAGCGACCCACAGTGGAGCCGGGACACAGCTGAGAGCCTGCAAGCTACGTGTGCTGCGATAGCTGCAGAGTCCAGTGAGGAGCATGAGGCTGCTAGCGAACCAGCCCGCCAAGATACGTTTGAGGACTTCCAGCGGCATTTTGCTGCTGTGGAGTGGAGTGAAGTTGTCCAAAGCCGAATGTCCATGCACGGGACCCAAGTGAACACTTTGATAGTCCTGCCATCCCTCTGGGAAGCTGAGTG
The DNA here is from genome assembly GCA_003297005.1 of Symbiodinium sp. clade A Y106. Classification (NCBI taxonomy): domain Eukaryota; class Dinophyceae; order Suessiales; family Symbiodiniaceae; genus Symbiodinium; species Symbiodinium sp. clade A. The sequence continues at coordinate 249,261 of BGNK01000219.1, forward strand.
GAGGAAAAGCAGGGAAGTGTTTATTAGCTCAGCCGTGTTGGACCAGCCAATCGAGATGCTTCCGATTGCCTTGAGAAGGGCTTGGACGCTTGTACTTGGCGGCGAACCCGTTGCCGTTCGAGCGCCGGAGGCGTTCTGGCAGCACCCTGTTGCGGGACCTTTCGTGCCGCTCAGGGAAGATGCAAGTAATTAGGCTGCGTACTCCACTGAATGCAAGGAAATACGAAAAATATATATTGATATGTATATCTACTTATTCATGCTCTATATATTATATATATATATATATCATGATTCCCTTCTGCCACATCGGCACCTCCTAATTCAAAGCAGCGACTGCTAAGATGCGTCACGATGGTACAAACAAGCACCGAAGCAGCTCTCCAAGATATTCGGATCCGGGCCTGAAACTTGCAGTTCCGCACCATCACGAAGGGCGGAAAGGAGAAGGAGTGCTGGCATTTGGCAGGGCAGGCTATGCGTGGCGTGTTTTGAAGGTCTTTCCAAGAATTCTGGTAGGGAGATTTTCCGAGTGTTCGTGCTTACCGAAGCGACCCGGGCTCACAGAAGCCCTGAGGAATGTGGAGAAATTGAAACACATTGACATGGGAATCCAACTTGCCACCTCCACTCCACGGTGTCGGAATTCGAAGCCGTTCACCTTGCAAAGAAGCGCAGCAGTTCTGATTGGGGCCTGCTGCAAGACAACTCAGTGCTGCATAAACTGAAAACCCAACCGCTGGAGCAGCCATGATGCCCCCAAACTTCCAGCCAGCGGACAATGCGACGGCTCAGGATTACAGGCACGTCCCTGCAGAGTTTAGGATTCGCAGCCGGTGACCTCCCAACCCGAAGCTTCCAAAATACAACCCGAGACCGAGTGGGCGACGTAGAGGGAGACGGTCGTTTCGACCACCTCACTTTAGACGCTCGCAACTGGGGTACCGAATATCCTTCAATTCCGGCTTGCACCGGCGCTCAAACCATTAAGTTGTCGAATTGGCTGCCCCGGCTCTTGCAAGAGCCAAAACAAGCACAATGTATGGCCACTCAGCTCTCCCACATCCAAGTCTGTCTTGGAGTTGCTGGGTTCGGTTGCGAGCGGCGGCATCGGGCAGCTCAGGCAATGGAAATCCCCTATGCATCTCTCGCACTCTTTCACTCCGCCCTGCCGCCTCATCCTCCGAGGACAGGAGGTGTAGGCTTTCTTCGCCTGAACAGCAACTCTCCGGTTTGCAACTTCCAGCCCTGTGATCCCTAACGCGAATGAAATCAATCAATGCATGCCAAGGGACGGATGGGAACCCCGCGCAGAGGCTGGTTTACTGTCGCGTCGTACCTTCTCCAAGCTGCAAGGCACTGCAGGGCTGTATAAAATCATAGACTTCGTGTAACAGGGTTGAGTCCTGCCGGAAGCCGCTGGCGATTACACGTCGCTTGGATGTGCGTCGTCATCAGCTGCGAATGCAGCATGCAAACACAAACGTCGCTACAGGACACTGCAGGAGGTACACAGAGCCTGAACTCGACCCTGTAGTTCGGACCGGTACTCTGGCACGTGCGCAGAGGGGTGATGTACTGAAGCCGGCAGGCCCTAAACTGAGAGAGTAAGTCGGTGATGATTGTGGCCACAAGTATCGTAATCGGAGACGTCCTCATTTTCCGTTGCTTCTAACGTCGTTGTTAAGGCCCGGCCTCTCATGTCAAGTTGGACTTAGGCGGCCTTTACCATGTTACATATCGCGCAGCTGATCCTGTACCGCGCTACTGTCGCCACCATAGCCGGCACCACCCCAGGTGACCACAGATCCGTCACCCAGGATTGCAGCGAATGCAGCCATTGAAGCTTGGATCTTGCACATCTCGCAGCTGATCCTGTACCGTGCTGCTGTCTCCACCATAGCCGGCACCACCCCAGGTGACCACAGATCCATCACCCAGGATTGCAGCAAATGCAACATGAGAACCTTGGACCTGCTGCACATCTCGCAGCTGATGCTGTACCGCACTGCTGTCGCCACCACAGTCTGCATCACCCCAGGTGACCACAGATCCATCATCCAGGATTGCAGCAAATGCCTGCAGGGAAGCCTGGATTCGCTGCACATTTTGCAGCTGATGCTGGACTGTGCTGCTGTCGCCACCGTCGTCCGCACTGCCCCAAGTGACCACAAATCCACCACCCAGGATTGCAGCAAATGCACCATGAGAAGCTTGGATCTGCTGCACATCTCGCAGCTGATGCTGTACCGCACGGCTGTCACCACCACAGACGGCAGGGCGCCAGGAAACGACAGATCCATCACCAAGGATTGCAGCAAATGCGTATGCAGAAGCTTGGATCTGCCGCACATCTCGCAGCTGATGCTGCACTGTGCTGCTGTCGCCACCGTCGGCCGCACNCAAATGCGTATGCAGAAGCTTGGATCTGCCGCACATCTCGCAGCTGATGCTGCACTGTGCTGCTGTCGCCACCGTCGGCCGCACTGCCGCAAGTGACCACAGATGCGTCACCCAGGATTGCAGCAAATGCGAGTGTAGAAGCTTGGATGTGCTGCACATCTCGCAGATGATGCTGAACGGCACTGCTGTCGCCACCAAGGCGGGCATCACCCCACGTGACCATAGATCCATCACCCANTGCAGCAAATGCGAGTGTAGAAGCTTGGATGTGCTGCACATCTCGCAGATGATGCTGAACGGCACTGCTGTCGCCACCAAGGCGGGCATCACCCCACGTGACCATAGATCCATCACCCACGACTGCAGCAAATGCGTACTTAGAAGCTTGGATTTGCCGCACATCTCGCAGCTGATGCTGCACTGTGCTGCTGTCGCCACCGTCGGCCGCACTGCCCCAAGTGACCACAGATCCATCACCCAGGATTGCAGCAAATGCAACCACAGTCGGCATCACCCCAGGTGACCACAGATCCATCACCCAGGATTGCAGCAAATGCCTGAAGGGAAGCCTGGATTTGCTTCACATCTTGCAGTACCGCTCCGCTATCGCCACCACAGTCGNTGCAGCAAATGCCTGAAGGGAAGCCTGGATTTGCTTCACATCTTGCAGTACCGCTCCGCTATCGCCACCACAGTCGGCATGGCCCCAGGTCACCACAGATCCATCTCGCAGGAGCGCGGTGAACGCAGAGCTTGCGCCGTTTGGCCTGGTGGCTTTAATCTGGACTTGGTTCACATGCAGCGTGAGCACGTCTCCACTCTTCAGCTTCCCTTCTTTGACAGTTTGTGCTCCGTCCAGCAGCCTCCCTCTGCCCGTGCCCAGGGCACTCTGGGCGCGGTCCTTCAATGACTCAATGGATGCATCCGCCTCCGCTTCCAAAGAGGCACTCTTGCCACTCAGCAGATGCACAGCCACGGAAACCGACATGAGGCTTCGTAGGGTCGTCGCATGCTCAAGACCTAATATCCTTCGTCGAACCCTCACAATGTACAGAGTCCATTCGACCCCCCCCCCCCCCCCACAAAAAAAAAGACAAGTTTCCAAAACAGATTCGGAGGACCGGCAGCAGCCCGGTGGCCCATGGGTTTAGGGGTTTAGGGTTTGCTTTTTGTGCAATGGGTTTAGGGTTTAGGGTTTCCTACATTGAAAGATAACCTGGAGCCCCATGCTTTGTAGCTAAGGAGGCGGTTTTCAGGGGTATGACTCGACCCTACAACCCTGAGGCCCTGACAAACATATCCGACGCAAAATCGGGATGAGACTTCGAGGCGGAGGATAGTTTTGTTTTTAAACGTCCCTTTTTCCGGTCTCGCAGAGAGTCGAAAAAGCGGAGCTCCCGGAGGATAGGTTTAGGGTTTAGGGTTTAAGACACCAGTCGTGAAGGTCTTGTTCCTCCTTACCCTCCTCCTCTTCTTCTTCATCTTCATCACCATCATGTGCCTCTCATTATTCTGCACCCCTATCTTCTAGACACTAAAGAAGAAAAGGAACCACCCCGGGGCGGCTCACGAGAGTACCTGAGCTGCCGAGCAAACTCGCTTTCAAAGGGTTCAGGCGGACTCTCAGCAACTGCTGTTTCCTCTCCCGCATGTTTCTCCCATAGCACATGCAAGATATCGCAACAATGTCGTCAAAGTCAGTGTCGACATCAGGGCTTCTCAACTCTGCAAACTCTCCTTGCCGGCGAGCATTTGCATGTGCGGAAGCCACCCGACACAGCGCGTCTGTGGTGTCGTGCAAGCTGAGCACCCGGCACCCACCACGTTACTGCGGGGCGAGGCATTCGCATCCTGGACTGGAACCGGGATTGCTTGACCGATCGGGGCTTGAATGCAACCGGAGGCAGCAGCTCACTGTGCCACTTCAACTCTCCAACACGGACACTGTGACCCGGGCCAGCGTCGGTTTGGGGGTGCAACAACTTGTGGGAACCCTGGCACCTCGTACTCGGCAAGGGCGTCGTCCGCGAACACCTGTCGACACGATGCATGATCCCAAGTTCTCTACAAAAAGCACATGCGAGTCTGCTACCTGCTGTCAGGTTCTGGTGACGTCAGAGACCAACGCGAAAACCATGACAAGGCGTGTGCAAGGCCCGAGTCATCTGCAAGGAACCCGTGGAACGATACTTTCTTTGTTAGATTCAAGAGTACCATGGTCTTATGCGCCTTGCTCGAGTCAAAAGCGTCATCTTTCCGTGACCCGCAGATGCACCTGCGCCCGGGGCACAAACTGTGTACTCAGTCTCCCACCAAGGATAGAGGACCCAAGGCCCGCTGCCACTCTGCTGCAGGGAATCTCTTGGTGCACAGCCTTTAACTTCGAGTTTCTACCCTCAGATGCGAGATGCCACAGAGTAACCAGAGCCTGCAGCCTAGACCCGCAAGTACACATGCGGGTCGTAGGATGCAGCTGACATATGTTGCCATGGTGTCTCCAAATCTAAGTAACTCCAGGCTGCACTCCGTCATACCTCTGAGTCGAAGCTTCCTGGCCGAACCCCCAGAGAGACTTTTCCTTTCGTGCGGCATACATACCTTCGACATGGCGAAGCTAGCCAAGGATCGGCAATCTACTTAACAGAACCGTATGGAACTCTTACCAACCCCTATAAAGAATCCTAAACCCTATAATGAAGACACCCAAACCCTTCTAAAGAAACCTAAAACCCTTGTAACGAAAGTCAAGCCCGACAGTCTCCTTTTCTGCGGGTCGATGCCACGTCGTGGGATCCCCTCAGGCGTCTCTTCTCTCGGACGACCTGAAAACGCGATAGCACATTATGAATTTATGCTGACTTTCGTTTGTTCTAGTTAGTCTTAGCATGTTGTAGCAACTATTTTAGTTTTAGTTTAGTATCAGTATGAGTATAGCGTATAGATGTGTATGGTACAGTATAGTATATTATGCTCATTCCAAAGGTGCCGAAAGCCCGAAACCCATTCTGCATCAACAGATTTTGGTGGGCCGGGCACGGTTTTGTTACTGGACCCCGAGGAATCTGGCAATCTGACTTTTCCAGAAAACCAATGCCCAAAGCAGTCCTTCACCCTAGGCACCACCAGATCCCAAAGCCTGAGCCCACAACTGTAAATTCTAACTGCTTTTTGCACCAGGCCATGTGGAATCGCTTGGACATTGACTGCCAGCACTATCCCTGCTTGTCCAACGGAAAAGTCAGATCCCTCACTTACGAAACCTAACTTTGCGTGCCACGAGATACATAACACCTCAGACTGAAGCCCTCCTATCATAGGGCTTACCGTGCTGGGATCCATAATGGTCTATATAGGCGCTGTGGCAGCAAGAGGGTCTTGCGCCACGTTCTGGCAGGTTAGTGGCACTTAGAGCCAGCCGGCAGCGCGTTTCATGCTCTTCGATGCTCCCTTTAAGGCTCGCTCGCTGTGCTACGACGATGGGCCCAACTACATGGTCCCTCAAGCGATGGGAGGACTTAGCATAGGTATGTTTGCGCGTGACGCAGGGAAGGTTATAAGTCATAAGTAAGATGATGCTAGTTGGTGCACTTCGAAACTCAGCTGTCACGATAACCTGCATCTACTTCCGTGGCCCCTGAACATACCAAAAAAACTCATGCATGGCAAACCTTTAGGGACACTGCAAGGTCTCACAGTGCCGCCAGGCGGCACTGGCACGCAGGCTTCGAGCTGCAGGTATTTCTCTCAGAGGACTCTACTATTCTGCGCAGAATGAGTTATGTGTGGTTGTATGGGAAAATCAAATCTTCCGAGATCTGCGCTCTGTGAGATGCCGAGGACAGCTACACGTCCATTACCACTTGAGAGCATGCTAAGAAGGCGTGCAGCGCAGGAGAGAGAAGTCTCGACGTGCTGCCCGTGTTGCCCAGGGCACCTTCTTTTCCACCCCAGACTTATCTGCTGAAGACCTTCGCAATTGTCTGCGCTAGTGGAGTGGCAGTTGGAGCACAAGCCTTCACGACAGCTGAATGGCAATACGCACGAATATGGGATGTGCCTGCTGGGAATTTACGACTGATGTACAAGCTTCTAGCAGCTGCCAAGGAGCACTCTCACAGAAAGACAAGCCACTCCTCAATGAAACATGCATCATTGCTGGGCAACTCAAATCCAGGCTTGTTTGCCCCATCGCCCGAGGTAGGACTCATGTCTAGCCCGAGCAGATGTAGCAAACAAAGTGGTGCAAGGCACTTCTCAAGATGACTCCTGACTTCATGCAGCATAGTAGGACGAAACAGTGAAAGCGGCGCCTTGGCTGCCAGCTTGGCTTGTCAATGGGGGAAAATTGCCTGACAAGCGCGTCTCTTCTCGAAGCCCTCACCTGGCAGTCGGATCCATCGGGCCAATAGCTGAGGACTAAGACTTAGACTAGAGTGGCTAGAGTCTAGAGACTTTATGCGTAGGGCCCAATCCGGCCACCGTCGCGAAGCGATCTCAATTACAACGTGGGTTAAGACTGGCTCAAAAACCCCCCTTCGTAGCAGGGAGCCTGCCTTACGCTCCGTCTGACCTCCGCAGGCAGTGCAGAATCTGAAGCGGGGCAGGATTTGAATTTGCAGAGTTCTAATCATCGGGCAATCGCATGCGCTGAACTATGGCACTCATTTTGATGTGCGGAGTGGGGCCAGACTCATCTTCCACTCAAAGGACGCATGCATCATGCACCAAAAGTCAGCCCTCTTCTAGTTATAATATTTCCCGACTGTATAGGACGTCAGTCACTATCCAAGAAACAAGCTCTCTGCAGGGGCTCTATGTAATCCACCCCAGACTCCATGTCAGGTCGAAGTTCTGCCCATTCAGACTCTCTCCTGCATCGGCCGTGTGACAGTTTGTCAAGAAGCGTGGCAGGGTCGAACCCTCCAGCTGCCCTTTCAATTTTTTTGCGGTAGGTTTGCGCTGAAATTCAAGCTCTTCCAAGACTCGGACCTAGGGCCATAGGCTATAGGTGATGGACACTGTATGCACCGATCCGGTGCAGGACAAGACGGAGGGCTCGCAGCTGCCAGCTGGACCCGAAGGCTCGAGTGCAAACGACAACTAGGCAACTACTGCCACAAGTGGCAAACTTGGCAGGCAATAGCTCTGAACTATGCTGCTGCGAGGACATCCAAGTCTTGGAACCTACTTCCGATTTGCATGCAAAGGCACATGCAACAAAAACAACACTAGCAGGTGGTCATACATAGTCCTACCAGTCTTCGTGGCCTTACCCACATGGATCCGGTGGGCGAATGCCAGCGTCCCCGAGTACAGCATGTCAACATAATGGCTGAACTCTGCCCGCTCTGCAGCGGCCAATTCAGCCGGCACCCGACGAAAAAGCTTGATCGCCAAACAGGAACTCAACTTCGCAAAGCAAGTCAGCAAGCCCTGCTGATGATACAGAGCTGTTGAAAAAGGCTTCGCAATACTCTGAAGTTCGCATGCCTTCTGAGAGTCTCAGCTGCTTGTAGGCACCCCTGCCTACAAGGTCACGAAATATCGCTAGGGGCCAGGATAGCCCATCGCGTGACCTCCCGATCCTATCGCCGAAGTAGGCTATCCTGTGAAGCCTTCTGTTGCTTTTGCAAGGTCGCTGTCAGGCCTCGAAGCCTCAAACCATCTCAAACCCACGTTATATCCATGATAGGCTATTCAGTTAACAGATTTCCTGGCAAGTTCCAAGAGCCGTGCGATCAAGCCGTGCGCCTCTTCAAACACAATTCTGAGTGAGTTCGGAGATGTCAGGAGCAATGGCGCGGTAAATGCAGCCAGCCAGGGACCGGTTCACGCTACAACACAAAGACATGGGGCGAATGAAGGCACAGAACCTTGCAACAAGCTGGTTGGCTTCATAGGACAACAAGTTACCAGTGAACAAAGAGACACACAGGGCTGCCGACATGGACACTCATGCACTGCGTCAAGAAGAGCCGGAGAAAATGTATCGGTATCGGTCACACAGGATGTTGACAACATGCAAACCCTCAAAGTGCAAAAAGTTGCCTGCCGTGTAGCCTTGAACGAACATGTGTCAACATGACGTGCCGGCGAGAAGAGCAGCACCCAATGCTCCAAATGCCAAATGTCCTGTCGTGCCTTGCCGGGCCTCGTGGGCTGCACACTCTTACCTCCTAGTAAACAGGGTCTCTTGGTGGAACAGCCCCTACCTTTCCTCTCAAGAGAGAGAGCGGGCAGGGGCACTGTGCACGTGCCACCGACGCCATCAATCCGGTCGAGCCCATGGGACCTGTCCTCTCAACAAACTCGTTTGAGGCGTGTGTCGGATGTAGTATGCTGTAATATGCCTTAGGTGCACAGTGCCAGCTAGTACGGAGCCCCATGCCAAGCCAAGAGGAGCCTCCTTGCTCTGCTGTCGACCCCCCCGCAGTATTCTAAGTACCCGACAGCCCTGAAGGAGCGGTTCGGTGGCCGTGCGCGCCGCGAGCAGTGGGAGCAACTGAACGTTTCTCAGCCTGGGCTTCTCGAGAGCCCCCGCCTCTGGGCTCACAACAATGAGGACTTAGGAACTCCCCAAGTGACAGGTTGGATTTCTTCTTAGAGCAAACAAGGACGGAAGCAATGGCCGAGCAACAGCAGAGGAGAAACATTGAAAACATGCATGAGTGAGAGTATTGAACGAACCTGAAAGAATGACGCAGTCAAGGCAGCAACACACATGCATGGAAGCGAAATATCAGGTAGAGGAGATGAGAGGATAAAGCATGTCTGACGGCCTGGCATTCTGAGCCCTTGGTGCTTCGAGGGGTGATGGCGGGCCGAGCCCTGCTTGGAATGTCCAACTGCCCCGCTGGGAGCCGAATTCCGGTGTGAGACACTGCAGCAGGAGCGTTGCACGCGTGGCTTCATGTGACTTAACGGGAATTCAGGCTCGCTCCTAAAGCTTCTCGTCCCGCGAGCCACACATGTGGGACATCCCATGTGAAATCGCAGCCCTGTCGCATCTACAGTTGGAACATGCTTAGTATTCGAAAGACTTCGCATTCCTCAATTTCTGTCCTTGTTTTAGACGGGGGCATTAAGGATGAGGGACTTCCCTAGAAGGGCTCAAAGCGGAGGTGCAGCCAACATGTAGATCTGTGAAGCCATCGAGATGGGACATCTGCGCAGCATCGCGCTCCCTCTGCAAAGATCTGGTCTTGCAGAGTCTTGCAATAGCTGCAGCTGCTTGAATAAAAGCATGATAAACTATCAGGCGGCGGTGTCAAGCGAAGGGACACGGACAGTCAAAGGAGGAGATGGCTCGACCTATGCTTTTTGACATTTGTCCTTCGAATCAAGGACGTCGACAGTGTCCACATGCATCCTCGGTCGCTCTCTCTGCTCGAAATGTCCTCGATCGGCTGGCTGTGTTTGCTCGTCTTGCTTCTTGATCTCTTTCCTCTGTGCTTGGCTCGGCATCGTGTTACGAATAGATCTCATTAGACATTGCAGTAGGGATCTCAAAGCCAGAGCTTCCAAAATCTCCGAGATGATGGTGTAAACTTGCTCATACCTGACTTTCTGTACACTTGCAGCTTACATGCCATCTGTGCATCCCCTCGACATGCAGGCGCGCACTGGGTTAGTGGGCTCGCCCGCTCGCTCTCTCCCTCTCTCTCTGTCGGTCTCTCTCTCTCTCTCTCTCCCTCCCTCTGAAGATTTTGGTCTTTTACAGATCAGACTGTATGCGCTGAGGTCGTGTCACCCTCTCCTTCGTGGGAGCTCCCTTCCATATACTCATTCAAAACGGCGCAAGCCAGGCGACTTATTCGGCCTGGTACAGGTAAGACCAGGAACGGCACGACGGCACGATACTCCGAAAGCTCCCGACTTGAACATGCTGCGGCGACTGCACAACAGCTCTCGTCGATGCTATCAATTCAGGAGAAGCTGGACAGACCTGGCAGACACAGGGGTGCTGCGATTGTCTGTCTTTGGAATTGGGAAGTCGACTTTGGAGCCCGAGGAACTTACTAGACTCAGGCTACGCGGCAAAGTCACTGTCTCAGGGTGGAGTCTTTCCATCCGAAAAATCGACAAATTTGAAAAGTATGCATCAAGGTTTTTATCGCGCATGTAGGCTGTGGAACTGTTCATCCACCGTGCTGGTGATCGTTCCGCGGCCAGTCGCAAGCTCTCGCCCCACCACACCCTGAACCTATGGCGTGATTGCTGAGAAGTATTCTTGCAGTATGCATCCGGCAGTCCGATGTCTTCAATACCTATAGCTCACCGCAACCATCCGAACAGGCCTTGGACAGCGTGGCTCCTCAATTCCGCCATCGCAAGCGGGTGAGCTGCCATCCTCAAGGAACGGGGAAGCAAAAAAGACATAATTTATGCTGGTGTTCAGTATGGCCTAGGACATCTAGATGCACAGGTAGATGTAGTGTGCATAGTCATTATCAAGTTGCTGCACACGCACGCATTCAGTGTGAATATCCCCACGGCGTGAAGATGCGGACACTCTTACGGGGAGAGACCATGGAAACACAAGAAGCGCTCCTCGAACGTCAGCGTGACGGTGCCTACGGGCGACCCCCACGGCGAGTTCCTTTCGCGGAAGTGCAACCAGGATCGAAAACCGCGCTCGGAAAGACCCCTCGACTTCGTTGATGATCCGCACATCTTGCAAGCTAAGCAAACACAAGTATTGTGTTTTTCGGGCGAGCCCTGGTTTCAGCCTCTACACACCCTGAGCTTCGAAGAGGACGGTGTTGGAAAACCTCGACGCCCCTCAACTCCCAACATCGGCACAGCGAAGACCCCGCAACTTCTCAGTGCATGCACAGGTGTCCAGGGCGAGATGTCGGGGCTCCACCTCCAGTCCATCATCTCGCAAGCACCTGGCAGGGCCAACTGAGCCGACTTGTCAAGCTTACTCGTGTAAAGGTGCAATCATGTTTTGGCGGTTTGCAGATGGTCGTTCGTGCCCAGTGGTTAATATATATATATATACATATATATATATATGCTAACCCCCCCCCATGAACTACCGCGAGGTGCCGCGATACCGCCGCCAATCCTCCTACGTGTGGGCTTCTGGTGTATGATCCAATTTTGAAGTTCCGAGGGGAGAGCATATGTATGACGGCAGCCGGCTTCATTTTCAATTCGTTNCGCCGCCAATCCTCCTACGTGTGGGCTTCTGGTGTATGATCCAATTTTGAAGTTCCGAGGGGAGAGCATATGTATGACGGCAGCCGGCTTCATTTTCAATTCGTTGCGACGCTTCACGCGGATACTCCGAGAGATGATAAACGATGAAAGTTTCTGTCTGAACACCCGAAGATAAATATGGGCGCGAGTAACAACCCCAAAATAGCCTTCACTGTAGTCTCAGATCAAAGCCCCAGCAATACATATGAGTGACAGGAGCCTTGATTGACTCCTGTTCCTAAACAGCAGTATCCCTATCACTACCNAAAGCCCCAGCAATACATATGAGTGACAGGAGCCTTGATTGACTCCTGTTCCTAAACAGCAGTATCCCTATCACTACCCTGCCATTAGACCTTACATTGGCCCCCATGGTGACAGTAGTGTCCTGCTTCTTTTTCACCCAAAAGAAATGCCTTATAGATCAACGTCTTAGTTCGTATGGATCAAAATGCTATGTCGACTAATAACCCCATTCTACATCCCCATATTATTACCCATATTGATCTGAAGGTTAAGACAATAACACAAATACATCAGCCTGATTGGCCCCGATAGCAAGGATATTGCAGTCATGCAGCCCCCTTGACAACCCCAGTATTGGATCTGACTCAAAATGCGCCTTACTCGCAAACTTAAGATCGATCTTAAGATCACCCATAAGCTGTTCCCATTGGTAGCCTTCGTACTGTACCGGATANACTCGCAAACTTAAGATCGATCTTAAGATCACCCATAAGCTGTTCCCATTGGTAGCCTTCGTACTGTACCGGATACTTCCCTGAACAGAAACCCAGACCAGTGGCCTCACCAACAGGTTCATTAATCCAGATGTAGCTGTGGTATCCGTAGAATGAGCATTCTATTCTAGACCCCGAAGTCCCGAAGTTTAAAGTCATGGCATCCCCAATACGAGGTCCTATTACATTGATACAAGTAAGCCAAGTACTGCCCAAACAGTCACTTCAACAATAGACGTCATAGTCATGCCAATATTAAGCTACATAAAACGAACTCCACTAAGAACCACGATCCTTGCTGTGTTCGCTCCGGCGTTGCCCAAATGATGGCCTTTCGGTTTTTTGGGATTATAAAATCATTTGTTTGTTTACATCAACATTTATATTGTATATGGCATACCCTTCTCACTGTGCTATATGATTGATCATGTCGGACTTGCTGCCACACTGGCACGTATACCTGTGTGTGTATGCACATGCCAGCATAATGACGAGAAAAGTTAATTGACTCCTGATTCCCAGCAACATCAACCCCAACCCTATGCTTGTCATTCGCAGTTATGTCAAAGGTGGCTGTAATATTCGCCTTAACAGCAGCCCTAAGGTCATCTATAGTAGTCTTTGTACCACCCATAATCTGACAGCAATGTTTCTTTCTTGAATTTGCAACCCGAATCAGCTGGAGGAAATCGTAGTGGTAGCTGTCAGAGCCCCAAAATCCTGGGTCCTGGTCTGTGTTGAAGATGCGATACTAGCTTTCAATTGACACCAAAACTGATCCGAATAATGTCCTGGTTATTACCCAGTCTATTGTATAGTACTGACGCTAAGCGGACTCGAATCGCAATAGTGATGACACCGGAACCTTATTGACAACACTAATTCGTAACGCGCAAACAAGAAATGAAATGCACACTCTTTGCTAGGAAAAGCTTGGTCTTGGAGTGAAATACCGAGATTTCCCAGGAAAAAGGTGGTTTTGGCGTGAAAAACCAACTTTTTCCTAGGAAAAACATGGTTTTGGGAAGGAAAACCAACTTCTTCCTAGGGAAAACCAAAAAAGACCAAAAAAAACATTTTTTGAGACCAGGACAAAGATGGTTTTGGCGCGAAAAACCATGGTTTTGGGAAGGAAAACCAAAAACAACAATCTTTTGAGACTTTTTCCTAGGTAAAAGATGGTTTTGAGCAGGAAAACCAAATTGTTCCGAGGGAAAACCAAAAAACCCATCATTCTGGACTTTGGCCGCATAGTCTCCCAAAAGATGTTTTTTTTTTTGGTTTTTACTAGGAAAAAGTTGGTTTTCCTTCCCAAAACCATTTTTTCCTAGGAAAAAGTGAGTTTTTCACGCCAAAACCATCTTTTCCTTGGGAAAACCAAAAAACCATCTTTTTGGAGTCTGGCCGCATAGTGTCTCAAAAGAAGTTTTTTTTTGGTCTTTTTTGGTTTTCCCTAAAAAAGTTGGTTTTTGATTGGGAGGGCACAGTGTTACCGTTGACTACGTGCTCACGTCGAACCAGAATGAGTTGACCGACAGGTCCTGTTGAAAAGTGAGATTGATTTCCGTAGTCCTTGAGAGACAGGATCCGGACCTCACGTCAAACTTGAATGAGTTGACTGACACGTTCTCTTGAAATCTGAGTTTGTTTTCGGTAGNAGTCCTTGAGAGACAGGATCCGGACCTCACGTCAAACTTGAATGAGTTGACTGACACGTTCTCTTGAAATCTGAGTTTGTTTTCGGTAGTCTTTGAGAGATACAGAATCCGGACCTGCCAGAAAAGCTGGGGTCGGCAGTTCATGCGGGGGGAAGCGGGCACAGATACAGCAGGGGGCAGGGGGCAGGGGCAGGGGAAACAAACAAGCAAGCAAGCAATGTATGTACATACATACATGCATACATACGCATGTACGTACATACATATGTATATATATATATGTATTTATGTATCACACATACATACATACGTACATACATACATACATACACAGGTACATGCATGCACATTATATATATATATATATCTTTGCAACTATGTATATACATATAATATATATATATATATATGTATGTATGTATGTACTTCTGGAACGCAGGCATATACATATATGTATATATGTATATGTATGTTTGTACACATGTTTGTATGTAGATATGATTATATGTATGTGTGTATGCACGTATGTATGTATGTATGTGTATATGATTTTATGTTTATAAATCTATGTGTATATATGTATATATGTACAAAAGTGTGTATATATATGTATACATATACATGTATGTACATATATACCGCTTTATACACATATATACGTGTGCGTGTACACGTGCATATGTGTATATGTGTACATGTTTTACGTGTATACGTGTACATGTGTGTATGTGTATATGTGTACATGTGTATATGCGTATATGTATGTAAGTGAGTATGTATGCATGTATGCCTATATGTGCATTTATATATGTGATTTTTGTCAAAAGCTTGGCTATATACATACATATTTATGTATGTATCTCTATGTATGTGCATGTATATACATGTTCATATATGTATATATGTATACAGGTATATAAGCACAACAGTGTGTATGTATACACGAATATACAGAGATATAGGGACACAGATATACATACATATATATATATATACAGATATAATCATAAAGATATTAAGATACATAGACATACAGATGTGTGTTTGTGCAGGCATATGTGCATACAGATGTATGTATATATATATACACATATGTAGCTGCATAAGTACATAGATATATAAAGACATACATATATATATATATATCTACAGAGATGTAGACACACACATATATATATATATATGTAGATGTGAAGGTATCTAGATACATAGTTATGTACGTGTATAACAATATTGGATGCATAGGTGTGTATATTGAAATCAGATAGGGAACATTCACCAAACAACGACCACCTGTGCACACATACAGCACTTCTGAAAATAGCGGGTTGCAAAAACGCAGGTTCCACAGCCTCCTCTGGTTTACAAATGTGTAGACATGTAGGCATATAGATATAAATTCGTATATAGATATGTAGATATATCGTTATATAGATATATAATTAGGCAAATCGGTGTATAGATATGTTAATATTCAGGTATAGATCCATAGATACAGACTGATTATACAGACAGCGAGTTGTGGCCTAGGCAGAATCGATCCGCGCGGGTCCAGTAACCGTGAGCAAGAGCTTGCTCAAAGGACGCGCATCAAGGTTTCTTGTGTTGCCAACAAAGCGGGGCAGCCCGAAGGAGGCAACAGCCAGTTTTCTGGGTGCTCACCTTAGCACCGGAGCTCTGAGAGACGGGACATTTGTTACCGGCAAGTTCCAATGCCAGAGGCTGGCGCCCAACATGGATCGGCCCGTACAGCTTTCCAGCTTCGCCAACAGCTTCCTTCCTATCCACATGCTTCCGATCATGCCACCGCGCTAGGGTCACAGATTGTCGCTTTTCCACAGCAATGACAGTGCCGCAGACTCTCCTGTGTTGATTTCGGGCAGGAGGCGGATTTTCCTCCGTCACAACACGAACAGCAGCCGGCAGCTCTGGCGAAGCTGTGATCAGACAGCGCACCCTTGGCACAGCTTTTTACTTGTGCACACCTGACCAAGGCGATTGATGCTTCAGGCACAAAGATTGTTACATGCTCTCAGCCAAGGCAGGAGCCCTTGCTGTCGTCAATGTAGGAAGAAATACATCTCGACATGTTGTCTGCTGGGACACGTAGCAAAGATTCTGTGCAACCGTTGTGCAGGGTTGGATGCTTGCAGATCCGGTATTTCAAGAACTGGGACGCATCCGTCTCCCTGATCAGCAAGATTGAAGGAGGTGTTGTGGCGGCATCAGACACATGTCAGACGTGGAACATGAATCCTGGACAAGCAGCATGCATGCAGAGGCTATACGGTGCCAATGCAAGTTCCAGCAAGCTGGGGTGTGGTTCCAAGTTCCATTCGTGTTGCCGTAGTCCCAGGGAGGTTTGCGTTTGCTTCAGTGATGCTAGTGGGCTGGCAGACGAGGCTGTTCTACGAGCTCGTTTGATGCCTTGCCGTTGCCTCATGCATCGGTGTGAAGCAAGAAATTTGCTCAGACTCAGTGGCAGGAGCGCTGGTTCCATGAGCCTGGCAAGCTTTAGTGCGCAGCTTGAAGATGCGAATGCTGTGCTGAACTCGGAACAAACGGATTGAAAGATCTGAAACTCCTGAAGTCAATCCATCCAGACGCGCACCTGGTTCCTGCGCGTCCTGGGCCTCGTCTTCACGTGGTTGACGGTGTCGACCTGGCCTTCCGTTTTTGTCGACGAAGATAAAGACTTATTTTCAGCTTATTTTCGTTTGTCTTGCGCTGCCAGGTATTGCTGCTTTCAGCCGCAGTCTTGGCCAGGAAATGTCAGACAAGCTCGTCTTGCTCATCAGCTTCGACATGTCGTGCACGTAGCTGAGGCCAATAGCCGCCGCTGCAGACATTGTAGGTGATTGCCTGCTCCTTGGAAACCAGTGATTCTTCTAGTCTGTCAGCCTGTGCCATGGGTTGCAGGTCTTGCATATATCCCATGCGTTGGAGAGTTCATGGAGGATTTGCTGGAAGGCACGATGCTGCACTGGTGAATGAAGAAGCCGTAGCCATTTGGCGGTCTGCCCTTTTCCAATGCCTTACAGAACATACGCGCGCTTTTTCCAGTTCGTCTTATGCCGCATTGATGAGTCAGGTATGGTCGACACCCTTCTTTGCATGGTGTCCTGCGGTGTTGGCTGCTCGTGTGGGCTGCTCGTGATCGGCATCGTGTGGCTCTTCATGAGACCTTTGCCTGGCCGGCACTGTCTTTGACAAAGAAAAACAGTGCTGAACTGTACTTCCACTTGTGCCAGGATTGGTGGCGGCCTGCTGCTAGTTTGCGTGGTGCTGGGAATTTGCGCTTTTGCGGTGGCACATCAGCACAAGGCCACATCATGCATTCCGTTTTGCACGAATCGCAATGATCGCATTTCTGGCAGACAGGCAAACAAAGACATCAGCGACCAGTCAGTCCAACTCAAGGAGATGTATGACAATGACTCACCCTGATAACACAGGTTGCCCTAAAACCGTGGGCACAAGTCTGTGACAGAATGCTTTCCTTTATCGCAGCTGCGAGCGGCTGTGTTATCGATCCAATTCGACAGGTCTGACCCTTTAAAGACTCGGAGAGCGTGCCAGCTCAACATGGAAAAAAGTAGGCTCCCTGCAGTGTCGCGCCGAATCTCAGCAAGGCGCCGGCATACCTTAACTTAGCTCAATTCACGAAGGTTTTTCGTCTGACAAGTCCCTCTCAGGTAGTTTTGAGTTGGACATATAAGCAGTGCATTGCTGAAAGCGAAGATCTGAAAGAGCATGCACACTTGGGCGGCCCTGCAGTTTCTGTACTCACACGTGATCTTGTCATATTCAAGTGATAGAGTGATAAAAGTTCCTCTCCACGGCAAGAAGCTACTGGCCTGCACTTGGTGCTTGTGTTTCGGGTTTCTGCCACGTGCTCAGTGATCCCAGCCTTGTAGATGAAAGGTCATCTTGCCTGCACTGGAGGTATTGTCATGGAAATTGCAAAGCCCAATCTCAATCCTTCGGTATTCTGCATGCATGTGCAGGCTGCAGAAGAGCCAGAAGCAACGGCTAGCACAATGTCACCACTAGCTCTAAGGAAACAGGGTCGTGGATGTGGACGCAAGACTTGTCTAAAGGCGATTTGTGTAAGCTGGGCCGGAGCGACTCGCTGAGGCGTCCGAGCACGGAAGGCCGGCTCTCGGATCCCGGATCAGCTCGGAGCTTTGTCGCACGTGTCGCACGTGTCGCATGTGTCGTTATGCCGTCTCAAGATGATCCTTGACCTCAGGCACACTAGTGAAACATGGACGACCAAGGAGGCTGTCGTGCACTCTCAAAGTACAGCATTTGGACACATGTCGTCTTCAGGGTCGTGTGATGTGTCACAGGTGCATTCTGAGTGTTTCAGCAGGCTTACAGGTGATGGCAAACTGTGAGTTTTCATTCTAGTTGATAGTTGAGGGTGCTTGGGAGCAGACTGTCGATCCTCCTCATGCGCATGCCAGGAGAGCCTTCCTTCATGGCCAAGATGTCGGAATTGCTTGCCTGTTTGGCTCTTTGCCACCACCCTGCAGAAACACAGTGCGAGGTAATCAGCTGACTGTTTCACTACCAAGAACTTATGCAACAAAGCGTGCGACTGTTGCCAGGGCTCCTTCAGCACAATGTGTCTCGGCATGGCCCTGTTCCCATGCGCACTCCTCCTCATCGGGTGCCGCGGGGTTGGCCTTTGTGCGGGACTGTTTGGCATGACCGAGTTTTGGACGTGTCTTGGGCATCTGGGCATCATGCAGGTACAACGAGAAGAGCTACATGTGTGTTCACAAGAACATCTTGTATGCATCTAAACGAGCTGAGGCAACTTGTCGATTGCATGTCCACAGCGGGTAACTACACGTTGCAGATCCAGTGAGATCTGTCGAGGTCTTGAACTGCGATGCCCAACCACACTGGATGCCGGCATGAGCCCCAGAAGTCATTCTGGGTCATCTTCTACACACGATGCAACCAGGACATGGTTGCGTATGTGTCCTGTCCCATCAAAGAGGCTGGAGACCATCGCCGACATTCTCTCATGACTCATGATGCACTACTTTGGGTCTGCGATCTCGGCGATCTGCGATCTCTGCGACCTGTGTGCAGGAGAGTCTCATGCAATTCACCCCAGCATCATTTGGCTCGGCATCCCTGGGGAGTTCCATCCAGTTCAGGCGGACCTGCCTTTGGCCTTGTCAGGCTCCGTGTTTTCCCGAGCTGCTTCATGACAGGTCAGTCGCTGGAGCACAGAAAGCCGAGATGTTTCAGTGCGTAGCTCTGGCATGGTTGCTCACAGCCTCAGTTTGGCGGTAAGACCGTAAACTGCTGCAGTTACAGCCGTACTCCATCTGCCCAGAAATTGCTTCTTGTATTCAGGTGGAGTCGGTCAGAACTGAGACCCAGAAGGACAAGACGAAGATCAAGGCATGAGATCCGATATTTCCAGGGCAGCAAAACCTGCTGAGTCTGCAAGATCTACAGCTATCACATGGAGTGGCGAGATTCCTACCTTGACTCCAGCACGTTTTCGCAACTGCACACCCGACATGTTTGTGCCTTTCCTTTGTTTTCACCGCTGCTGCCGCAACTCTCCTTGTTTCCGACTGGCGAGGCACCAAGCCCATCTGGCGAGACAGCATGGTTGTCCGGGCTTCTTAAGTGCCCGCCTCAAGCAAAGTTTTGAAGACGCATGATGAAAGGATGTCTCATTGCCGAGGCAACCCTCCGTGGCCACACGACGTTCCTCAACGTGTGCAGACTGCCTCAGCTGGGATCCCGGGTGGTCGTCTGCACCCGCGCCCACTTGCCGAGAAGCAGAAGCGATATGGCGTTGCGAGGCACACTCGATCCAGGTGGGACCACTGACCGTGGGCAAAGACCTAATCCAAGGCGCAAGTCCATACAAAGCCTACGGTGGAGTGGCGATCATGTCAAGACTCATTTTATAAAGTCCTCTAGCCGCCCTCTCCCAACTGCGTACTTGCTCCCAAATCTCGGGAGCTGAGCCTCCAATCCATGTCAGAGTGGCTTGCGAGACCTAGCAGTCCGTGTCCGCTGCAGACTTCAGGCGGCGGATCTGGCTATGGTGGGTGTGAAGCTTACTGTTTTGCATATATGGTTTCTCCCATGCCTCGTGTGCTTCGATATACGACTTTCGCAGGATGCATGCAGATATGAGCAACCCCATTTCGTTGCACAGCTTTGCGCACAAGTTCAAAGCTGCACACACTTTGGCAGGTCTGTGGCTCAGCAAGTGTGTGTGTGTGCATGCGCGAAAGTGTTGTGGCATGGTCGTGGACATGAGTCGAGGCCCGCCGGCACATGGATTCGCATCCATCACACCGCACAACACGGCCACTTCGATTGCATCCGCTGCAGCCGCCATTTTCGGCATCATCGCCATTGCGTGCGCAAGGCCATTGGTCCCACGGGATCCTATGTCGTCACGTGCAGTGTCCAGAGGCGGGGAGCCCGCTTCCAGCTTACGCCGAACAGCCGAGCCGAGCTGTGCTGAGGTTTGGCTGCATGCGTCTCAGCTACTACAAAAACTGGGACACGGGAGCATCTGTCATCAGTGCTGTGCAAGGAGGCCGCGGATTGCCGGGATCGAGCGCAGATCAAGTACGGTATTGTGCGCAAGCTGGAAGGTCAAAGTTCGCCGATTGACATCCCAGCCAGCTGGGGCCTGCTGCTCATAGTGTTTCTATGGATGTGCTTTGGACAAGTTATCATATTCCGAAGCGCCAAAATGCTTTTCTGCAAGTTTTCCGACCCCTACACGCATGTCTGAGAGGAAGCTGCATGATGCTATTCATCGTAATTGTAAGGTGTGTGACAGAGCTGCATGTTCGTCAGTCGTAGGCTGTCGGGTCGGCTCCCTTTCGCTCCTCGTCTTTCCAGACAAAGTGATGCTCGGCTTTGCTCGGCTCTTTGCTCTTTCGCCCCTCGACTCCCAGCTCCGCTCCTTCAACGCCACGCCGCCACGCCGCCACAGCCCGCTCCGCTCAGCCCACCGGTTCCCTCCGGTCCGGTCCGGCGGTCCGGTCCGCCTTTTGGTCGTCTCGAGGCTGCTCCGCGGACCAGTACGATGCATTGCTGAAGCCTCGGGGCTTCGGCCAAGCAGAGGCCAACCAGCGTTGAAAGAAAGAGCCCCCGTTTTGCTCAGGGTGGGAGGAGTGCAATCTCTGCAAGCTTTCGAGACTTCCCTTGAAGAAGCCAATACCGCAAGAAACCAAGAGCATTGTGTTTATCCGTTTGCCGCTTTACCTTTTTCGTCTTCTTGGCATCCCACCACTAAGTCGGCCACCTGGATGCTGCGATTCGTGGGCCTCTGCTTTGCTTGGATGACAGTGCAGCCCTGGCTGAGTTGTAAATCATCAACAGCGAGGCGGCTCTGGGCAAAATCCTGCTCTGACAGGTGGTGCTGCTTCCAGCCCATTTCAACTGCGGCTGATGGTGTCGGGGATTGCTTGGGCCCTAAAGGTTATAGTGGCGGTCGTGGTCGTCGTCGTCGCAGTGGTCGTCGCAGTCTTCGCATTCGTCACGGTCATCGCTTGTTTTTTGGCTGGTGTCAGCAGCATCAAGACATAATTCGTCTGAACCTCCAAGACGGTGTTCAGACACGGTCTGGGACTAGAAGCCATCCACCATCCCGTTCCCAAACAGGGCACGTCGGTGATGGACAAACTCTCGTAAAATGCGATTACGTGTTCTGCCACCGTGCGTTTGATCTAACACGGACTTCTTGACTTCGTACGTGATGAAGGCGGCGTGTCTTTTCGTAAGACTTGTTGACTTTGTGCGTCCAGGATTGAGGCATTGGCATCTCATATGCTTGGTGCTGGGCTCTTGGATGCGACCCTGCAGGTCTCAACTTGATTCCCTGCGTTGGCAGCTGCCTACAAGACATGCTCGAGGGCCGCGTTCTGAGATGGCACTTGCTCTCACTTCGAGAAAACATCCCAAAACTGAGGTGTCGTGGACGCCGTGCTTTGCGTTGTGTCCTGCTGCTTCGGATGCTCGTGCGGGCTGCTAGTCCTGGGCATCGTTTGGCTCGTCATGCGACCGCTGCCTCTCTGGCGCCGTCTTGGAGTCCACATCCAACCGCAATCGATTTGCCCTTTCCTTTGCAGCATGAGTGGTCTTTCCTGACTCTCGAGCAGTGTCCAGCCAGGATCGGCGGTGTGCTGCTGCTGATTTGCGCCGCGCTGGGTATAGGGGCCTACTTCCTGGCGAAGCAGAACAAGGGCGACAAGGACAGTGACAAGGAGAGACTCTGCGGAGAATCTTTGTGCTGGCATCTCTCTCTCTGTCTTCGACCAGGGGACGCTGCTGGCTGCAAACGGCGATGAAAATGCGTGAGGTCGGCGACAGGTCCAGCCACTTCAAGAAGGACATGGCAGCAAATAGGGCCAGTGCTCCATGTGTCTTTAGCATACACTGGGGAAAGCTCGACAACCGGGTGGGACCCATTTTTTCTTTGCCAAGTGTAATGTTGTACTGCTACTGAAGCTGGTGATGACAAAGATACTTGCCTTTAAGGTGGTGGAAGCTCAAAGACGCGGAATCCACCATGGAAGTTAGCTTGCTGCGCCAGTACATTCAAAATCCAGGGAGGCAGTGTTGATTGGAGGTTGGGGCAGACAGGCCAAAAAGGCCAGATAGGCAAGGTTTCAAGAGACGGGCTGTCTCGCTTGAAGAGCCAGCCTCGGCTCTGGATCCTTCATTTTTTGCGTGTGCTGAAGGCTGAATAGTGCTTTGATTCTGAGTTGCTGTCAGGCACGGAGCCGTCTAGACCTTTCTTGACTTCTACTGTAGAATCTGTAGCAGGAGAGCTCTGACATGACTCCACATGGCAAACTGCACCTCCGCTCAAAGCTTCTAGCTGAGCCGAATTTCACGCACAGACCCGGTCTATGGCCAAGTATCCCGTCATCCATACCATACCCGCCATATCCAGATACCCCTGGCAAATAGCGGGGAGTCATGCTGATACTTCTTGCAGAGCTTGCCAGCGGCAAGACTCAGACTCCAGATGTGCTTCAATGAGCTGGCCTGTTTTGGCGAATGCAGCGCAGCCTCAGACAGTGGCAATGCCCTCAAACAGCCAATCACAGCCCCACATAGTCCCATTCCAGCGTGGCGTCTCGGCAGGTCACAAGGCTGCAGACTGTGCGCTTCATCCGTACGTCAATTCTGCTCTTGTGCTTACAGGCATGGTGAGTATGCAAAGTTGTTTTCGGTGACTGGTGCACCCTGCAGGCCTTCGGCGGAAGCACGGGCTCAAGCCAGTGCAACACCAGCGATGTGGACATGGATTGGCCTTTCTTTCTGTTCTGTCCAGAGGCCAAAGCTGATAAAGCTGCGAAAGCTCTGACATACAAGCCATTGCATAAACATGCCACATGCCTTCTAGGTTCTGCAGTCGGGCGAGCATTGCGAGGCCAGAGCTTACGCAGCAAAGCAGCCCTCTGCGCATTCCCAGCAAGTTGTCGTGCCGTAGCGCCTGTGCGGTGCAAACCATCGGGACCATGCCTGCTTTTGTGCAAGCGTGAGTTTTCTGAGAGGCAGTATGTGGGCCAGGGCTTGCGGCATCGTTCAATGTTCACTGCCAGGACAGTAAGGGCCGTGCAGGAAGCGTCAGCAAAGTTTGCACGACCGAACTGCTGGGTTCTAGGTCGTACAGTGCAGCTCCTGCTGGAAGTGGGACAGGATCCTGTTAATGAACGCTTGTTATTGAGGAGGGAGTTCTTCATCTGCCACGATGCCTGGGCAACAATGAGACTGGTTCAGGCCTTGCTGCCGCCAGCGCAAGCAATGCCTCGTGGACACCCTGGAGCACGACTTCAACTGAAAATGCTGAAGAGTTCGTCAGAACGGGACACCCAACTAATGCCAGATTGTCCCAAAGCGCAGAAACAGCTGGTCGCAGAGCACATGCAGAGTCCTCGGGAAGCACCAGAAGAATAGCCAGCTCTGCAAGCACAGGAAACATGACAAGCACCAGCAGTGTCACGGGGACGACCAGCCTGACGAGCACAACGAGCTCTGAAACGACTGCCACATCCACCTCGACCACGACTACAACTAGACAAAGAAGCACTTCAGTGGGCACGACAACGAGCACCAGTACGTTTAGTGCCAGTTCAACCCACACAGAAACATCATCAACGAGCACGGCCTCTACGACTAGCACTGCCAGCACAAGCACCACGAGCACGGCCAGTGCAAGCCTAACCGTCACCTCGACTGCAACTGCTACTGCTACAACTAGCAGTAGCACAACAGTTTCTGCATCAAAGACACGGAGCATGACTAGCACATTTAGTGAGTCCATCCTAAGTTCGACATCGACAGCAACATTATCATCAACGTTAACCAGCACGGCTTCTGCTCTTAGCCTGAGCAGGACAACGAACTCGACTACGACGAGCCAAAGCAACACAAGCACAACAGTGCCTGAGACAGAGACACGAAGCAGCACCTTCACGTCTAGTTTAACATGGACGTCCTCTGCAGCCATCAGCACAACAAGCTCGTCAAGACAAAGCACTCTTAGCACGTCTGCTGTAAGCCTAACCACTACCAACACCACTGCCACGACCGAGATCACCAGCACCAGCACCAGTGCCGCCACAGCCACTGCCATCAGCAGTACCAGCAGCACCAGCAGCACAAGCAGCACTAGCAGCACCAGCAGCACCAGCAGCAACAGCAGCACCAGCAGCACCAGCAGCAACAGCAGCACCAGCAGCACCAGCAGCACACGCAGCACCAGCAGCACCAGCAGCACCAGAAGCACCAGCAGCACCACCAGCACCTCGACCTTCAGTGCAACAGCCAGCCGAACCACTAGCAGTACCACGACAAGATCTCTCACAGCGAGGCGAAGCAGCACTAGCACGTCTACATCAAGCCAAAGAATGGCTTCTACAGCGAGATTGACAACACGGTCAAGTACAAGCAGCACTGCAACTGCACCGGACACCGTGACATCGACGCTCCCTTCAACTACATCAGTGTTGTCTCTGCCGCCCGTAACCACGCGACCACGAAAGCCGACAAGATCCACCACTTCGACCTCGTCTTCAAGGGCCTCTACCACGTCCATATCATTATCCGACGACAACGAAACTGCCAACACGACCACCACGAGCTCAACTAGCGTGACCATCATGCGAGAGTCTCAAAGCTTGGCGTCGTGGGAGGTACTTGTGCGTCTTGCTGAACGAAACCTTGACCAGCATGCTCAGTAGTGCTGCGCAGCACTCTGCAGGCATGCACTCCCGGAGCATCGTTTGGCCATGCCCTTCTCAGGCATGGATGCACGCTTTCAGACTCGCGCTTGAGTACCTGTCCCAGGCGTGGTCTGCAAGTCTTGATTCTTCGGCAGATGGTTGAATGGCAGGTACATGCTTTCGCTAGAGCGTTGCACTGCAGCCTGTCCAGAGCCTGCATCTAAGAAGAAAACTCGTGGACGCTGTTGACCACTGAACCAGTGACGCTACACACGTAGCTGTGCAAGGTCCGTTCCGGTCGGCATGTTCATCTGCATAGAGGGCCGAATGTTTGGGAGCTCTGGATGCTTGCAGGCGGTGGAAGGACATGAAAGCGCTCTGGAAAGGCTTTTGCGCTCTGGC
This sequence comes from Symbiodinium sp. clade A Y106, assembly GCA_003297005.1. Lineage (NCBI taxonomy): Eukaryota > Dinophyceae > Suessiales > Symbiodiniaceae > Symbiodinium > Symbiodinium sp. clade A. The sequence goes on from BGNK01000219.1 coordinate 274,905, forward strand.
AGGTTGAAGGCAATCGGCACTGGCGAGGTCCCTTGCTGGCTGTAGCTCTTCGTGCTGGCCCAGCACTCAGTGCAGTTGGCGAAGGGCGAAGGTGCTCCATTTCTCTTCTCGGACTCTAGGCCAGGTGTGCAGGTGCTTAAACCGCCAGTGAGAATCCCGAAGTTTCTGTCGGTCGTTTACGGACAGGTGAAGTGCGGGGATGCCGGATGCTTGTGACAAACTGTCAGGGCATACGATATCCTGAGGCTTAGCTGCACTTTATGTCAATCGGGATCTTTGATGCAATATGCTCCATACTGCATGGGCCAATATGGGCTATATGTCTTCCATATGTGTAGCTACGACGTAGTTCTTCAACTTAGGGAACCGCTTTGGGTGTAGAAAAGACCATCAAAAAGATCCGCAACGGACCATCGCAGCAGCATGGCTGAAAAGATTGTTTGTGGGAAAAGCATTGACAGTAGCTCAGATGTATCGACGGTACTTCTGAGTTGGGACAGGCCTGGCTTGGACTGATCCGCCACCTTCGCTTCAAGAAAGCTTGAGGCTGCTCATGTCGCGAGAGTCTTGTGTGACGCTTCCGTCGGTGCGGAAAAAAGAGGCTCATAGAGCAGCTGGAACGCTGGAACTGGCAAGGGCCAAGGGGCCGGGACGGAGTTACAGTAAATTGGCAGAGAAGCACCCCTGCGCTTGCAATCTCAGGATTTTTGTTGAGGCTCCATGGCTCTTGGTTGGCGTCAGAACCTTCAAACTCCGGATTTGATTTCTCGGCTTCCAGGCCCTCATCACCTCTGTCTTATCGGATTCTTGGCCTCTTCCTTTGGGTTTCCCAGCTTGCGACCTCCTCGGCCTCCATATGCTTGGCATCTGCAGGGCACCGGGCCAACCTTGGCAGAATCAGCAACGCCTAAATGTTCGTTGATGGGTCGTCAGTCCCCGCTCCTGTATTGTACTCGCGAACATGTGCATCGTCCTCGCAGGCAAGACGTGTCTGTTTTCATAGCTGGTCATTCTCAGCACCAAGCGCCAGGACTAACTGCAAGAACAAAACAACGACACAGAACATACCACACATCAGTTCTGTCTGGCTTCCTCGACATGTTCTGACACGCTTTTCCTTGCGAGAGCTCTTTGTGGAGGGGACATGCAGCACTGTCCAAGGCAGGAGCCAAGAGGATGATCATCGGAGGGTCCCTTTGAATCCATCTATCAAGAAGCTGACCTGCGATGCATCTGCTGTTGCTATCCGGAAACCACGCCGGACACGGGATATCTTTGACGATCTTGGAGCGCTTCCCTGGTCGCCTCAGTCCATGCTCGCGAAATTTCCCACCCCCTGGCCTTGGCTTCGCAGGCGCGCCTTGGCACTGAGCCTTGGAACACCGCCGTCCGACATCGTTCGCCTCTTTGTTGTGTCAAAGATGCCCGAAGGCTCGGGACGGCTTGCAGAGCACGTGCCGATATGTCGCATGTCCGTCCACCTTTGCAGGAGTGGATCCAGAGCAGGCTGGTGTCTAGGAAGGACAGGATTTTGCAGTTTTGGTGCTCCGAGGCTTTTCTGCAGCTCCGGGATTGCAAATTCTAGAAGCCTGAACTTGGGATGTGTAGGGCGTGCAGCACGAGGTTTGACTTGCACTTGGCCTGATCAGCTGTGTAGTTTCTGCTCAAAAGGCACTAACCGAACTACAAGACATTCAGACCATCTTCTTTCTGCCTGTGTGCATGTTCTCGAAGAAGCTGAGTATTTAGAGTGACTGCCCGCGAGCTTCCTGTCCTGGGGCACAACGCCAACTTTCTGTGTGTATCGAACAGGATTGGAAGTAGCTGGAGAGAATGTGGCGGTGGCTATCCTGTCATCCCTACAGCTTCTGCGATTTGACAGGGTGCACTTTTTCAATGATTTCGCATAATGCTGCGGAAAGTCATCGTCGTGAAAGTGTGACTGCTGCCAATTTTGGCATAATGCGGTGTGGTCTGACTCAAGTCTTTTTGGCTTTGCAGTGCAACGCTTTGTGCGCAACATCGCCATCGATGGACAGGCAACGTCGCACAGCGTAGAGTGGGAGATGGAGGCCAGGATTGAAGCTGGTTCCTGACTCCTGTGGACGGCTGTGTGACACGGTAGGTTCGACTGAGTGAGGAGCATGGTTTTCTGGAGGCGCATCTGCAGTCCTCCCCACACTCCAGAATCTAGAATGTGTTTATGGCGTTTTGGCACGAGGTGTCTTCCAAGTTGGAAGCCATCGCAGATGTGCTGGCAGCCTTAGCACAGCTCTCTCGCCTGGTGTTTGGGGGCTTTTTGATTCTCAAATTCTGAAGGTCCAGTCTCACTGCCACGCTCTTCCGAAATGTCCTCATGGTCAGCTGGCACGTTTGAAGAGTTTCGCTTTGGACTGGAACTGCAGTATCAGCGGAGGGCCTTTCCTGAACGGTCATGGGCAGGCTATGCCAGTGTGTGTGGGTGCACAGTAAACATGCTGAATCAGCACAACCGTGACACACAAAGCCAGGGTGGTAGCTGCTGTGCTCATGCTGCTACTAATGCCGAGGAGACGACGACAACTACTGCTACTGCTATAGCTACTGCTTTTCCTGCTCCTGCCATTTCCGCTACTGCTGCTGCTGCTACTACGGCCGCTGCTACTGCTGCTACTACCGTACTAATTACTACTACTACCACTACTACTACTACTACTACTACTACTACTACTACTACTACCACTACTACTACTGCTACTACTACGACGACGACGACTACTACTACTACTACTACTGGTGCTGCTACTACTAATTACTACTACTACTACTACTACCACTACTACCACTACTACCACTACTACCACTACTACTACTACTACTGTTTTGAGCCACTCGAATTCTGCATAATGCTACGTCTGTTTAAGCGACATGCACCACTTGAAGTGTGCATATCGCTGGGACTGTTCAGGAGTGGGCGCCACTTGCCACTTCATGGGTGGGCGCCACGTTTCGGTTTGGGGGTCAGGGTTTCATGGTCTAGGGGTTCAGGCGGTTTGGGGTTCAGGGTTTTAGGGTGTAGGGGTTGGGGTAAAGACAGGTCCGGAGTTTGGGGCGGGTTTTGGGTGGGTTTTTTGACCGGGTTTCGTCTGCTCTCACGGACAAACAAGCCAGAATGGATTTCGGCTCAGTCCGATGCTTTGGGCATTGTCATTCCGGCGAAACAAAATTGATTCCGTAAGCTTCGGTGTTGTGTTTCTATGCGCCGCCGAAAAACATTTGCTTCTGAATTTTGGTTGATGTTATTTCTACGCTGCCGGTCCAATACTGTGGCAGAGCGGTAAGACAGCAATACGGCAATGCATACATCAAAACGTACAATTTCTCTTTATGCTGGGCCCGTGTGGTTTAGGGTTTTGGGGTTTAGGGTTTCAAGGTTTTGGGGTTTAAGGTGTGTCGCGCGAGGTCGCGTGCTCGGGCGTGAAGCGCCCCGGGCCGGGCCGCGTCGTCGGAAACCTATTCTCAGGTACCTTCAGGGCAGTTTGTCATGAAGCTGGCTTTGCGTCCGGAATCTGCTAAGACAAAGATGCTACCAAAAAGGTGCCCGGCTCCCGCCTGAGTGATTACACGCACCGGCTGGACGCATACTTGGACTGCAATGGTAAAGCGAGACGAAAATCCAAACCACGGGGCCCTGGTGCAGGCATCCACGTAGAGAAGGGCTGGATTTGGGTCTTGTGTAGAGAAGAGCTGGGACCCACCCAGTCCCACCCAACCCGATGTAGATCTTGAGAAGAGCTTGGACCCCATCTCCCACCGAACCCCACTCAGATCCCACTGTTTAGAAGGGCTGGGGCCAGCGAGCAACACCCAACCGTATGCGGGTCGCTGTAGCAAAGGGTTTGTTCCGCTACTCCAAAGCTGTTCGTGTGCCCCCGACAGATCATGTGGTCGGAAACACGGTTGAAACAGCCCTGGCAAACCTGCAATGGCGATGCATGTCGTGACACGCGCAAGGCTGGTGGTTTTGAGAGCGCGATTGTGGGTCCGGAAAATGCTCATGCTTCCGGCGTCAACAAAGCATGCCTCCATAGTATCATCAGAATGCAATGGGTTCACACGCGCCTCTGTTCTGAGCAAGCTGTTGGTCTATTCTAGGCGGACTAGCATTTGGGCAACTGCAGTGCGCTGGATTGGCAAGCACAACGTACGACTTCCGGCTTCGTTTCTTGGGCCGTTTTCCGGGCAGCTTTCTTAATGCCAACAGCAGCAAATCTAACCAGTTTACGGAAAGTGCCGTGGACCCAGTTTTGGAGGCACGGAAATTTGGTGTTGAGAGCCACAATTTCGGCCCCAATCATTTGGATTACTTGTCGGGCTGCTTTGTGTTCCCATCCTTGTGACCAGGTTGCTTCCCACATTGCGGTCCAGTTTCAGAGTCGGTCTATCGGCCTTGAAACCGGGCCAAAACACATTCAGGGCAGTATATCATGAACGTGGCATTGTGTCCGGAATCCTCTTCTGGAAGCTGGGACAAAGAAGGGGCCAGGCTCCCCGCTCAGTGATTCCACGCACCGGCTGGACGCACACCTGAGCTTCAATGTTAAAGTGAAATGAAAATCGCAACCACTGAGCCTGAATCAGCAGTGTAAAACCCAAACGAGGTACTGGGTCCCACGTAGAGAAGGGCCGGGGCACACCGGGTCCCCCCCGAAACCGATTTGGACGCCAGGGCAACCGCTTGAGCCTACCCGAGCTGCCGTTGTGGGAGCCGCAGTGCGCGCGCACTGTCGTGAACTGCAGGCAGCGTCACTGCTGTCAAGATTGCCCCCAAAGCTCAGGTGTTCTTGCTGGCATTCAGCAAAGAGCAAAGGAGCCAACAGCCCCGAACACGGTTGGTAAGTTCACACACAAGCCTTAAAAATATGCTTTGGTTGGCTAAAGAAATCATGTCGGCCCCGCATGTCCAAAATTCTTGCCGTCAAAGAAAGCTTCTAGCCCTGCGCATTCCGAACGTGTGTTAAGTCTACGTCTCCTACGTCCTACGTAAACAACCCGCGCACCTCGCAATCCAAACAAAGCAAGTCCGTTCATGTGATCCAGCATCTAGTCAGCATCTCGAAATATATGCTCACAACAGACAGCATGCGGCAACTGCTTTGTCCATGAGCCCTGCAAACGATACCAGGCGAAGCGCGGGACAGTACTAAGCTAAGTTGAGATTAGACGAAGCATGGGAAAGCACTAAGCTCTAAATCAATATGTTGTGGAGCTGCAGAACAATTGCGGCATGTGAGTACTTTTACAATGTACTTGTTCCACAGGTGGTGATTATTCTGTGCATGCATCGACGAAACCATGGGTTAGACAGAGGAAGGAAGGGCAGGTGGGGTGCAACCATTCTGAAAAAAACAAGAAGGCAAGGCATCACCGTCCAAGAAGTTTGTTGTTCTCGGCTAAACTATGAAATCCTGAATATGTGCACGCACGTGGGTGACTATTGTTGTCAAAACGATCCATGTGCCTTCTGTAAATTTAAATTTAGCCCCCATTCTTCTGCACGGAGCCATCTTGTGCATGAGCCCGTCGACATGGCACAGCTTCGAGCCAAGCAAGATAGGCTCAGGTGGCTTCGGCCTCAGGCAGCGCCAACACTTACGCTGGAAGTTAGCCTGAACCTACGCTTACACCTGGCCCCTTTCCTTTTTTAGGGTTGGGCTCTACTGGAGATGTTGTATGTATTTCTTACGAAAATTAGGTTTTTCGATATGTGATGAGCGAGAATGAACGAGATCCCGAAAATCGCATGATGAACAGGTGGGTTTGAGGGATGGTCGCGTGAGGGCCTTTGCTTCGGTGTGTTGATCTGACAGACTGATGTCAAGGGCCATGGCTGGAAACCTGCAAGTCTCACCCAGAAAGATGTTCACGCCAATTCAAGTTTTGTAGCATCTCTTCTCGCATCGCTGCCAGGGGCTCTCAGAAGTGACGCTGAGATGGACTGAGCTTGTCATGCCGTCGGATCCTGAAAAGCTTTAGAATTGCGATCTTCGATCTTGTGGTGTCTCGCTTCGGCCTTCGGCTCTTCTTCTGAGGCCTGTAGAGTACAATGGATCCATATTAAATTTCACGGCTGATCAAGGCGCGCAGTCCGTGCAGCATGTGCAGCTTGAGACGACTAGTGACTACTTATCTGTTGCACTTAGAGAGGCGAGCATTCGAATGTTGCCGACACTCACGATGGCAATTCGGCCAGCCTGGCAATTTGACATATCTTGACGTTTCACTTATGTGTTGAGAGTGCAGTTCTGATGCCGTCGATGTCTGACACACGGCAGGAGTCCGACAATTCCGCCTTGGTGTCTGCAGTTCTGCTTTCCCTCACGGCTATTCCCGTCGTAGCCAGACCTCAGAAGGTCCGTGCATTCGTGCAGAAGATCACGGCAGATGCACCTCAGGCCTCGATTCTGAATTTCATCTCCGAAGACGCGCGACTGCGTCGCCAGCCGCCTCCAGCACGCGAAGGACGCGATGGGGTTTTGCCCGTCAAAGCCAGCCTTGCTGCCTTGCTCGCGCTGCTCCAGGACCTGTCCCTGCAGATTTGCCGGAGCTGCAGAGGGTTCACCGACGAAGCAAGGTGAGAGGAAGCCGATCCGCAATCCGGGAGCGGCCCTCATGAAGCCTGTCACGTTCGGCAACATTTTGGGCAAGACTGCGTTTGCAGCTTTCCCGTGGACGCAGTGTACATACGATCTGTGCGTTCCTGCCAAAGAAGCAGGCCAATCCCAACGAACATCGGGGATTTCGTCACGTTTAGCACATGGGTAGGTTTTGGGTCACTGACACTGAGCAAGGCGCGGAATCTATACCGAGTGCAACTCAGGACTGTATGGACCTTTCGTTTCCACCTGACAAGCACGCTCATCGCTTATGCATGGTGAAGCCATTGAGGACCTGAGAAACCTTACTGTATGAGGAGAGGACATGCTTTTTGACACGCAAGCAAGCATGTTTGCAATGTCTCTAGCTTCAGAAGCCGAGCCGAGCTTTGTGGTTGAATTTAGATTCGCACTCCATGCCGATGGAAGTCTGAACGGATGGATCTCAACTCCGCGGCGCCCGAGGCAGATACGCTTTGTGGGGAATCGCGGTATTATCCTGTTTTGCGGAAGTCGCGAGGCGCAGTCTCAGCTGGCCACGCTGGTGCAAGAGGCACAGTCCAAAGGCAGTGGCGACGAGATGTTTGAGCAGCCCGAGCAGCAAAGTACCCTGCATGCTTCTTGGTACACAGACTGGATCCTTTTGGTGCCAAACTTTTGTTGCAGTCGCAAAGACGCCAGTCGATCTGCCTGTGAGGTCTTTCAAGGCTGGCTGCAGCAGGAGCTGCACGCTAACGAAGAGCGCCTCAGGAGTGGACTCAGAGAGGATCTCTCTCACTTCTTCAGGCCCCGGCCTTGCTTTGCTTGCCCGCTTGCACGGTCAGATGCGGCTCCTGCGGCTGCCTTGTGTCTCCCTTTCCCCTGCAGGCAAAGACCTCCGCATCTTGCGGCGCAGTCGCAGCCGCAGGCAAAGTCTTTACGCAGAGAGTTTCGCACTGACTTCTTTATCGATGCGTCCACACGAACTGGCATGGCAGAAGTCCAGAAAGCCGCTGTGATCAAGCAGAGCTGAGAGCTGAGAGCTGCATTAACCGACCCTGTTCTCGACCCACCCATGCCCCGCACTTGCCGTCATAGTCATTGCCATCCGCTTGTTGATCCTTCTGAATCCCAACATCTCAAACCAAGAGCCAACTCAAGTCCTGGGCTATCCTTTCAGTGCTCTCGCATGATTGCAACGTACGGCATGATTTGAAAAGCTTCGGGTTGCGGAAGGAGGCAACGCCCAAAGGGTGGGAGCGTGCATCGGGTTTTGTCTTGTCTGCTGGACGTTCGCCACGCCGTCGAGCAGAGAGTTTCGAAGCCGTTTGAATGGGTTTGCTCCCCAATGCTATCTAAGCCTTTATAGGACTTAAGGAGCCACGGCTGCCGCCAGGAGCTCGAGGAGAGCGCGGAGCGCACGGTGTTTGCAGAGCGCGCCAGCCCGCCCAGGTCCGGGCCTCAGCACCGCAAGGCCGCCAGAAGTCAAGAAGGGGCGGTCACGCGCCGCACGATGCGTGGGTTTCGTTCCTTCCCTTCCTTCCGGAGGCCGCATACTCCACCCTCGGCACCAGCGGCGCCCTGCAAGCCAGTGCAGTTCGAAGACATGGAGCAGCCTGAGACGGAGGACAAGGAGCCTCGGGCCTGGTCCTGGTCCTGGGCCAGTGATGTGTCGTGGTGTTGCTAGGATGCGAAGCTCCCGGGGATGGTGTCCGATGAGAAGGGGAGCCCAAAGCTTGAAGCTCAGCAGCTCAGCCTCTGACACAGAGAAATGCAGCAAGAAAGTGCATATGCCAGCATTGAAGCAAGTGCGCTTCAGGAAGTCCAGAAGCCGCTTTGCCAGCCAAACTGGGGCAGCTGTAGCTCAGAGTCGCAAGTCGCTCAAGTCCATGGCTCGAGGGGCAGGTGCCGAATTGCGCTGAGGAAACGAGGGGTTGCACAGACATTTGCTGCATCGCAGTGTCTGGTGTGCCAGGCGCGGAGAAAGTCGCCCCCAGTGGTGTGGTGCCAGATACTCCAGATGCGAAGCTCCAGTCAGAGGAGGCCAGAACCACTACAGAATTGATCTGGTGTAGTGACACTCCAGTGATGTACGGTGCAATGACTCAGTCCGACTCAACTAGTGACAGTGAGTGGCGATAGGAGCAGCTAGTGGCAAGTGACGAATGAATTACTGATGACCACCTTGATATGTAGGACATGGTTCCAGCCATGCGTGCGGTAGAACGACTTCGAGACTTCGTCCGTCGCAACTTTGTCGAGAACACCTGCTTCGGCTACGTCATCATTGCCTTCATTGTGCTGAACGCCGTGATGATGGGCATCCAAGCTGATTGGATGGTCTCAAACATCGGCCAAACAGCGCCGGCAATCTTTGACATATTCGAGAACATATTCGCAGTCATTTTCACGTGCGAGTTGGCAATGCGGATTTTTGTCTACCACGTGCATTTTTTCGGACAGCAGAGTGGAAGTGGAATGTGTTTGATTCGGTTGTTGTGGCTCTACAACTAATTGACATTGTGTCAACGCTGGCTGTCGGCGACGAGAATGCTTCGGCGGACACTGGCAATTTATCCTTCATGAGGATCATCCGTCTCATGCGCTTGCTGCGGATTCTTCGCCTCATGCGCTTGTTGCGCTTTGTGCAAGAGCTGCGATCAATGGTAATGTCCATTGTGGCCTCTTTAAAGTCGCTAATGTGGACAATCATCCTGTTGGCATTCCTGATGTACGGTGTTGGCGTCTGTTTGACACAGATGATCGCTGACAAAGGTTTGGAAGAGCCCAGGATCATGCTGCTCTCCCCGGACATGAAGAGCCACTACGGCTCGCTACCCCAAGCTTTGGTATCCCTTTTTGCAGGAATTACAGGTGGAATTGATTGGGCTGATCTTATGGCTCCGCTGCAGGAACAAATCTCACCATGGCTGGCTGCTGTTTTTGTTCTATACATAGCATTTGCAGTGCTGGCGATGATGAACGTCGTGACAGGCACGCAGGAGGTAATTCATTCCGTGTAAGCTCGTAGAGACTGTCAGCAGGAAGCATGTTGTTTCCAGGTATCTTCGTGGAATCCGCCCTGCAGTCTACCAGGGCAGATGAGGAGAAGGAAGTCCGTGCACAGCTGGACGAGATGTTCAAGCAGCTAGACTCCAGGCTTTGTCTTTGCGTGTGCGGAACGCTATCTCTTGGATCGAGGTGCAGAGTTTTTGTTTCGCTTGGCGACAAGTTTGATAGTTGACTGTCAGATTTGATGTCGAGCGTCCAATCAACCCTTGTTCTTTGTAATGTGCCGCCGTGCCTCTAGTCTTGAGGCATGTGGACCAAGAGAAGAATGGAACCATATCATGGCAGGACGCTCGTGTATTTGCACAGCGCAGCCACCAGCAAATGAGTTGAGGGTGTTGAGATGCGATGACCGTCCTAGTTTCGTGATGTCAGGAGTTCGTGCAGACGCTGGCCTGCATTGCGCTGTTCTGAAGCTCCAGCCAGAGTTTTTGAGTTGCCAGGCATGCCGAGCAGTCACATGGCTTCAGGTCACTGGAGAATCCTGATATGAGGAGATGCTTCGAAAGCTTGGGCTTCAACATGGAAGAGGCGAGAGGGTTCGTCTCCCACACCTTAGTGACCTGATGGTGCAGTGTCGATTCGGGTTCGGCCATCCTTTCGTGTCTCTCAACGCAGAGGTCACTTCTGCAATTGCTATCGCGATTGGTTCAGATGTTCGCACTGCTGTTCCAACTAGAACACCCTAGCCGCAAGCCTGGCATTGCGGCTGTGGCGTCCCATACACGTGATGAACTAAGTAGCATGTTGCAAGTGCCCGGAATGTGCTGAGTGCTTCTAGCATGGAATGCTGGAGCAGTGCCTGGGGTGGTGGGATGGAGACCTGTTCACTACAAAAAAGAGCAGGTTAACAGAGTCCAACAGCATGCAACAAATACGAGCTTTGTGGGAAGCGTGTGCAGAAGATCTGAATCGTCTGGCTCTCCTGCGCCCCGTCGATCTTCAATTTCAACCAACGTGCTGCGCAGGATTTTCATAGAATGTGTCCATGCGCTTGCAACTTTCTTTGAGGTATTGAGGTTGCAGTGCTGTACCGTTCCGGTTTGGGTTAGCACCTGGGTGGGTTTGGCAATCAACGTCACGCGCCAAGAAGCCGCGCCGCCATTGCAAGATGCACTCGTTCACCCCAAAGTGCTGCTCCTCCGGAATAGAGCACCTGCGGGGAGCTGGAATGCTCTTCGATCTTATGAGGCTATGAGGCCAGCATAGACTCTCTCAGCATCTTGCAGCAGTGTTGACATTGCCGATTTTCCCTGCGCCCGACTGGAACGGACATGAATCATGAAGCATGTCCCTCAGGATTGTGCGGCCCTTTTCCGAATCCTGGATGATGGAGACGGCGAATGTACGTTGGATGAGTTCATTGGGGGAATTCTCCGGTGCAAAGGCGAGGAAAGGATTGATGCTGTTGTGTGAGTTTACCCATCGTTTCCCCGAGGAGGTCTGAACATGTGAGCTTTGAAGGGGACACATGAAAACATGCGGTCGACCCTTCAAACCCTCAGCCGGGCCTGGTGATATCGACCTGAAGCGTCAGGTCCAGCCCGGGCTTTCGACCAGATGGCAATGCAGGCAGGATTGAAGCAGCTGGACAGCAAGGCGCCATGCAGCACATGCAATTAGGATCTCCCTCCTACCATGAGGATTTGTGGCTTCGGCCTTCCTGGCTTTATTGTGGCAACTGCTGAGATATGCTCGGCCGGTTTCAGATGGCTGTGGTTTGGCAGGTTTCAACCTGAGAATGTTTGTTTGGAGAACGCATGTGCGACAAGCAAAGATACCTTCATAGTCCCGGATCCAGATTGACCAGCTTCATCGAATCTGATCCGCGCAAGCTGAAGCTGTGTCCACATTAAGACTGCGATTTCACGCATGTCAGGCCATCATTGCCTAGCAGTGGTTGGTACTGCTGCGGAAAGTTGTTTCGTGATGCCTGAAACATGTCGTGGCTGTTGACGATGAGGCTGATCCATGTCAGAGATGTGGGGAACCTTTGGGGCGTTTTCCTTGCAATGGAATTTGCCCCGAAGCTGTGCGAATGTAAACAGTTGGAAGAGGGCGCTCATTCGGATCGGATGAACTGGAGCATTGCAGGACACTGTCGAAGATCGAGCCTGCTTTATTTAGTGTTGCCCATCTGAGACATTCCATAAGATCGCCCTTCGCATGAACGGCTTTGCCTTGATGGCTATCCGCCTCCCCGTTCTCGCCCACTTCACATATTTGCTCACTGTTGCCTTCGCGGTTCGCTTCCCTCTTGAGCGCAGGTTTCGAAAGTTATGAAGGCAATGGCCACCGCGGGATTGATGAAGAAAGCCACTGTGGCAGCCGAGGTGCCCGGAAGTAGCTTATGCAAGGTGCAAAATCTTTCCCTGTTGGAGGGCCTCCCTGGTAGGCTCATCTGAAAGCAAATCAGTCAATAGGCCCACACATGGTGCTGGTGTTACTGCAAAAAATCGTTGCTTCGAACCCCAAGGACTTTTCATGCACCGGACGGCTACGTCATGGGTCTCCGTAAAGTCCGCAGCTTCACTGCTAGAATACCAAAGAGCTAGATAGATCCCGTTCTAGAACCTTGGAGCACAAAGTCGTGTTTTGCATACTCAAGTCTTTGCCAGCACTAAACCAACAGCGCTGACAATGACAACTGATGTAAAGGTGATACCAGGTGTGCACTGTTCTTTGGTTTAATCCGCGAACTCAGCTCCTCTGCACAGGGCATGGACTCGACGGAGTACATCACCGACTAGTTCGCGTCCATCTTGTCTGGGCCCAAATTTCATAGAAGTCCCCTCCTGCAAGAAGTACACCCGAGCGTCAACGAGAATCGAAGAAATGGGGGCAGCAGCTAACGTCAATGCCAAACCAGCGCAATCTCGCAGACACAGACACAGCATGGCAGCATGGCCACAGCCAAAACGAGGCATGGCTCATGGGGCCAAGACATGACCAGATGCCTTGGCCTCTGCGAAAATGAATCTCGCAGAGCGTTTTTCCGGCAGAGGCAGCAACTAGCAGTTGTCAGCTGCGCGTCTGTCCGTACGGCCGCAGCTTGCCACTCCGAGGTTTGACAACCTGTCGGCAGTCCTTATGCTGTGACTTCCGTGACAAAAATCCTGACAGCTTACACACGCTGATACTCGTCGTTTACCTCTTCTGATAATTTGATTTGCCCCTGCCGCCGAAGGCGACGGGAGCTCTAAGCGGAATCGCTGCAGTGCCCGGTGCCGAATGCGAACGCCGGGATCCGCAGCATTTACAAAACTATATCCCTACGAAGCGGGAGAACCGCCGTTGCAACCGTGGAGAGAACACGAGTTTGGGTGGCTCCCGCCAAGCAGTTTCACGGTTTTTGCTCAATGCCAGAGGCATCGATGTCACTTTGGGGTTCCAAAGTGATCGCATTTATGTGCAGACATTCTTTTCGGAAAGGATGGGCATACCCAGATGCTTCGTTGCACAGTTGTCTGTTCAGACTGATCTCTGCGTCCATAAGGGCTGCAATCAGAGTTGGGCACAAATTCTTGTTCCGCAGCAGCTCTTTTGGAAGGCTCTGTAAGTGACAGAGCAAGATGGGTGGTCAGCAGTCCGCAGCGAAGGCCCTGCAGTGGGTGATTTGGGACCCGTTTGACACATGCAGCTTGAGGACGCAGCTGGCCAACAGCCAGGTGGAATCCTCCGTGAGGCAAAGCGCGGGTGGAGACACAGCTGCAAACCAAGGAGATGCCACGAGTTCCAGCCATGGGAAGGGTCGTGCGGCAAACAATCAGGCACCAGGGTTTCTCGCGATGTCTTGCTCTCCGCTGCTCTGAATCGTTCTGACAGGTGCAGCTCGCAGTGAGCCCGCTCGGGGGAGTTCCCGGAGTGGAGCCGGCTTGTCTAGATACTCGTATGACCCGTGCGGAGCGATATTCCCCAAAGGCAACAGCATATCATTCCTCCGTGATCGTCAACGGGGATGTGCCAGTCTCAGAGTCTCAGAGCAAGGCACTTCCAGGCGCAAGCCGTGGGTTGCGGAGGAATACTTTTTCAGCGATGGCGGCATCTCCTTCGGAAGCGGGCTGCAGTCGCACAAGAATCCCCAGAACCCAGACTCGAAGCCCGAGGCCGATCCGTTGCTACGATGTTTCTGTTTAGAAAGGTGGTGGCCTGGCCAGGTGTTTGACATGGGCATGTCCCCATACACGGGCACGCAGATGAAGTCAGCGCTGGAACGCTTCTTCCACTCCGGCACGTGCGCAGCTTAAGTATGCTTTGCTTGCAAACGATGCTTTGATGCGTTTTGGTGCGTGCAAGCTTTAAGGTATGACTTGCATGGGCCCCAGAGACATGTGAGCTTGTCACAGTTTCGGCGCTCACGGCCATCATGGTTGCAGGCTTCGCAAGAATTGCAATTCGTTTTCCGACTGTGCTCTTTTCTACCTTCTTCACAAGCTGTTCTGCCATGGTTCCAATGATTGAAATATCAATTTCTGAACACAGGTGCCTGGTTTGTGCGTCGTGCCAGGCGACTGGACAAGAAGTACCGGGCAATGGAGAAGCTAGGCAGGTACTTGTAATTCTCTTCGCAGTTGCGCGGTTTGCGTGCTAGTTTACCTGCTCTTGCTGGTTGGCTGATGTTGGCCTCGGCAGCGTTATTCTCGAGATCGGGCCTTGCTCGTAGATATGGATGGCTACTCGAGCAAGAAGCGCGCAGAGGTCGCTCATACATGTCATTCCTCTTTTCTTGTTCCGATGGTGTAGCATCGGTGAGTTTTTATGTGGCAGGACGGGATATGTCGTCTCAGCTTGGATGCGCCGCATAGGCCTGGGCCTCGGCAACTCCGCTGAGCAGCGGTCGAGCATGGCGAAGAGTGACTGTCGAGGCTGCAGCAGCGGTCGATCTCTGCTTCGAAGCTGGAGAGCATGAAGCAGGTGCGCAGAGCCTCAGAACAGACGCCCTCGGACACGCAGACAGCCAGACTCACGCACACACACTCTCACTCTCTTTCTCTGCTTCGTCTCTTCTCCAGGAGGCCGAGATGGCGAAAGAGTGGGGCAAGCAGGTGAAAGCAGAGCTGCATCTTCAGCAAGGCCGTGCAGACAGAAGCGAGACATGCCATGCCTCCCACAAGTCCACAAGTGTCAGGAAATGCCAAAGCACTGCAGAAGGCAAGATACTCAGGAGCTTGGCTGCATCTGGATCCTCTGGATTTAAGGACACACTGGCCAGCCGCTCCTGGGGTGGCCCCAAGTACAGGTTCCGGACAATCAGAAGACTCTGTTTACATCATGCCTCATGGTAGTTGACCAGCAGGCACGTGCCTCCGCAAGATGGGCAGAGCGCCGATTACCAGAAGAGTATGCGCAAAATGCAGAGCATTGCCAGCGAGATTTCGACAAAGCAGGCACCACAGGATAAGTTCAAGTGTCTTGCGACTATGGTGATGCCCACAAATGACGAAGGCAAGCGTAGACAAAGCCATGCAGGAGGACTATAGGTGTCAATCCCAGCTTGAGGCACTGATGTCACTGTCGCTGCGGGGGCTTTCGATTCGCAGGATGGTGAGGAATACTCGGGCAGATACGAGTGTCCATTCTTTGGCAGCCTGGTTGGAGAAGTATGGCAAGCCTAGCCGCCAGCCTGAGCACCAGGCCACGCTGAGAATGGGAATGATTGTCGATCCGCTTGCTTTGGCTGACGGAGGAGCGATTTCGCACAACTCCTTTCAAGCAGCGGAGGCTGGCTTGAAGTCTGCCTCATAGAAGCGCGACCCGTCTGTTTCACGAGGATCCCGTTCCTCGGCATCTCAGAAGCCAAGACACTTCGTCTTGGGGCAGGTGAATCTCAGATTTCCTGAGCCGGTCGCATAGTCATTGTGGGTCTTCAGTTGCGCAAGCTCCACAGATCTGTGCCCATGTGTGGCGCAGGCATCTGGTCACAAAGAAGCGAGACAGACCTTCTTGGCACCTACAACTTCCGAAGTGTAGGACGTTGATGTGCGGAGCAATTGGTGCATGGGTCACAGGTGTTCTGGTAGGCGGAAATTGGAGTACCATTGAATGCATCTTCAGGTACGATAGCCATTGTGTAACAGACTTGCACGAGCCTACCCAAGACCTTGACAATTTGATGTGTTGCCGTAGGCACAATGAATCAGCTTGCAAATGAGTTAGGCGTGACAATCAGACGCGTGGCAGCATGGAGAACTTGCGCCAGCGTTTTTCCACGCTGGTTTTGTCTTCGACGCCAAAGGTGTTGGAGTTTGGGGGCAGTCTGCGCTAAGCGCCGTGCTCATCCTCGCTTGTGTCGAATTGGACAAAAGATGTTTCGGAGCTTTGTGTTGATGGAGCGCACCCGTGTCGGTGTCAGTAATTTGTATGCCGACCGTGGAAGAATTGATGCAAACATAGCACTGCACAACAATCGGCGAAGCGTGTCGTGTCGGTTTCGAAAAACAGGCGAAGGCAAGTTCAACGAACTAATGATAGCGGTTGCTGACTTCTTCTTGAAACAGGTTCTCGGTGTCCAAAGTGTTCGTCTTGAGTTGATGTCTCTCTCCACACTCTTCCAGAAGTTAGCGGGGACAGTAAGGCGAAACAAAAGTTGTTTGCAGCTGCTTGGTGGGTGGAGATGAAGTCGATGCCTGCTTTGTCGCTGCGCCAAATGCAAACTGCAGAGCGTTGTAGTTCCGAGCACAGCAGCCGAGGGCCTCCGTTGTTTGCACAGCCACCTGGATTTGTCCGGTGGTGCAGAAACTACTTGGAAGCCGCATCGATCGGCGTTGTGAAGACTTCGGATGGGGTGACCCAAGACAAGAAGGGGCAGGCGAGCTCAAACCTCAAATTAAGCGAAGCACGAGCTTGAAGAGGAAGCGTTCTGCTCCGGGTGCGCGTTGAAGAGCAAGCCGGGTGTTTTGCACGGTCTCACAGGGCATGACAGAGCTTGAAGAGTCGTTTGATTGCACTTGCAAACATGACAGGGGCATCGGCAATGGGGATCGTGCAGGCAAATGAGCTGCATGGTGCAGATTGCAACTTTGACAAGTTTCGCATCGGGGCGACGCCCAAAACTGTGCAGGCAGCCTCAGGTGGGCAGTACCAGCCGAATCCGAAGGAGCAGCTTTTCGTATCTCAGAAATATGTCGTTTCTCTCTGGCTCTAGGGTGCTTGTGCAGGCTGAGGGCTTCGACGTGGAGAAAGTTTGCGACGAGATCGACCCCGACAAAGTCTGGAAGACTCCCGGGCAGGCATTGTGGTGCGTACACAAGCAGCTGCAGCAGCCCTCTCACCCGCTATATCTGCAGGCTACTGGAGGAGCAACTGTCAACTCTGCAGAGGCACTAGCACAGATGTACAAGCTTCATTGTCTATGTGCCTTGTAAAACGGCCTGTTCGTTTTTTCCAGGCCATGCGGGCTGCGCGATTGGCCAAACTTGGGGCGGGACCTGGCGCTGGACCTGGCTCAGCTCCCTCAGGTGGATACGCAGAAGGCGTGAAGCATGATGCCTGCGTGAAGCCTGCGTGAAGCTGGCGATGGATGTGCGTCATTCTCCAGTCTTTCGCCAGGTCAACCAGGGGGAGCCCAGCCGGCGCCCAGCGCGGCAGCCTCTTAGACTGCGGCAACGTGCTGCCAGCCATTCCAGTGCTTCAGATGGGATCGTGTGCATCTGGTGCGCAGTGTGTTTCACAAGATGCCCAAAACAATCGATACGCTTACCGGCACGAATTTGCAAAAAAACACATGCTGCACATGGCGCACTGCCCTCTGCCGCGTTTGAGACTACTCTCAAGGACATTCATGGCAGACTCACTGTTCCCCCACGAATGCTTTGACAGTTGCGGCCGCACTGACCAAGCGGGAGGGACGCGACTGTCGTTGCCTCCGCTTCGAAAGCTTCATGAAGGTGGGGTAAGGTTGTTGAAGCAGGTAGGGTTCTCTCTGACTGCTCCAGGTTTGGGCGGCTTGGCTGTTGCTTTTTCCCTTCTTGAAGCTGACGGTAGCGGCCGTCCAGTGCTCACTCTGCTGGTCTGCACAGACGGTCACATCTCATGACATCTCGACCTGCGAGGCCGACAGCATCACCTCACAGGGGCCCAGGCGCAGCCCAGTCATCGCCGATCTCAAATGCCGCATGCCACTCTCATTCGCTCTTGCTGCCTTGTGCAGGGTTAGGCTGTCATGGGAGGCCTGGCAGTTCTGCATGCAGTGCTTCTTTCGACGAGCGCGAGGTTGCATTCTCTCCAACACTGCAGTGCACATTGAATAACTCATTGATGGTTTCGGCACGAGCTGCAAAGCCAAGTGGCCAAGTGCCGGCAGTGATTGAAGCCATGGCGATTGCGCGTGGATGAACAGTATGCATATTGCATGTTCGCCAACAAGAGCTTCAGCAACGTCGGGCGCAAGACTGCGCAGAGCATCGACACGCTGAAGAAGAGACTTGGAGTCGACGCGGAAATTGCCACCAAGCCCACGGGGCCCACAGTGGCCACCAGAGCACTCTCCAGCTCTGTATCGGATTCTTCGTTGCCGACAGGCCCCTGTCCAAACTCCGTCCAGACTTCTTGCCGTAACTTTGAATCATGACGGCATCCAAACGCTTCGGGTGGCTTTTGAAGTCCGGGGAATAGCCGATGCAGTTGTGGACGTCGGTGGACAGCCTTAATGATGTATGTAGGGGTTGTCTAGCTGTTTGTAGCACTGCTGTAACCAGTACCGTACTGTATACATATTACACATTCGCAATGACATCAGCCATGCAACGCCAGCGGGTCGGGCCAAATGCAGGTTCGACCACCTCGACGCAAGACCTCGTGCAGAGGTTCTCGCGAAGAAAGGTCAAATCCTTTGAGACGAAGCAGGGCAAGGCCGATGCAGAAATTGTGCCTTGCCCAATTTTTTAATGTGCTTTGTGATGCGAAGCGCTGCTCGGAGTTTCGGCAGGTGGAGGACTCCGTCGAGGTGGCGCCGCTCAGCGCAAGCCATGTCAGACAGGCGCGAAAGTCGGAAGTGTTTGGGGCTTTGTCAGTAATTTGGGAGGGCGCTTGGTTTCTATGAGGTGGCTCCCTTGCGGAACACGAGTGCCTTTCGCTCGCTTGGCCGGGAGGAGTGCTAACGCCGCATAGGCATTGACTTGTGATATCCTGGAGCCGAAGGAGCTGGACAAACGCATCAAAAGCGATGAAGTGCCTCCTGTCGGTTTGCTGCTCGGAGGTCGCTCTAAGCCATGGCCCACTGAGCATTTTTCCTGTCGCACGAAGGCAGCTACTCGCCGAAGGACGATTGCACTGCAGCTCTAAGCCGGGTTCGATGCTCTGTCAGAGCGTCGCAGCTTGTTGTGCTATCTAGCAGAGGCGATGCTTCGTCGAGCTATCGACTTCAGGTCAAACATCCACCTCCTCATGGCTGCAGCTTCGCGTCTCGCGAGATCACGCGCAGCCGCAGAATTGTTCTGGCAGAGCAGCTTCGTGCCCAAGGCAGCGTGCTCAACCCAAATTTGAGCAGAACCAGAGCTGGGAAGCTACGAAATAGCTATCGACTATCGAATGTGTCGTTACAGGTCAACCCTATGAGCATCTGCTGGACAACCCTGGACGTGAGCTTCCAGAAGGTTTGCCAGACAATCCCTTGGCCCGAAAGAAACAGATCGTTTTTGTCCCCCCGACGCAACGCAAGCTGCTTGTCAGTCTTATCTGTGCTGCACTGACGGAATCCCGTGACTGAGGTAAACATGTCCAAGCAGCTTCCACGACCAGACCTTACGGAATCTGCGAACATCGTTTACCATGACACTATAGCAATTTCTTCATCGGGCTTTGAGGAAGCTCACAAGAAGTGTGCCAAGTTTGGGAAGTTCTACAGGCAGCCATGTTACCCAATCTCCCTGCTACCGCGGTCCGAGAAGACACAGGAATCCTTCACTCAACCTGGCGAGTTCAATGTGAACCTCAACTTTGTGAGGCCGAGGCTGGCAGCCAACATGGAGTTTCGCAAACGACCGGGTCGGAAGGATCTGCTCGAATAGCGATGCCTCGTCAATCTGAGCTGCATCACTTTGGAGCTTCAGATTTTACGCCCTCCCGCCATGCGCTCCTAGCTGTGGAGCTGTATTGTCTTATGAGTTGCTTCCGAAGGAAGCCAAGCTCTTTCAAAGCACATCTAGCAAAGAGGAAAGCGATTGTTATGCCATGGTACCATACGGCATGCCGTGTTTGGACTTTAATGGAGTTATTGCAATGCCAGGCAGACTTGCGCGAGGAGAACTCCTTCTCCCGCTCAGGGCTCGCAACTCATGCCTTCAGTCGCCTCGAGCCGCGCGAGCCAGGCAAGGAGATGAGATCTGGGTGTATAAGCGAAGCGAGTCAGCGAGTCCGTTGGTTACACTGGGTTCCACTCCCGCCGGAGGTCCAAGCGCAAAGGTCTTACAGCCTGTGTACTTCAAGTTCCGCGAGCATCACGGCCACTTGGTAAGCGATGAAGCAAGATGGGGTCAGGGTGGGGAGTGTGGTGATGTGTGCAGAGAACAGCATGAAACAACCAAAGCAGTTCAAGTCCTCTGGCATGCTTCACTGCCATTACCTTCGTACAGTGCTGCTGATGTAATGGATGCGTCACAAAGCTAAACAGGCGTGCGGATTCCTGTGTGCACCCAGTGTTACAAGTTTCAGATCCTACTTTCAGACCCTCTTCTGTCTCACGCTCCCAGGCGTGTCGTTTATCGAAGCAATCGGGAGCCCAATTCCACGGAATGCGGAAAAAAGCCTCATGTCGAACGGTGTTTCGTTGCGGCTTGCGGGCTACTCTTGGATGCTTCTCGTACAGGGAGCCACGAGACCCCTGATCAAGGGCGAAACCACGAACTGTTCGAACTGGTGGCTCATCCTGGCCGTGCCGTGCAGGTCGGACACTGTCTTTGCCGGAGCGGCGCTGGGGCGGGGCAGCTGCCTCAGAGAGACCAGCAGCGTGAACGGCATGAAGCCTTGACTGAGGTCAGGTCATGTGCGGACTTTAGCCGAGGAGCCGAAGAGTGTTCTGCTTGATCTGGGCATCTGCATGCATCTGTGCCTTTGAATGCGACTTGCAAGTTGGTGCTTTTCAACAGTCTGCTCGACTGCGCACCGTATTGAAACAAGGCTTAAGCTTTTGTTGCGCGCTGAAGCCCGCCGGGCTGTTGCAGAAATGCAAGCCCGGCATTGACTTCATGCCAAAGGCCTTTTCTGCAGCCCTCACTCTGTCTTTTTCGACGGGAGCCGATAGGTGAAAGAACAAACGACAATGAGTGATGGCGACAAGTAGCTGCGCTTTAATCTTCGCGGGGGCAAACCACCCTGGGAGCACAATGAGGCTGCGCGTGGTTTGCCAAAAGCGCCAATACTCCGAGACATCTCCTGCAAGCAATGCAAGCAATAATACAGGCACACAGGGCTCCCAGGGCTGTCACTGTCAGGTTGTGTCAGCTGACAGTCTCACATCGCCGAGCTGCAGGAGAGAAGCCGACCAATTTTGGCCTCATGCGTTGCTCCTGTGAGCAGCGTACGCCACTGAAGAATACAAGGGTGATCATAAGCCTAAAGAGCCTAAAGAGCTTAAAGAGCCTAAAGAGCTTGAAGAGCCTGAAGAGCCTGAAGAGCCTAAGGCCTAAAGAGCCATGAGCCCGTCTCAGAAGCACAGGCAGTGCACTTCAGTGATTCTTCAGGCAAGGTGATCGCGCGCCTCAGTGCAGCCGCTTGTGGACCTAATGCCAAACTGCCAGTCTCACCCACACCAGGTGAAGCGCAACAACATGCCTAGCATGGTTGCGAAACGCAGGCTGACAGGCACAGGCAGAGACCAAACCTTGCTGCTCCATGGTGAAGCCTGGAGACACCTGCCACATGCAGGCCAAGAATTTGAAGCCAGTTCAATATCGACAGAGGCGTGTGCTCCTTGAGCTACGTGATCTGGTCGGAATGAAGTGGCATTCGGAGCATGAGTGCTTCCACAAGGTACTGGTAGCTGTGCCAGGCCCCTGCATGAACACAAACAGTCTGCGTGCTGCTGATCGAATCCTGGTTGAGCTGCTCCGTAAGCTGTTGTTCACGCTCGGTTGGGATCGCTTTGAAGCTCAAGGCGCGTAGTTACAACTTTGCACAGCAAGCCGTAGAATCATACAGCAGGAATGCGTGGAGACCAGAACGATGCAGCTCACGATGCCAAGCTAGACTCTACATGGATCCCGCATGGAGTCCCTGCCTGGCCGTGGCCCAAACTTGTTTGCCTGACAGGCTTGTGCCTTGCAACTCCCGTTAACCTGTTTTACACGTCTGACAGAATACGATGATCCTGGCGTGGCTGAAGTCGCCACCAGCTTGGTTAGTTTGTCCAGTACATCCCAGAGAGAGACTCGGTATTTGCTACTGAGGTGTTGCAGCTGGATGAGAACGATGCGGATTTGTGGAGGTTGGCGGCTTGACCGGCAGTCCAAGTTTTGAAAAGCTTTCCTTTTGGGAGGGTATGCGCTTGGGAGGCAGCTGCGCCGAAAACGTGACTTCGAGCTTCGGGTGGACGAGAAAAGCTCGCAGCTGCAGGCCGGTTCGGGTCCGTCGCGTGTCGCGTGTGATTCTGCCCCAGGCCCCACTCAGCTTTTTGAGGATCATGCTTCGAAGCAGCAGCCCGGCCATGTGACGCTGACAGAGGCTCGGAGCACCATCATCCTGCCATCCTGCCTGTGAGCACAGTCTAATAGTGCAGGCCAGTGTTTCGGTCGAGCTGCTACACCAGCAGGCACGTGTGCAGATGTGTCTTGCAGTTGGCGTGCAGCCCAGATTCAATGACAGGCCAAATTTGTCAAGGAGCAGCACAGGGAGCTCGAGCACGACCTTATGGTCTTGAAGGACGCAAAGTGCAAGCCAATAGAGGTCGAGTCCGGCACGTAGTCGAAGACTCCAGGAGTCGAATCGGATTCTCCAGCAAACCTTCCAGGCGCGAAGTGACGGCGACCGTTGCTTTTCGCTAAGCTTGAGCGGCTGCCCTGGCCCGTTAGGTCTCTCCTTCATCCCGAACAGAGCGACAGAGCCTTCCAAGAAGCAAGGAGAGCCTAAGGAGAGTGCTGCTGCAAGTGGGAGAAGATGGAGAGTCTGAGCAGCAAGGACTTTCTTGCCGAAGAGAAAGCTCGCATTGAGTCGCTCCAGGCCATGCCAATAAGCGGTCAACGCTTCCTTGACTGTGGAGTGCTTCTTCGACAGGTGCAGCAGGATCAGGTTGAACATCTACGGATGCCCGTCTGCGTGAATGGTGCACCATGCAGATTTCAGGCTCTCCACAAGCATCGCTGCCCAGGCACATAGAAAGCCTCCGAGTTGAGAAGCAGAGCATGCAGCAGAACCAGCAGGTTTGGCACGGAACTTAGCATCAGAAGTAGAATGATCCACCTTCCAATATTATGGGAGGTCCTTTTCCAGAAGCAGCGAAACGCAGAGCAGGATCGGAATCGATTGCTTGGAGCGCTGCAGGCAGGGCTTCCGAATCTGTACCAGGCATCTAAGGGCTCCCATGTGTTCTGCAGCTGCACGTATGAGCTCTGGCAAGGACGACAGGAACACTTTGAATGATCTGCGAGCTCAGCGCATCAAGCCAGCCCGCCAGCACCGGTAGTTGCCCACTTCACGTGCAGTGTCGATGTTGCTTCCGGAGGCTGCTTGAACAGCGCACATCAGCCGAGAAACAGATCGCCAGCATTGTAACCCAGGCAGGTTGCCCAGAGCATGAAGTCTGCGGATGAAATCATGCAGGGCCGAAAGCATATTGCATTCCTTGGCTCCTTCTACGCAATCATGAAAGCTCGTGGTGCAGCCGGAAGTCACCGACGAAGTCTCCATCCGACAGGCCCATGGTACACTAGACGGACAGTCTGTCCATCGCCGGCTTTCGGGACAAAGGCGCCGTCTCCAATGCATGGACGTATGGTGGCTGAGCTAAGAAGCTGAATCCGGTTAATGCGGTTTTGGTTGAGCGTGCTTGTCTGTCCGTCCGTCCGTCCGTCTGTCTGTCTGTCTTCTGAGCGAAAGTGTTGACAGGAATTCCCGATCACCGGAGAAGGCAAGTGCCTGTGTTTGCTGGGCAAAGTTGGGATCGTTGATGCCATTTGAGGCTTCCCAAACCTTGTACAAGGTGCCAGGGTCTTCTGGCGGAGTGCGAGGAAACTGCCTCGCAGTCGCCCATTCTTTTGGGCTCCCTTCTTTGCTGCTGAGCTCTGTGCAGGACATGTGCCCCATGATGCGCCTTTGTGAGATTCCCGGCCTGCATGGAATGAGATGACTCGACATCCGGTCCAATCATTTCGTTTAGGCCGCAGTCCTGGTTTGCTTCCAGCACCCCCGCTCAGGCCTTCGTCTCACGTAGTTTGCCCTTCTACGTGTTCCGAAAGACTTTGCGTGCCATTGTCCGTGAGGATATACATCGAACACACTGGACATCCTTCGAGGCAGAGGACAACTCTGCACCTCGCAAGGACAGTCCCGCCCATGTGAACGTGCCTGAGAAATGATGGGTAGTTGGACTTGTCGCATGCAGGCTGAATCACCTTCATTCGGAGGACGCATTGGGCTGGATCCTTTCGAGGCCTGTCTCTCATTGGCGAAGTCTCCTGACAAGCAGTCGTTTTCTCATGTGTTTCAGGCTTAATCTTCACGCGCTCTGCAGCAACCTTCTCGATGGCGACAGTGAAAAAGCAATCTTTGTCAGTTGTGCTCCTGTCTTGCATGTCCTCCTCGGCCCGTGCCACAGATCAAGCAAGCTATGTTCAAATAGAATAGGATGATGAACACATGCGACACCAGCCAAAGATGTGCACCAATTCGCGTCGTTCGGGCAGCATGGCCTCTGCTTCCCTCTCATGATGAGGCTCTGTAATGGAAGGAGCGGCCCCCTGTTGATGCCCACTGCCACTGCTCTGATTTCTACGCAACTCAGCATGCCGAAAGGACGGGGCGCTGACGGCAGACAGCCAGCACCACTGCATGTCCATGACTAAGTGTTTTTCTTCCTGGCAGCGTACATTGCTGGTGTGAGGTTTTGCAGCATTGGCGCGGACTTTGCTGCATTTCGAAGTGCTTGTCCCCTGAAGAAGTAAGGCCCTCGGCATGCTCCAACCGCACTCTTGCAGCTTCGCTTTGCTGAGAGTCTTCTTGAACTGCGCCATCGTGTTTGGGTGCATCAACTGTCAGACTCAGAAGCGGTAAGACCGGTAGGACTGGAGCCAAACTTTTACACAAGATGTCGCCGGATCATGCACAACCTGCTCTTTTGTGCGAAGCCAGGGAAAGTCATTGACGAAGTTTATTGCAGTCCGGGATCTCCAGACCTGTGTTTGCCATGAGCTTCCTTTCTTGGCTGAACTTCCAGCATGTTTCTGCATGGTACTGAATGGCACAGATGCTTCTTTGCAGTGGGCTGTGGCGACCCTGAGAGTCCGAGCTAGGTGTCTACTGCCCAACAGTGTTTACTGTATCCATGCCTCTTGGCGCCTTCGAAACTTAAAGCATTGTGAAGTCAGAATATCAAGTTCCGCTCAGGTTCGCTCAGCCACACTCGCAGCTGGAGTGGTCTTACTACCAGGCAGACCTTGATCGTGCTAATGCCGGAGCACACACTGAAGTGAGTCTGGAGTGAAACTTGTATGTGCAATTTTGCAGCAGGCTGGTCCAGCAGGTGATGCGAACCCACTGGTGTAGCCTACTTAGTAAAAGTGATCTTCGAATCTCAGTCGTGTTACGGGACCAAATCCACGTTGTCGGATGGCCACAGTGTCAGAGGTTTTTGCATGGCACCAGCAGTACTGCTGCTGCTTTCTTCTACCAGGCACGACTGCTGTGCCAAATCCACGTGTCAGGTTGTGCATGCTGCTTCATGTATCTGTGTAGCCTTTTCGCACGAAGGTCATGTCTTTCAGCGAGAAGGGCTACTGCGAGCGATTCTGAGTGATTTCCCACTCGTGCTCATCATCCGTGGCTACACAGCTACAGCCGTTGCGGAGTGTTTTTTGCATGACATTTTTTCTTCCAGGTCGTAAGCGCGCAATATCCAGCTTACGGCGGTCCAGACGAGTGGTGTAAGGACGCGCCCCCAGGAAACTTCGTGTCTGTGCCACAGACTTGACTTGCATCTTGCATGTCCGGCTCAGGGTTTCGACCTTTTCTTGGATGGCTTGCGGTGCCTTAGCCGATCTTAACATCAGACCCAAGCAGCTTGAAACTGTTGAGATTGTGACAACAACGGAACCGGGAGCGGAGCAATCCAGAGGTACCGCACGGTTCATCTTGTGGGTGCTGGTCTGGGCGACTTGGGCACAATGACAATTCCGTGTTCCTTGCGATAGTTCGCTGTTTCAGAGCACAGTCTCAAGCACTGAGGTGGCTTCCTCGCGCAACATTATGCGTGCAAGCACCGAAGCCGCGTCAGGCCTGCCCAGCCAGCTTACAGTACAATGCGGGCTGCTTGATGCTGCAGGAATATGTTGCCAGGTGCTTGTACGAGAAAGTCGGAGTGATTCTAATTGAATTCAGACAGCGGAAGCCATCAAGGGTGCTGAGGCAAATCCTGGAATTCGAGCTGCTTCATGACGCGAAAGGTCTTTGGTTCTGTGCAACTCCTTCGCATCAACCAATGCCTTCGCACTTAG
The DNA here is from genome assembly GCA_003297005.1 of Symbiodinium sp. clade A Y106. Taxonomy (NCBI): domain Eukaryota; class Dinophyceae; order Suessiales; family Symbiodiniaceae; genus Symbiodinium; species Symbiodinium sp. clade A. Next base: position 301,228 of record BGNK01000219.1, read on the forward strand.
AGCTGGTACGTGGTCTTCTCGGAGCGGAATCTTGGGGCTCAGGGCTCCGGGCGGCATTCTAGAAACATTCGGATTTGTCAGGTGGGGAAGCCTCATCTCCATCATGCCGACGGCGTTCCTGCGTCAGGCTGAATCACAAACCGCGGGTTGTGAACAAGACAGGAGTCTAGTGAACATGATCGCATGCATGTAGGTCATGCGCCTCAGCTTAGCGATACTATGTTGAGAAAGGAAGGAAGCTTTGGTGCTTCACATCCAGAATGAATACTACGTGCCTATGGCACAAGTGCCTTCGGGCTTATATAGTGAAGATGCTGAGAACAGAAAAAGCCGCGAATCTTGCGTTCCCAACGATCAAGTATGTCAGATCCAGCAGAAGTCACCCCCATTGCATTCTCGGCCCTACTGGTGCAAGGCCTATCTGGCATATTGTGGCCTCGATGCCAGTGCACTCTTGCATGTAAGCCCAGTCGGTTGCAGGGTTGAGTCGGACACCCCCTTGTCGGGCATGGACCGGCGCAGGACAGGGCAAAAGGTAGGACACCCGGGTGTGCATGTCGCAGCTGAGCGCAGTACGAGGCCTTTTACGCAAGCGTGGTCCGGAATGTGTAAGAAGGTGATTCGGGACACGACCGGCACTGCGCACCTGAAAGCATCACCGTCGCAGCCCACTATCTATGGAGGGGTTAAGGGTTTCCGCGAACCCTGCAGCAGACCCTAACAGCCCCAGCTTAAGGATACACTATTTCAACTTTGTCCGACAGCTCACGCTTGCATGGTTGCGACTGGTGCTGGACACATGCTGGACCCTCCCTGTACATCCCGTTTGGTTCGCCATTCTCCCCGACACATGTTTCTAAGCCTTTCTGCGAACCGTCTGGGAGCAAGACGCTTGCAGGGTCCAACTCATGCCTATCACCTCATCCTTCTTTTGACTTGATTGCAGGCCATGCAAGACACATTGCCACAGGCACGCCCCCGTTCGGCTTCCGCCCAGGGCTGTGTGCCTCGTCTTGTATGCAGGCTGGGTTCATGGAAATACGATGCAAGCAAGCAGTCGATTGGGTCGGGCAACAGGCCAGGAGTGTTCAGCCTCCCGCCACAAGTGCGAGATGCCTTTGTCGTTGTTTCCCAGTGCTTCTTTCTTGGCTTCAGTTGAACGACCTCAGCGGCGAAGACTTGGCCAGCAGGTCCTGTCCTGTCAGGGTGCTGTGAAGTGTGGCTGTATGTGGCTGTCGTGCCCGGTTGTCTGCAAGCAGGCTGAACCTGAACGTAAACGGCAGTCACGTCGGTCCTCTGCAGCTGGAGAGCCATGAGGCTGTCTTATGGGTTTCCGAAACTGTGGCACCTGTATCTCCCTAGGACAAGCTCCTACAAGAATTTACTTTCACCGATCCCTCGCATCGCAAGTTTATTGCGCGGATAGACGCTTCAGCACGATGCAACACAGCCATCACTTGCTCAGATAACGATTCTCGAGTCCAGCGGTGACACGATGGTGCCTGAAGAGCTGCGACGACAGCTCAAGCTATTGTGCCCTCCGCTGCTTTTAGGAGCCACTGCATCAACGTGCACCACCTGCCTTGTTTGCGTGCTGCCCATTCTTGGATCATGATGCGCTGCTGCATTGTGGAGCTGTGCCCCGGCTTCGTTCGGTGTGCCACTCGGCAACATCCCCTCGAGACGGGAAAGCCCCTCCTATGATTTGCAAGTCATACAAGACGCATCGTTCCCGCTTTGCCGGGCATCGCACAATTTGTTCAGTGGGCCTCGTTTCGAAGATTCAGCGTGCCCACCCGCCAGATGCATTGCAGCAGGTACAAGGGTGCCAGCTTCGCAGAGCTGAAGTCCAGAGGTGATTTTCCATACTTGTCCAGACCAGACGAGGCGGACTGGGACTGGATGGGACTGGGATGGCCCTCGCTATTGCATACATGTTCTGGCCGGAGGTGACCCTTTTCGTAGAGGTCCACATGCGTCGATTTGGTGCATTCGCACAAGGTCGCTTCGGCCCGAGGCAGCTTAGCATTGGAAAACTCCTTTCCACCAGGTCCATCCGTGGCCCAAGTGGATGATGTGACGACGGATATAGGGGCGGACATTCTTCGAGACCCAGGCCAGCAATGCTTAGGTTGTCATATCTGCGCACATGGCGTGTCGGCAGCTTCGTCGCACTGGGAACCGGCATCCGTTTGAAACGGGAAGCAAAGTATCCAAAGTTGAGCCTAAGGGCGGCTAGCGCCTCAAGTTTAAAACTTCGCTTCCGACTTGTGCGGAGGAGTCGTGTCAACGTACGATCGCACACTACCTCCTTTGCTAGGAATAGCTTGGAGTGCCGGTAAGACAACACCTTGACCTGACATTTTTTGTGATTGAGGCTGTTGGCAGGTGCAATGTTCTCCAGGTTTTCGAGACCTGACTTTCCAGATGACTTGCTGGCACCGTGCTGCTGTGCAGTGTGCAGTTCGGGGAAGTTCATGGCACTCCTCTGCCTTTTTCAGTTCGAGGCTTGCTGTCACAACGATCTCATGCAATTGATGTCTGGCGGGAAATGATCCTGATCTTTTTTACAGGACTTTGTTTTCATCTTTATGAGTTAATTCGTCCCCCGAGACTAAACTGTTTGCGTCTCTCGACAAGGCCCTTAAACAGGAGTGAGAACAGAACAGAAAAGAGAGAAACGAGAAACGTGAACAGAATAGAGAGAAAGAGAGAGAGAGAGAGCCATTTTGGCTCAAGTACTGCACCTTTGCTTGGAGGCCTGTGCCGCCTCCTTGCATCGGGGGGGAGACGGGGGTTAACCTGTGTAGTTTGTGCACGTGTGAAGTATCATGTTGTCTGACGGATTATGGCACAAGTGCTCTAGCAGGAAAAGAATAGTTGCCGTGCGTTTCATGGTACAATCTGCTAACACTTATACGGANACAATCAGTGCGTGTGTGCAGTGGTTCCTACCAACTATAGGTTATCAGCCGTATTGCACGGCTTGGCTTCGACTGGTACAGTATTATCAGTGCATGAGTGAATCGTCGGAACTCATCCCCGAAATGGATTTGTCAGCGCAAAATCCTGCCGTGCAGCCCCCGGTCACGGGTGGCCATGCAGGGGCAGGCAACGCGCCCGGCTTAGCATTCCCTGCACCGTCTACAGTGTTGAACTTCACATCACTCAGATGCGTACGGAAATCAGGGAGCTAGAAGACCATGCAGAACGAAGACACAAGCAGCATCTTTTAACCTACCAAGAGGCAGCCGCAGTTGGACTAGCCAATATGGAAGAGAGAGCCGAGAAGAATCACTTGGAGGCTATGGCTGAACTTCAAAGGGCATTAGCTACCAGTGAATACAAAGCGGCCAATCGCGAAAACACTCTTCTAGCTGAAATGTCTGTACTGCAGCAGCAGGCCCGTGACGGAGACCAGGCCCTGCGCGAAGAGCTTGCCGAAATGAGCGCAAA
>BGNK01000220.1:4443-23483 GCA_003297005.1 Symbiodinium sp. clade A Y106
TTCCACATCGTCCATTAGCAGTTTAGCCAACGGTTTGTACAGTCCTACATATCGCTTCAGCTGCCACGACCAGTCTTCCCACTTCTCCAATTCTCCATGGTAAACAGGCGGTGGAAACAATTCTATTTCACCGCCAATTCCACGAGTTCCAAACTCCATTCTGTCTCAGTCCCTGATTCCAGAGCCGAAGCTCCGCTACCATGAAAAATTCAACAGTACAATCGAGGGTTACCGGGACACCAAGATCAATCACTTTCCCCAGTCTCTCTCAAGCAGACATTCCTTTGTGACGTCAAGCCTTGGTCCAGTCTTGAGCCAATGCCGTTCCGCATTGTAGCATTCTCAAATGCATCATGACATTAAGGTGCATCATTGGGCTCGTGTCATTTAACAGAGAGAGAGAGACAGAGAGACAGAGAGAGAGAGAGAGAGAGGGAGAGAGAGAGAGAGAGAGAGAGAGAAAACAATGCATGAAGCAACAAGTTCCCGTCCTGTTGGAGGAGTACGCGGAATTTTGACCGACAGATGAATGCCAACAGAATTTAAAAGGGGTTGTGCAATCTGTACAAGACATCGGTGCGAGAAACCCCGGCCTTGGTAGATTTCAATTAAGTCCTCCACCTGTGGCCGTATCAATCGCATTGGTCTGGCGAGCCTGATGATCGTCCGAATCCTTGCTGAAAAACCTGAAAGAACGTGTTCGCGACTACCCACGGACTGCAATGTGCGCAACACGGTGCTGTCCGATGGTTGACAGGTGGTAATCGTACCTTGTACCACAGAACATGCAGCGCCTAAGAACTTTTCCTCATGAACATACTCCAACAAAACGGGTGGTCCGTAGAATTCCAAATTGAGCAAAAGTTGTGTCCATGCGTTTTGACGAAGTCCTTCATGAAAATGAAAAGCGCGATTGTCAGCATAGCGTACGGCAGTGCACAAGCCAATGTTGAACAAAGTGCTGCGAAAATCTCGCAACCACAAGAACTCTGTTGTTGAGGCCACAAGAGTGCACAGCACTGGTGCCAACGCAGATCCCATACTGGCTCCTTGAATCTGCTTGAAAGTAAATGTGCCGCACTGAAAGTAGCTGGATTGCAACATGAAAGCTGTCAGATCTGGTAAGTCCTCCAGGTGCATGGTCCTAGTATTCCTGGCAGCAAATCTCCGGCGTCCTCGAAATACCCGAAAATTTGAGTCCTTGTTGCGAAAAGAAAGCAGCAACGATTGTTCCTGCCACGGTTTCCCCCACTGTTCCTGAAGTAGAAACAAAGTGTACGTCAATGCCTGCAGAATACGATCACGCGGAACAGAATTGAAAAATCCAATTAGGTCCTGTTGTATCATGTTCGTAGGCTCAGCAGCATGAAAGGACATGATTGAGTGCCACATGGTACGCATCACCTGCTGTACCGACAGCATGNTTAGGTCCTGTTGTATCATGTTCGTAGGCTCAGCAGCATGAAAGGACATGATTGAGTGCCACATGGTACGCATCACCTGCTGTACCGACAGCATGTTGAATGTTGATCCCGGCGGAAAAACCACCAGCATGATCTGAAACACACCCTTGGCCAAGAAGGTTGTCAGTCGGGAATGCCAGCAGTGATCACAGGCTATGATCGGTCTGGCTTTCATAAAGGCCTTGCTGGGTTTAGGCAGAATGCGTGCCACCGGTAAAGATGCGGACCACTCGCATCCCCAAGCACACCTCAGATTCCATCCGGAAAAGGATTGAAAGCGAGATCTGAGATTGGACATAATGGAAGACATGCCCACCCGGCGTCTATGAAAGACTGTAACGTCCCGAAAAGTTACATCTAACAGTTGATGAAAAGCAAAAGGACATGCCACATGAAGTGAATGCGGAAAATGGTCTACCGGCGTGCAAACAAGTCCTTGAAGTTGTCCAAGATCACTCTGGATGGTCCGTAACAACTGAAGATTCTCTGACTGCAATGCACGGCTATGCAATTGCAATTGATACCGCACCCACTGCCGAAGTCCTGAGCATACACGTTCAGGTAGTCTCCACCTGTTGCACCATCGATGCAATTCCTTATCGGCGACGCGCGCCCATTGCTTGTCTGAAAGGAAAGTGGTGTCAATTCAGGTTCAAATCTGCCAAAGGAGAGCACGGAAGAATCTGACGCACATGTGAAAACAAATGTCCAGTGTTGTTCTGTTGCCACAGCTGACAAGCACACTCCTGAGGCTGACCAGGTGNACGGAAGAATCTGACGCACATGTGAAAACAAATGTCCAGTGTTGTTCTGTTGCCACAGCTGACAAGCACACTCCTGAGGCTGACCAGGTGTCCATGACCTTAAGAAAGTCCTGAAATTGCACACCGACTTTGACCAAGGACGTCCCTTGATCTTTACCATTTTGACAGAAGGAAGCTGTAACGGTGGAAAATTAACTCGTTCACGTTGCACAAGAAATCGAAGGAGACACTGAACTTCTCCTGCTAGATCATGAGCAAGGGGAGGGGGTCTAAGAGGCACATTCGTAGGTGGATAGTGTCCCTTTCGACATTCAAGAATGAGACGTGGTTGACTGATCGCTCTGGTCCTGAAAGGCTCGTCAATGATTGCCACCAACCTGCAGCGAAGATAGATAGCCTGTAAAGGTACCACATGCGAGCGCAATCTGCGTGACTCCTCGAACTTCTGCACGCTGTCACTGCCGATACAACGATAGAAAGATGTCCTTGTTGGTCTTGATGCAGGCATAATGCGCCCCATGATGGTGCCTAATCAAGGCATTCGCCTTACGGATCTCACGAAGTCCTGTCCTGGCTTGTGGCATTCGAAAACGAACCTGCTTGATCCTGAGTCTTTTCAGGACGTCCTGAACCCAAGGATAATTCAACTGCGGTCGTACTTCCCGAATCATAGCCGCTTCAGTGGCTAACAATGTGAGTCCGTCCGGCTCATGATGCAAAGCAATGAGAACACCTTTATAAAAATCACGTTGGCGAAGAAAAACTTTCAAGGCAGGTTCATAATGTGAGAGCTTCTTTCGAGCAAGCTGTATGAATTACCTGCGGCGTGCAGACTCACACCGTTGCACTGTGTCTGAAGTAGCACCGATGTACAACCTAACCGACTGTAAAGTGGTTGTCAGGGAAACACGAAGATACACCACACTTTGTCGCTGGTGCCATTCCCATGGATAGTCCTCAGGAACCTGAAATTGAATCAGCAAGTCTCGGATATGACGAAAATTGGAAAACCTAGGCAGCGAGAAAGATGTCAAAGCACACGAAAAGATGTGGGACCGAACCCACAGCATCGGTCGATAACCCTGGAAAAATGTCCTCACGAACAGTTTCCGGTTACTTCCGGAAGCCCGTGTACCTTCATATAGTCACTGCGTAGCAAGCAGGTGAGCCCCTGCAACCAGGCGAATCAAGCACTTCTCATTGAGCTNTTTGCCGCCACCGAAACTGCAAGACCCCACTCTACTGCAATCTTGTCAACTGGTTTCTTGCTACCATCATCCAGTTTAGAACAAGCAGCAACAAACTCAGAGGCGGCGGTGTCAATGGCCTTATTCCTGCCCTTTCCCAAGGCAGTAGAGGCAAGCCATGAATTCACCCCTCGCAAAGTATGACTGTCCAAACTGCAGCTTTCAAGAAACAACGTGACACCGGGCTTCGGAAGGTACTGTTCGTATGTGTCATTGGCTGCAATCGGTCCTGAGTCTGCCTCGATCTCCTCATCAGACGGTGGGAAAATGTCCTGAAGATGCGGAGTTGTCCCGAACTCTGCTGTCCTGGCATCTTCCTGAGACCCTTCCTCAGGTGCTTCCTCAGGTGGAGGAGTGGAAACAGGCACAACAACTTGCTTGGGTCCTCCTTTCCGCTGACTGGTCTTTGCCCCGGCCTGAGAAGTCTTCGGTGCCGGACGGGATGATCCTGACGCTTGACCCTTCAACCGAGCATTCTCTGACTCCAGTTGCTGGAGCCGTGTCAACAAGGTCTGATTGGCCTGAACGGGAGCTTTCTTCCGAAACTCTTTGACAATATCATCTGCAACTTGATAGTGTTGTACCGAGCTGTCCAATCATGCATGTCTGAGGCAGGATATAACTTCTTTTGAAAGGCATTCAATACGGTAACAAAATCCGTGCCGTCCTGTTCTGCCTGATCCGAGCGCAATNTAGTGTTGTACCGAGCTGTCCAATCATGCATGTCTGAGGCAGGATATAACTTCTTTTGAAAGGCATTCAATACGGTAACAAAATCCGTGCCGTCCTGTTCTGCCTGATCCGAGCGCAATGCTCGCATCAACACTCCACAAAAGATCGCTTCTTGTCTGGAGCGAAAGTTTTCCCACTGCACCGTCCGCCCATGGGCCACCTGCCTCAAAGCCCAATTGTTGACCCCTCCCGAGATCACTTTGCACAAAGGTACATCCACAATGTTCATGCCTGAGATTCCCTGTTCACGAGTTAAGCGATTCGACACCACAATCTTCGGAAGTNTCAAAGCCCAATTGTTGACCCCTCCCGAGATCACTTTGCACAAAGGTACATCCACAATGTTCATGCCTGAGATTCCCTGTTCACGAGTTAAGCGATTCGACACCACAATCTTCGGAAGTTTAAGACCATACACTCGGTTCGAATCCCACTCGTGAGCTGTCTGTTGCCAGGTCCTCGGCATCTTATTGGACGATCCTGAAGCACGTGGAGATCTGGTTCGAGACCTATAGCGTGTTGTGCGCCCCGAAGAGAAATCTTGACTTCGATGATGCGACCTGGGGTGTGATCTAGGTGGAGTCCTGGAACGAGAATCTCGACGGCGCGGCATTGCTCCCTCTTTGCAAAGACAGACACTCACACTGCAGCCAAAACTGCATGTAAGCAAGTGAGCTCAACGCGAACTTGACAGCATGCAAAAGAAGCAGACATGCTACACTGAAAGCGACTCAGACGGGTCCTGGGTTTTAGGCCTGATGCTTTCATACCAGTCAGTTGGCCGCACCCCTCTGGATCTGCTGAGCATGTGTCAGAGGAACCTGAAAGAGCGGGCGTCCTGAAGAATCACGAAGTGCAGTGAATTGCTTAGCAACTGCCACCGTGAAACCTGCAATCGTGGACCTGCCGCTGTGCATGACATACTTGTGATCTCTCTTGAAGTGGACCACGCCATGGATGAGGCACTGTTGTTGAGCGTCCTCTCCGCCCCCAGCCCTGAGCACGAAATGCGGTCCTGGAATGCTGGTGTAGCCCTGTGTAATCACCGNATCTCTCTTGAAGTGGACCACGCCATGGATGAGGCACTGTTGTTGAGCGTCCTCTCCGCCCCCAGCCCTGAGCACGAAATGCGGTCCTGGAATGCTGGTGTAGCCCTGTGTAATCACCGGGCACATCCATTTTCCTGAATTGGTCACCCTGTCTAGAGTCTGAATACAGGACATGTCGTCATTCCAGGGAGTCGCCTGTGAATAGTGCCCCACTGCTTCGGGGCCATCGGCAATCGTAGCCGGGGCGATGAAACGTGAACGAATCATGCCCTCGATGCCTGATGTGTCCGGTCCACGAGCAAAATAGTACAGATTGCGCTGTTCAGCCGACATGTCCTGGTGTGGCGAAAAGGGTTCCTGCAACTCGAACGACCAGTAAACATGAGCCTTTGATTCATGGCACCTGACATGTGAAAACATGCTGGGAGCATCTCCAGTGTACTGACACATCACTGTAGCAAAGAATCGAAGCTCAAACGGTGGAGGNGAGCCTTTGATTCATGGCACCTGACATGTGAAAACATGCTGGGAGCATCTCCAGTGTACTGACACATCACTGTAGCAAAGAATCGAAGCTCAAACGGTGGAGGAGGCTGAACATTGGCCTTTTGACACAGCCCAATAACCGCCCTGATATTAGTCTGGATGTCCTGTTCGGGCGCTGCCTTCATGATAATCTTCTGTTGCCAACTCTTGAGTTTGACACTGACTGCTCCACCCACCACTCTAGACAATGTCAACTCTGNCGCCCTGATATTAGTCTGGATGTCCTGTTCGGGCGCTGCCTTCATGATAATCTTCTGTTGCCAACTCTTGAGTTTGACACTGACTGCTCCACCCACCACTCTAGACAATGTCAACTCTGCGCGCATGTCCTGACCACTGGTTGTAAGAAGAGCATCTACAGCATATCTCGGAGGGGCAGTGGGAGTGCAATCGATGCCTGCTGACTAGCGAGGGAGGTGGTGGTGGAGGTGGGGGAAGCGCGGCCAAAGGTGCTGCCTTACATGAACTAGCCGGCGCAATCGGAGTCCTGGTTGCTGAAGCGACGGTCCTAGGAGCCGGGGGCTCTGGTCTGCCAACTAGTCCGAGAAGCTGCCGAATTCACTGCTTGATCTGCCATGTCATACAGAATGGAAGCATCAGAAGTGGAACTCGGCTCGACTCTACTTGCATTGCACTGGCAAGTTCCACGGCAGCAAGCATATTCTGTCGTCGTCTCTAGTCTTGAAGAGCTACACCCACAGACCCTTTCGGAGTACGACCACTAGCTTTGGGTTTAGCTTGCATCTTTATCGACCGATCGCTGTCTCCACCCGAATGTATTTCGGAGGTCCTGGACCGTGGGGAGGAAGAAGATTCCTCAAAAGAACAGTCTTGACGGTCCTGTTGGTCCTCCGTAGCCGTAGGAACCGCCCTTTGTTCCTCAACTGCGACACTTGGAATGTCACGTCCTGAAGGCGGCTGAAAATCACCTTCGATTTCCATGCCCTGAAAACCAAAGCTCGGCATTGGAAGTTCTGATGGAGACGGCGCCTTTTGTTCCTCTTCCACAGGAAACCACACCCACGACATCAGCACTGGACTCCATGACTGCAAAAGAAAGAAGCTGCAAAGCTAGGCGTGCAATCGGAAGCCGAGATGCTGCCAGTTTCCATGAGCTGACACTATTCAACGCTCATATATCAAAGCTCCGATCGAGCACCATGTGGCTACTAGAGCCTCTAGGGGACCACCTGACACATCGGGGCACCATTCAACAGTTTGCCCCGTAGGAGCCTTCAGGCCGATCACCTCGGGGGTTGGCCACCATCAAGTGCCGTACACTCCATTAGTCTGTCCCGAAGGAGTACGACTTGTTATGTTACCGTTTTTGGGCGGCACAACGTACCCTGGCAGTTCGCAGGAGCGATTGTTGCCCTTGGCGACAAGGCCACTCACATTTTCTGGGGAAGAGCTTGTAGAGGTTGATGAGATTTCCTAAGTGTCCTGGATACCCTGGCACCAGCTCAAACACGGACATGTTGCTGAAAGACATGTGAAAGACACACTNTAAGTGTCCTGGATACCCTGGCACCAGCTCAAACACGGACATGTTGCTGAAAGACATGTGAAAGACACACTTCAGATTGCGGCAAGCATGCAGGCACTCACTCTAGTGTTGGTTACTCCAGTGCCACAGGGGGCCCACTGGCTAATCCGAAAGCAGGTACACAGTGGTGATCAGCCACTGCATCCACTCCAGTGACGCGGCTTCGTTGGGCAAGGCTTGTCACTGGAGCCGTTGCCCCCCTGCTCCTATAAATCACCAAAAACCCTTAGCTTAGTATCAGGGTGTACACACACACACATACACTTGCAGTAGACCTCTTGGTCTAGATGTCGGTCGGAATTGTAGCTCCATTACTCTGACGAATCTGCTGCATCTGCTTCTATTTGTCTGAGATCTCAAGGCTCATCTGGGCTTTTCAATGTTGAACATGCGGAGCATCAAACAGCAGAAACACTTGCAATTGGTAAGAACAATCCCTCACTCATGACCGATGCAGTCACAATCGAGTCCCCAAGCTGTCACACAGGTGACCCATGAGCAACTCTTTGCAGGTACAGGCTCACACGTCTGTGAACCCATCCAGTCAACATCCATAGCTTCGTTGGCATGGCTAGGATGTGACCGCCATGGCCCCCTGCTTTTTTCAACTCTGACTGAAAAGCAATCTACTTACCAGCCCTTAGAGACAGGGATGACACACACACACCCCTTTCCAGTTTCCAGGGGCGAAACTGCGCAACAATCCTTTTCACTTCTGCTTGAGAACGTGCTGCACTAACTGAAGCGTCGAAGCAAATCGCTTTGTAGGACCAGGCTTTTCTTTAACAAGATGGTCACCGTGTTTCTTCAAAAAGTTCAAGACGAGTTGTGCACGATTGGGCAAGAAGAAGTCATCTTGCAGTTGGTTAGTTTGAAGCATTTGTCGACGAAAGGTCTGCTTGTAGGAAGGTATAACCTTAATCCTGACTCCATCATTGTCCTCATCAATCATGCGAAGTCGGCGTTTTTGCCGGGTGGGATTCTTTGATAACTCTTGTGGAATGCTTTTCTTGCTACGATTCTCAGAACAATCTGCACTGGCAAAACTGGCGGAATCTGGTAGTGGGTCGGGATTAGAATCGGAAGCTGCCAAGGCAGAATCTGGTAGTGGGTCAAGATCTGATTCGAAGAATTCTTTGGAATCCACGCTGCAGCTGCACATTTCAGCATCAGATTCGTACGAAGAGATGTCGGCACTGCAACTTCCATCCGAACTGAACATGTTGATCCACACTCTGAGGCTCGAGCATCAAAACTGCACGTCACATGATCAAAAAGACATGGCTGACCATGACAATGCAAGCGAATAGGGCGTTCTGCTTGAACAATAAGTTGCTTGCATCATCGGCAAGGTATGAGCAAGAAAAAACCATGTAGATTTCCATGAAACATGCAACAGCAAACCGCACGCTTTTCCAACTTGCATCAATCATCTGTTTGGTCCTGTAGCGGGTCAGCTACTCTCAGCAAAGTGATCTCAGCAATCGACCATGATCGGAAGCGAACGCGATGTTCGTTTGGGAGGTGGAGCCATTCCACCATATCATGCCGTAGTCGTGCGACTTGTAAAAGCCGCCAAGTATTAACATAAAGCCGATTGCGGATTGCTCTGACGATGGACTGAAACCAGCTTCTGCAAACACTGGCAAAGCACAGAACATGCGGGAAAGCCGGTGCATCATACGCCATAGGGACAAAGACTGTAGGTCCCCGGATGAAATAGGGGTGCACCACAGCAGGAAAGTTGTTGCCGCGTTCATAGCAATCACCCACAAACATCTCCAGCTCATGGAGCATGTCATTCCCATGTCGTCGCAACATGGTCTCAATCGGCTCTGTTGGGTATCCTTGAAGATAGGAGTAGAAGAAAAGTAAATGCCTTCTAATAGTCAGAAACGACAGCACTCGATCAATTTCAATCGACAAGGCGCACATGGCAGAAAACTCAACACAGGTTACTTGATCCGACAAAAGATACTGTGGGACATGCGAATGAAGAACGGACCATCTGAAACATCTCGTTGTACTCAATACTGTAACAATGATCTTTTCAGCAAAAAGCAGTGTTCAGTACGGCTGCGTGTGAGGAATCGTCGCTTGCGGAATGGTTTGTTGTGTCTGCCCTTTCATCTCTCTCAGTTGAACTTGGACGGAATCGAGCTGCCGTTGTTGCAGAGTGCGAATCGACTGTTCTTCTTCTTTGGCGGCTCGAAGTTCTTCTTTCAGTCGTAGAACTTCTGTTTGAGTGTAGGCAACCCAGTGCTGTAACGGTGCCAAAGGATCAAGCGCTGAGTTAAGGCTGATCTGCGACATTGTGGAGTCAGGTGGCTTCCTGTATGCTACTCGCAAGACACAGCTGCAGTGAATACACGTCTTCTGACACAAAAGGTCTGCTTTTCAGCATTCGCGACGCTGGCCCACTTGCTGATCCAAGGTGCAAGACTAAGCTCGCGGCGATGCTGATCGACTGCACTTCATCAGACGGAACTAAAATTCCAAACAGCTTACCAGATGGGCACCGCCCGAAATTACTCTAGGTGAGACGATCTAGATCTACTTCTGGCGCGATTAGATCTGGTAGTCGTAGACGGTCCGGGGGCCGAAGGAGTGGCTCTGGAAGTACGTCTAGTGCTTTCACAAGGAGCTACTCGGACTGTAGGCATTGCTTTCGTTGGCGGTCTTGTAGTTGGTGGTGCCGGTGGGAATGTCGGACCTGAACCTGAACTGGTCATAGGTCATAGAAGGAGCCGTTCCTGGGGGTGGGGGGGGTGGAAAAGAAAAGATGGGAGGGGAGGGCGCAAGAGGAGGGGGGGCAGGGGGGGGTCGGGGAGGGGGAGAGGGGGGAGGAGGTGGAGGGTAGCGTTGTCGACACTTCACGTGCAATAAGACGGTCTGTTTCTTCCTGAATCATGGCTTTCAACCGTCCAACGAGTACCCCTCGCAAAAACGGATGCGTAACGTGATGAAGAAGGGAAAGTCGTTGTGCATGATCGAGGCCTTCAAGAATATTTGTCACTTCAGCATCTACCTTCACCGGCATGGCTGAACGCTTCACTAACCACACAGCTCTACCNCAAGAATATTTGTCACTTCAGCATCTACCTTCACCGGCATGGCTGAACGCTTCACTAACCACACAGCTCTACCTGCAAGATGAAAGCCAACTGCGACAGATCCAGCAGCGATCACTTGAAAAGCAACAGTCACCATGAACACAGCAGGGTGTCTGCAGACACAAAAATCTTTTTTACGATGGTCGAACAAGATGTGAGGGATAACCTGACTGAATGTGAAATCTTTGAGACGATTGACTTGACCTTCTCGTAGGAAAGCTGGCCAAACGTATCTACGAATGGTACAGATCCTGGACCTAAGACCAGAAAGGAGATGAGTATCTGATCCAGCAGATTTGGGGTGTCGAACTTGCCAAAGATGAGAGACAGGAATGAAGTGAATTTGCCTGACATCGACGAGGACACGTAGTCCCAGGAAGTGGTCGTCGCCGACATCTTCCAACTCAATCGGCGATCCATAGAAAAGAGGTGATACCAATGTACGAATAGGCAAAGAGGTAGCATGTGCTTCGGGTGTGATAATGAAACGATTGTCAACATATCGAACAATGAAAGATTCTGCTAGGAGCTGTGAAGATGCAAACAGTCTTTGCCAACCGATCTCTGTGCAAAGTACAGGAAGAGAACTGAGAATCGGAGATATCTGATTGCCAATGCATGTGCCGTCATGCTGCTTCCACCGAGCTCCACATGCTTCAAAAATGCCGCAGCTGAAAGACACTTGAACTATAGCCGGTACATCTTGAATGTCAATAGACTTCCACCATCGAGGATCTCCTGCTCGTTTCGTAGTACCAGAGATACTTTTGATCTGACGACAAGCTGGATTGACGTTAACCATAAGACGAGAGGACTGAGAACACTGCTGAAATCGAAAGAGTAGCATGTCGACTGCTTCAGCAATCCGAACCTGGGGTACGCTATTGAAGAATCCCACCAGATCATCAGTAGTCAAAGTCAAGGGAACATGCAAAGGTGTGTTGAGGAAGAACTTGTGTAGCTTATCCCAAATCAATGGTAACGGCAAGGAGCCAAAATGCGATGGAAAACATGTTTGAATCATCTGCTCAATGGCGGAGGCAGTGCCACGTTGTAGCTTTTCTGTGACAGTGGCGTTATAGGTTATAGGCAATGACACTGCGTCCCTTTCGGTACTCTTTCTTCTGCTTTAAGAAAGCAAAGCCTTGTGGTAATCTGGCGTTAGCATCAATGCCCCAGGCATATTTGCGTCGGATGGCTCCTGGGATAGAGCCATGAATCTGAATCTTGCAACGTTCAGTAGACTGACACACATGCGCAAAGTTTGTGGTGTCCTGCCAAACCTTGAGAACAGACGTAAAATAGAACTGTGGACAAAATACCATCAGGTGTGTGGCTTGAAGTGACAGAAGGACTTTGAAAAATCTGCTGCAAAAGACATGGATCTTCACGAAGAGCACGCTCATGCAGTTGCCATTCACGTTCAAGAACTTGGCCCCAAAACTCCTGAAACACTGATTCTGATTGCGGAAATCCTTGTGCGCTACCAGCGAAAGACGCGTTTGTGGTACAATCGTTGGAACGTATGCCGATCAGCAAAGACTGTAGACTTGGAGCTATACTGAAAGAACGGCGCAATCTTCTTTGACACCGACAATAACGAAGCACTGCATGCAATGTGTCCATCCACTAGCTGTAACTGAGGGTGAGTACAGAGCAGTTGATTGCAATAGCACGGCAATGACGTGGGATCCATAGTCGATAGTTGTCATCTTACGGCCCCGCTGCTTGAAGTTGTACGCCAACTTCCGTATACTTGGTTGAGCAGCTTCAGCAATACGACTGGACGGCATATGCAAAGGAATGAGCCAGTGCTTATATCTCTGTATCTACCGGCCCAACCATCTTTGGATATTCATAGAGAAGGACCGATGAGCAAGAAACGGAATCGTGAGGGTGGGATGGGCGGGAGGAACGCTGCAATTGCGAAAACGGAGCGCGGATCTGATGAGCTTGACCACTGCAGATCTGGCCGGCTTTTCTAGATTAACAGCCATTCTCCACAACGCGTACACTTCAAGATCCGTCATATGTTGCGAGACCGAATTCGTTTACTGGCCTCGAAACACCTACTGTCGGTTTGGGCAAGGTCAAATAAGATTGCAAAGGCTTGTTCTTTTGACACCAACGAAGCAGGATTTTGCTTCAGTGTGGCAGTACGACGATGTAGTCGAAGGAAAAGGCGTTTGAAGTTGGGCGGTGGCTTGCCGTTAATCTTGCGAAGCTTGGTGACTCTATAACCAGCTGCACGTTTAAGAAGATACCGATGCACAAAGGGATGATTGAGTCTGGGCTGCCAAACGCTGATAAGGGCATGCTCACGGATCCAAGCAGAACGGTAGTCATCAAAAGTGGCAAGAACAATGATCGTAAACTGGTGATAGTTTTGTTTTGTAGCCCAGAATCGAATTGCTGGCTCCACCTGTACAAACTGACCAGCAATTGCTTGTTTGAGCTTGGCTCGTCTATTGTTTTCTCTTGCAACCACTCCAATCGATGTGCTTCCAACATAAGTCCAAACACTCTGTTGAAAAGGCAAAGCTCGGGAAGCTCGTTTCCGGTTAATCGGTAGTTTGATATAGACTGCACAAGGTGAGCAGAAGCGCTGAAAAGAATACTGTCGATTAGATTAGATAAGCCACACGATCGAAGTTTCTTGCTGATACCTGCCACATCATTTCTGGTGGTATAACACTGAATGAAAATGAGATGACATGCTTTGCGTCCACAAAGCCAAGGTCTTTTCAACTGCTGGCACGTAGTTCAGCACAAAGGTAACGAAACTCCCAAGTTGGGCACACATCTTCTGCAAGCAGATTACTCTACCAACAGGCAGCACACCACTCAGCTGATCAGCATATCATGCTGCAAGGACCGAGGCCAAGGCAATCACTGATGCAAGAGACTTGACTCCCATCTTGTTGACCGCACTCATAGGCAATCCGAACNAGGCAATCACTGATGCAAGAGACTTGACTCCCATCTTGTTGACCGCACTCATAGGCAATCCGAACTTGATGGCAAGCTCACGGCTTTTGTCTTTTGTTAGTTTGTTGTTAGCATCGTCACTTGCATCTTCTTCTTCTTCGGCTCGCCCTCTGGTTCGTTCGGTCTCTGCTTACCGACGCTTGCCGCTGCTGCTGTTTTCTTTTCAGCAACTCTTGTTTTCTTCATAGTTCTTCAGGCTTTGCTTTATATCATCGGGCATCTTCTTAGCTTGCGGCCTTTATTCAACTTTCTGAACTGGCGTATCTGAAGCGCTTGCTGAATCTCCACGCTTTCTCTCCCTCACTTTGTTCATTATCTCTGAAAGCGTCTTGCGCTGCTTCACCACGCTTTCATCAGGTCGCTCATATAACCTTTTCAACTCTGGAAACGCATCTTTCATCTCCACGAGGCATATATCGGTGTTCGTCAACAGTGAAGAAAAGTGCTCAGAGGCTATCTTTGCATTCTCCACCGTTTCAACCGACATCTNGCATCTTTCATCTCCACGAGGCATATATCGGTGTTCGTCAACAGTGAAGAAAAGTGCTCAGAGGCTATCTTTGCATTCTCCACCGTTTCAACCGACATCTTTGCAGCCTCGAACTCCAGCTCTGCCTCCTTTATCGAATTTGCTTCTTCTCCACCTTCTCCTGGAGTTCTTTCTCTAACAGCTTCACGTAATCCTTCAACTCAGCTTGCTTGTCGTTGAAATTCTGCGCAGCTTTATTCATATCATCTTTCAGAACTGACAACGATTCATCAGCGTCTATCACGCTTCCTTCCACCTTCTCCTTGAGTTCTCTCACTCGTAGACCATATCCATCAGGCGACGATGATATCGGCTTTAGCGTGATCTCTCTTAACATGCTAAACTGCCTTTCCAACTCCTGGCTTGGCAACGCCTTTTCAACAAGCCTTGGATCTTCCGTCATGTCGCATGTTATCACTGGCCATAACGACTGCGTGTAGATATCAAACTCGGTTTTCAACCGACGTGGTTCTTCCTGGTCTTTGGCCTCCTCAGCTTCTTCGTCTGTCTCTTTGGCCTTTCCAGCTGCTTCTTCGTCTGTCTCTTTGGCCTTTCCAGCTGTTTCTTCGTCTGTCTCTTTGGCCTTTCCAGCTATTGCTTCTTCGTTTGTCTCTTCGGCCTTTCCAGCTGCTGCTTCTTCTTTTGTCTCTTCGGCCTTTTCTGCAACACTTTTCCCTGCTTCAGCGACTTTTGCTCTTCTGCTTTCCGCATCTTCCTTCATCTCTGCTAAATCTTCCATGCGGCTCTTCATAACCGCTTCTTGCTGCAGCTCTTCAGCAGTCTTCTTAAACTCTNTCCGCATCTTCCTTCATCTCTGCTAAATCTTCCATGCGGCTCTTCATAACCGCTTCTTGCTGCAGCTCTTCAGCAGTCTTCTTAAACTCTTCCTTCTTTTCTTCACCGCTGCTGCTGCTTTCTCCATCGCTGGAGCTTTCCTTCTCCTTCTTTTTCTCTTTCTCTTTTTCATCTTTCTCCTCTTCCTTGTCATCTTCATCGCTTGACGGATCTGTGCCCACTTCACTTACCGGCTTCTCCGGTGAAGCTTTGTCTTCTCTCAACTTGTTCAGTTCTTTCACCTGATCTTCAGCTTCTGTAGCTGAACACCTTTCTTCAACTCTTTTCTTCAGCTGCTTCTCAACGAAAGTAACGCTCTCGATACTTCTTGTCTTGTCCATAATCTTCTTGAGCTCATCATCGCTCGCCATCCTTCTTTCTCTTCTGTTCTTTCTTTCCTTTTCTTCTTTCCTGCCCTCCTTCGAAGGCTTGATCTGGAAAATGGCGGCGGCAACACACATAAGCAATGACATGCACAACATGCACTTCATCCACACACTTGCCGCACGTCCCAGTCCTTCTTAATCTTCTCTTCTTCCTTCCGCCAAACTGATCAGCACAGCTGTCGTCACCGCTTGGATAATCCTTGTAACCGTCTTTTCATCGAAACTCATCTTGCTTCTTGAACTTGCTTCTCACTTCACCTTCTTGGGCTTCTTGCGCTTCTTCATCAAGGTACTCACCGACATATCCTAATGTAACCATGTATTTCTTTATCTTGTCACGTGTCAGTGATTTTGTACCGAGGTCTGAGGGATTGTCCTTACCCTTCATCGCCTTTATAATGAGCTTAGGGATTCTTTGGATCCATAAGAGGTCCACGTCAAGATGACGTGCCTTGCCTAAACCCTTTCTCGCGATGAGCTGTCGCGAGCTTGACGAATCTGAATAAAGTACCAGTCTGGGTTCCACACCCAGAATTCTTTCCAACAATCCTTTCAAGAACACTCCTTCAGACAGGATTGACGTTGCGGCAATTGTTTCGGCCTCGCATGAGCTTAAAGCTACGCTTTTCTGCCTTTTACTCTGAAAATGAACCAAATTGCCGTTAACCATTATCACACCGCATGACACACTCTGCCTTGATTCGCGGTCTGCTGCCCAATCACTGTCACTGATAACTTCGATCAGTGCTGNCCTTTTACTCTGAAAATGAACCAAATTGCCGTTAACCATTATCACACCGCATGACACACTCTGCCTTGATTCGCGGTCTGCTGCCCAATCACTGTCACTGATAACTTCGATCAGTGCTGGCACTTTATAATTGTCTCTTTCAACGTCTTCTTCACCTTCTGTTCCTCGATTTCTCATCTCATTGAAACTCTTTCCCGGATGACTCTTCTTGTGAACCAACGCTAGATCCGGTGTTCTTTTCAGATACTTTCCTACGTACCGTAACAACTCCGTATCAGCTTCAACCGGCGCTGCTAGCTTCGTAGAAAGCTTTTTCAGAACGTACATGATGTCTGGCCTCTCCGGCGCTAGATATAAGAGTATTCCAACTCCTTTCCGGTACGGGTGGTGGTCCTCCGCACTCAGCGGATCCATTCCTCCTTTCTTTGCTTGAAATGACCTTCCGTTGTCCGAAGGACATGGCTTGGAAAAACCTATTCGAGGAAGTTCAAAGTTGTGAAGTTGGTTTCCTTCAACATACTTTGAGTTCATGGTGATTTCCACATCACCCTCATGGGTCGACTTGAAATTTCTCTTCAGGAAACCAATTGAACCTTCTTTTTCCTCCAACGGTCCTTCAACTTTGAGCTTCAATCCTTTGCTTGTCAGAAACTCAACCAGCTTTTCAAAGTCCTCTTTTGCTGCGTAAAGCTCTATGTCGTCGACATGAGTCAATAGAATGATTCCATTTTCATTCTTGGTTGGCTTCTTTGAGAATAGCGCTGGCAATCCATCGTCACTTTTCATTCCGTACTCTTCCAGGTATCCTTTCAACTTGTTGAACCATGCGCTTGATCCGATCCGTCGACCCGGAAGTGTAAGCCCTAACTCATAAGACTCACCGTCAACTTCTACCACTGTTGGTTCTTCTTGCTCAACCATCAAATAAGCATCTCCAACATCAATGCTTCCCAGTGAGTATCCTTCTGAAGACGAAAACAGCGCTGAAAGTAACTTCACTGTGCTTGCTACACCTGTTGGGGAAAACAAACTTGCAGTGTCTGTATCTCCCAACCATCGAAATTCACGCGCTACAAGTCTTCCTCTTCTTCGCCATTCACTTTCTCTGTGTCTCCAATCGTACACCACTTTTGTTGACAGAAACTTGTACTTTGTCAGATCTGCATCCTTTGGTAGCTTGTTCAACACTTTCATCTCTGTCAATCTCTCAATCTCATGTGATCTTGATATACCATCTACCTTTGCCAGCTCTTCACCTTCAAGCNTGTACTTTGTCAGATCTGCATCCTTTGGTAGCTTGTTCAACACTTTCATCTCTGTCAATCTCTCAATCTCATGTGATCTTGATATACCATCTACCTTTGCCAGCTCTTCACCTTCAAGCATTGGTGGTCCACAATCGAAATCATTTGACCATGTAGGCATTCCTTCAGGAACTTCTTCCTCACCATCTGACTCACACCACCATTCATCCTGTTCGATTTCAGCTTCAACATCTTCGAACTCATCAAGATCCACTTCTTCATCATCATGATACTTCGGTAGTTCCTTCCTCAGGAAGGGTTCTATCTTCTTCACACTTCTTGCTGCAATCACTCTCCTCACAGTACTTGATGGTTCACCTACTGCAAGAAACTTCTCAGGTCTCTCTTCCACTTCTGTCGTTCCTTCATCGAGTCTTTGGCGCACGCTCTTCGCCTCGTTCCAACTTCCTCTTGGGCGAAGTGGGTGGTGCTCCACCTGAATCTGGTATCATCTCTTCTGATCCATCGCTTCTTTCACTTCTTCTTCTTGTCACTCCTTGACCTCTGCTGCTTGAACTGCTTGATGAACCTATTTGACCTTCTCAAGGATCTTCGTTTTCGTCTTGTTCATCATCACTCGGAGGGTCCGATGCTGCAACTTGGCTCGGACTGTAATCTTTCAATTCATCTTCTTCTTGTCCTTGTTCTTTTCTTGGCACAACTTGTGGTGCATCACCAATTCCGGCCGCGATCTCAATTCCGCTGCTGGGCGGAAGTCTTTTCATCGCTCTTGTCGGTTTTCTACCCACCAGGGTATCCTGAACNTCTTTTCTTGGCACAACTTGTGGTGCATCACCAATTCCGGCCGCGATCTCAATTCCGCTGCTGGGCGGAAGTCTTTTCATCGCTCTTGTCGGTTTTCTACCCACCAGGGTATCCTGAACATAATTCCATGGCGTTCCTGTCGCCTCTGCGAGTACTTCTTTATCGTACAGTGGCGTGCACTGCCGCATCGTTCTACACTTCACTATGCCTTTTCTTGTACTCACCAAACTGAGGTTACTCACAGAATCCTTACCGACAAAGATGCCTTTTATCCAAGGTTCACCCTTTTCTTTTACCTTTGGCTCAGGCTTTGCCAAAACAACGCTTCCCCATGGTGACAACGTTCCTTTGTACTCTCGATCGAATACCACTTCAAAAGGCGTTGATCCTTTCCTCACAACAAACCTGTTCAACAAGAATGCTGCGTGTCTTGCTGCCCACGGGTACAGTGTACTTTCCGATGTGATTTTCACCTTTGCTTTTGATTCCACACCGTACACCAAAGTCTTTGACAAGTTCCGAACAGTTTGAACCCATCTCTCAACTTGCAATCCTTGGTGTTCATCTGGTGCTACATCTTGCACTTCTGTATCCAGATTTTTCATCTTCCTGATTCCTTGCANAGTCTTTGACAAGTTCCGAACAGTTTGAACCCATCTCTCAACTTGCAATCCTTGGTGTTCATCTGGTGCTACATCTTGCACTTCTGTATCCAGATTTTTCATCTTCCTGATTCCTTGCATTTTTCCTCAGTGACACCATTGCAGGTTCCGTGTCTGTCCTCAGTATCACGATTGAATTTAGCAACATCAATACTCTACATACTTCCTCAACCAAATATGGTGTTGCTTCTTTCGTTGGCACTGGAATCACATGGACAAACTTTGTAGCTTGATCAACCATGACTAATCCAATAGTCAGTGCATCTTTGTTGTCCTTTGTGTTTTCTTCATCTCTCGTCCCAGTAAACTTGAAATCCATTGAAACCAACGATGCTTCGTTCGTCTTCTCAGAAACCTCGAA
>BGNK01000220.1:23594-36542 GCA_003297005.1 Symbiodinium sp. clade A Y106
CTTCAGCGTACTGTCAGGAGTCAACTCTACTCCAGCTACAACCATAGCTTCTTCCATTCTCTCTCCCAAGCTTGGCAGCTTTTCTTCAATAATCTTCCAGTCTCCTTCACCTTCCTCTGAAGGTTCACTTGGAAACAAACCTTCCATTGCTTCTTTACTCTCCTTTTCAATCTCCTCAACCGTCTTCTTCTTCTCTGTTGATCCTGAGCTTGGCTTTGATCCTGAGCTTGGCTTTGATCCTGAGCTTGGCTCCTCACTCTGTCTCAGCTCGACATCTTCTTCTCTCTCTTGTTCCTTTCTCTTCTTCTTGAGTGGTCTTTCATGATCACCGTACTCATCTAGCCCTACGGACTTTCTCTCCAAGATCGTAATAACCACCGACTTCTCTTTGGCTACATCAATCTGCACTTCTTCACTTCCTTTCCACTCTTCTGCACACTCGAAGAACTCTAGTTCATTCCAGATAATCTCTTCTCCTTCATATCTCGTCACCAACGTAGTTCTGTACTTGAAAGCCTTCACTTCATCATTCGTTGGATCATACGTAGTGTTCATGTCCCAATCAAACCTTGCTGGCTTGCCATCTGACATGAAAAACCATCCTTCATGATACTTCATCTTTTCGAAGTCCTCTTCCATCTGCTTTATCAGCGTCAACTTTCTCACTTGTGGTTCTTCTTTTATCACCTTCACTTGAGCTCTGTAAATCTTGAGGTCTGTCACTGTTGAATTTCTTACAAACCTCACCGGTACTCTTGCTCCTCCTTTCTTGAGAAACGCGTTGAATTGATCTCAGGGGTCAAGTCCCCATCCAACTTTCCAAAGTTTGCCAACAGCAAACAATGGCTGCGTTACATCTCCAAACACTGCTGAGTCTCTCACTTTGATCACTCTTCCATCTGTCCTTTGAAACTCAAACGTGATGTTTGCTCTTGTTTCAGTCGTTCTGATCCTGTTTCCTTGGGCATCTTGAATTACCATCCTAAGTGCTGGGAATTCAACCGTACCTAAGTCTTCACTGTAGTAACTCAGAGGTAGCACGTGGCANCTCTTGTTTCAGTCGTTCTGATCCTGTTTCCTTGGGCATCTTGAATTACCATCCTAAGTGCTGGGAATTCAACCGTACCTAAGTCTTCACTGTAGTAACTCAGAGGTAGCACGTGGCAAGATTGCTCCACTGTCGAGCACGACTTCTACCAGTGGTTCTGAATTCCTGGCACTAACGGCTCTTATATGATGACCTGGACTTGGGATCTCAACTGGCTTCTCTAACCAATCTTGCTTGGAAAGATCTATCTCTTCTTCTGAATCTGTAAGACCTGGACTTGGGATCTCAAATGGCTTCACCATCCAATCTTGTTTGGGTTCATCCCATCTCACGATATTCTCTTCAGGCTTCACCTTCTTTGCATTCTTTTTGTCCACTACCACTCATGAAGTTCATCCTTCTCGTACTCTTCACCATCACTCTCATTCACTTTCACCAATCTTCCGCTCTCTATCACCTTCACTACTCGTACTGACCAATCATGCGCTAGGTCCTCGAACATTCCTATCAGATCTACATAGTCTTCATCTTCATCAATCTCTTCAATGATAGGCATCGGCGTTGTAACCAATCTTCGAACTTGTTCGGTTCCTTTCGCTGCTGGTGCTGCTCTTGCTTGCGGCTGCGTTGATGAACTTGCNTCATCTTCATCAATCTCTTCAATGATAGGCATCGGCGTTGTAACCAATCTTCGAACTTGTTCGGTTCCTTTCGCTGCTGGTGCTGCTCTTGCTTGCGGCTGCGTTGATGAACTTGCTTGTGCGTCTGTGTTCCAATCCTCTTCTCCTGTCTCCTGAACATTGCGTACTTTTCCTTTTCCGCTTTTTCCTTTTCCTTTTCCACTTGGTGCCGACCAACACTCAGAAGCGATGTGGCCGGGCTTACCGCACTTGTAGCAGACAACTCCTTGTCCACCTTTTCCTTTGCCACTTTCGTAGCCTTTACCTTCAACCTGCCGTACACTCTTTCCACCTTTCTTTCCTCTTCCTTTTCCATAACCTCTTCCAGAACCTCTTCCAAAACCTCGTCCTTTTCCTTTTGATCCTCTACCACCTTTTCTTCCTCCATATCCTTCTCCTTTTCCTTTACCTTTTCCACCTTTTCCTTTATCACCTTTTCCTTTTGGTTCTCCTTTTCCTTTCTTTTAATAAATTCGATCCAACTCCATTGGTATCGGTCCTTGATAAGGCTTACTGCTCGTGTGCGTCGTTGGATCTGGGACACTCAAGGATCCCAAGATGTTCTCTGCTGACCATGTCTGATTGCTTCTTTCATACTGTAGCAAAGTTGTCCTCAACTCATCATATGTGGTTTTATCAGTGATATCAACCATCACATGCTGCTTCAGATTTTGTGGTATCCCTTTGAGCAAGGTTCCAATCTTGAGATTGTCATCGTACTTTGTTCCTGAAATCTTCTCGTACTCTGAAATGAGCTTCTCGAACGTTAGCACGTAATACATCAACGATGCTCCTTTGCTCATTGCTGGGAACCCAACCAATGCCTGGACCATGGCTAAGCTTCTCGACCTTGAACTTGGCTCCAGTTCCGCTGTCAGCTTTCTCCACACTTCAAAACCGCTCATTCCACTGACGCTTCGTAATACCTTCAACGGTCTGTTCTTCAAGTAGCTGCTTAGCACAGAATAAAGCTTCGTACCTCGGTTCATCCTTTCTTGATCGTTGTTGAAGAAAGTATTCGAGACGTCACTGCTTATCTCAACCTTCTGATCTTCAGCACTCTTCAAGTCAGTCAAGAAAGCTTGATCCATAAATGCTAGAAAGTTCTTGAACGTAAATGCCCAGTCGCTCCATTGCGACACTTCTTCATCAATCGTTGCAGGGCTAAGTGCTTCTGGTGGCTTCAGGATCTTTCCTCCGGTATCAAAGGGTACCGAAGCTGGTCCCGGCGTTCCCGCCGGTGCTCTTGCTTCTGCTCTTGGCGCTTCAACCAATCTTTGCAATGCTGCCGTCAGCTGAGCTTGCTGAGTCGCAGTCTGCGTNAGCTGGTCCCGGCGTTCCCGCCGGTGCTCTTGCTTCTGCTCTTGGCGCTTCAACCAATCTTTGCAATGCTGCCGTCAGCTGAGCTTGCTGAGTCGCAGTCTGCGTTGCAACTCTTGCCATAGCTTCCGTCGCTTGGCCCAAATTATGCATCAACATATTGAACCTCTCTTGCTGATTCGGCTGCTGTGGCTGCTGCTGTTGTGGATCCATCCTTTCAACAGCTTGGCAGGTACTTCACTTCAACCTTCGTTGGCTCAAGGTCTTCCACTTTCAACCACTTTCAATCACTTCTCTTTCACCTTGACAAGATGCTCTTGGATAACCGTAACTTCTTGTCTTTTATCCTTTTATCTCTTCTTTGCCAGCCTTCGCTGGTTCACCTGGATCTTTGCTTCTTCANTCAATCACTTCTCTTTCACCTTGACAAGATGCTCTTGGATAACCGTAACTTCTTGTCTTTTATCCTTTTATCTCTTCTTTGCCAGCCTTCGCTGGTTCACCTGGATCTTTGCTTCTTCAGCTGCTGGCCTTTGCCAACAGCTCCGCTACCATGAAAGTTTAACACCTTTTACCAACACTCCACTTTAAACCACGGGACGGACGCACTTAACTTTTCCCGCTACGTCCGCTGGCTTGAGCCTCCGTTTGACCTACGGGTACACAGTGGTGAGACATGCGAAATTGGGCTTGCAATACCGACTATCCTTCAAATGAAATGTTTGTTANTTAACTTTTCCCGCTACGTCCGCTGGCTTGAGCCTCCGTTTGACCTACGGGTACACAGTGGTGAGACATGCGAAATTGGGCTTGCAATACCGACTATCCTTCAAATGAAATGTTTGTTAGAAGAAGAAAACTTGTCTCAAGCAGGCTCACGGAACATAACATAATGCAATCAAAGCTCTTGCGAACACTTGATGGGTGATGATGGCATGAACAGCACTCCCCCACCCCCCTACATGGAGGGGCTCGTGCTGGTTAAGGCCGGAGCATGAGGTAGACAGGAGCGCAACAAGAACCTCTGTCGCTACCTGACTTGAAAGTCAAAAAGTTTCAGAGATTTCAAGGTCCGACCATCTTCTTGTGAAGTCAGAGGTTGCATATTGAGGTCTGGTTTTCACGAACCTTTTCAGGAATGGTCAGTTTCATCTTTCATTTCCTGATCGTCAAAGAAGGCGAGTGAGACAAGGGCACACGCTACCTGACCAAGGATTGTGGGTAACTGTTGTAAGATCCACAAAAACAAGCGGAACTCGACAAGGACAAGACCATGAACGAAAACAACTCAACTCAGCTGTCAGCAATAATTTCAGTCATGCTTCGGAAAAGTCTTGAGAAAGTCAGTTTCGTGGAGGCAACCCTCCACTCAGCTCGCGCCCCGATGGGAAGGCGATACTGAATTCACACTTGCAGTAGACCTCTTGGTCTAGATGTCGNCTTCGGAAAAGTCTTGAGAAAGTCAGTTTCGTGGAGGCAACCCTCCACTCAGCTCGCGCCCCGATGGGAAGGCGATACTGAATTCACACTTGCAGTAGACCTCTTGGTCTAGATGTCGGCCGGAATTGTAGCTCCATCACGCTGACGAATCTGCTGCATCTGCTTGCGTTTGTCTGAGATCTCAAGGCTCATCTGGACCTTTCAATGTTGAACATGCGGAGCATCAAGCAGCAGAAACACTTGCAATTGGTAAGAACAACCCCTCACTCATGACTCAATCGAGTCCCCAAGCTGTCACACAGGTGACCCATGAGCAACTCTTTGCAGTTACAGTTCACACGTCTGTGAACCCATCCAGTCAACATCCATAGCTTCGTTGGCATGGCTAGGATGTGACCGCCATGCCCCCTGCTTTCTTCAACTCTGACTGAAAAGCAATCTACTTACCAGCGCTTAGAGACAGGGATGACACACACTCGAACACCCAGGCTACCCTGGTAGAATGTTCTGACGCGTGATCTCATCTCAGCAATGAGCTCAAGACTCAGCTGAGACCAACATATCAAAATGTTGCATGAGGCCTTCAATGGGTCTGGATTGCCTTGCTGTCTTTTAATAGTGAAAAAAGCCAAGNCAAAATGTTGCATGAGGCCTTCAATGGGTCTGGATTGCCTTGCTGTCTTTTAATAGTGAAAAAAGCCAAGAGTCACCTTGAACCTTGTACCTGTGCACACGCTCTGATCCACACTGAGGAGTACCATGTACGGCGATGATGAAGATTGAAAACAGTGCACAGCTTGTACTGTGAAGGAGGTCACAAATGGCAGGTACACAGTGGAGCGTCCTCCACTGCTTCACAGGCATCTGATGAGCGTCTTTGTTAGTGCCGGTCTCATCAGTGCCCCCGGCACCCCTGCGCTCTGAGAAAGGTAAAGCCCGTTGCAGTTTGGGATCCCCACACACACAAACCTCGCTTGAGGATGACATCTTTGAGCTTTTCTGCATGCGCGATGCCATGGACTCACTCAATCTGCGTGAAAACAACAAAGGTGCTGCTGTTGCCAGTGATGACGATTTTCTTCTTCAGCTGAGTATGATACATGGTTGCACTGCAGGACGACGTATGGGTGATACTTGTAACTTGCTTCCTGGCACTTGTAGCAGTTGCAATTGCATCGGACGCCTCCAACCAGGTATCTGGTAGATCCTGCTTGTAGTATGTGCTGTGTGGAGCTGGAGCACAGTGTGCAGCTTTGCGGCAACTTTGGTCTTGGCTGCTTGAGGTATCGCGCGCTGTTGCTGGAGTAGTACAGCGCTTGATGCAATCTGAGCTCTGCGATGACGTTTTTGATCCCATAGCGAACCTGGTGGTTGGTTCTGAGTAGAGCATGAGCCACTTGTGGGTTGAGGAGCTCTTCGATGAGTGTGTGGTGAGGTCTGCGGTCTCGGCTGGTTGTGAGGTAGTAGGCTCGCTTGTGGTTATCTGCGATCTTTTGGTAGTTGTCTGTCATGGTGTAGTTGACGTCGTCTTCTTCGTCTGCGCTACGCACAAAGGTATGCCTGACTCGAACTTCTCGATGGTGATGAACGATCATCTTAAGGAGGAGGTTGTTCAGGAGGATTTTCTCGCCGTTGTTGGTAGGTTATTCTGGACATTCTGAGTGGCAGCATCTCCTTTTTATCTGTGTTGGCGAAAGTCGCTGTCTTGCGCAACACGCACAAAGCTGACCGGCAGTAGCGGCAGTAGTGCGGCGGCAGAAGTAACTGGGAAGTAGTCTTCGACGGTTCTGCTCCAGGAAGAAGGCTTCTAGCTCTGGAACTTTGCCTGTAAGTTCTCGGATACGATAGGCGAGTATCTGTCTGGCTTGCAGAATAGTGTCTCTGGCGCTCAGCTCGAGGTGTATCTGCATGGGTTGCAGTCGTGTGACTCGATCTGGTGGTATGTGAACATCCATGCGGAAGACTTGTGTGCATTCCCAGTGTAGTTCCGCTTCTGCAGCTTTCCGCTTGGTCATGGCGCGGCTCACTTTACGATCTTTACTTGCTTTCTAGCCGTAACAAAATAGCGAAAAAGGCTGCGCAACATAAAGTCACTGGTGAGTGTGCTCAGTCTCGGGGGGCAACTTGACTGCGGACTTTTTCTTCTTTGTTTGCAGCTTATCCTTGTAGAACATGCCTGACGTGTAGTTGCATAAACTGGTTGTAGGGAAGGTGGTGGTGGGTCCACTCGTGCATTCTGCGATTGTACAGGAAGTGCTGCACGTCCACAGGAGTTCGTAGATCTTCTCGAGGTACTGGTCGGCCGACTTGTCGTGATCGTTCAGGAATGTTGATCCAGACTTTTGTGTTGAGGGTCTCTGTAGCTGTCAGCGTTTTGCACAAGGTCCACATCGCTTTGTTGGTTGTGGCTAGGCTGGCCAAGATTTGCACGTCATCGGTAAGCTCTAGCACACCATGCGCATATAGCGAAGAGAATAGAGCTGCAAATTGAAACCAAGGGTCTGCAGATAGCGTTTGTCTCGAGTGCTGATCTCTGCGGCCTTGTGGGCGGTGTACGCGGATAACACGATGCGGTTGGACTTCCAAGGGCAGGTGCCGTGTTTGTCGAAGGGGCTAAACTGGATGCCTGGCAACTTGAATTGGTGATTGCGTCCTCGGTGTCGGCCTCCTGGTGACAAATCTGGTTGGTGTTCTTCTTCAATCCATAGCTGCCCTTGTCGAAACCTGGAGAGTGGTATGAGGATGTTGCTGGTGCCTTCCATGTTGTACTTGTCACAATGTGTCCTCATATGCACATTGCACATCATAGATACCGCTGTAAAGGGCGTGTGGGTTTTTTGTGTTGCTGCGGATCCCAACGGTGCCAGCGTGGTAGAAGGTGCCCGCCGTGAATGTCATCGTTTGTAATCCTCGCCGACATAGTGCTGAAGCTCTGAGGTAGTCCGATTCAAGTTGTTGTGGTAGCCAGCTGAACAGGTCCACGCCAATGTATCGGTTACGTAGTTGTCTTTGACACTCTTGTTCAACTGGGTGGTCGGTGGCTTCATGTCGGTCGGGTAGAAGTGCGTCAAGAGGCAGTCCTTTTGGTAGCCGGACTCTGTACTGCTCCAATTCCGAGTCCGAGTCAATGTCAGTGAGGATGGGATCGTCATCTACCGCCGTAGCAGCTTTCCTTTTGACCCTACTCTTCGGCGCCATGGTGTCCAATGGCACGTGTTGGGCAATTATGACAAACCCTAAGCCGAAAAAAGCAACGATCAGGAAAACAGAAGAATCAATTCGGGCAGTCACTAGAGGCATCCTCGCAAAGGTTTTATCGGGCAGGAGACTCGAGGTCCGTGAATCCTAGTCTGTGGTAGAGCTTGCCGTTGAAGTGGTGGCCTGCTCCTTCCACGTTCTCGCCCTCCGGAAGCAATGCCGCGATCTCTCCCTCCTGAAGCACTGCTGATCGCTGCGAAGGCATTCAAAACGTCCTCCGGCTTCTGCACGTTTTTAATTTGGATGTTGATCTCCATCGCGCGGGTCGCAAAGGCTTGCGGCTGTAAAATTTATCAGCGGCACACAACCAAACCACAAAACACAAAATGATGAAATGAACCAAGCATCATGTGTCTGGACTTACACTTACATTGGTACGAGGCATGTGACTGACTCAGGCGTATCTCAACGTTTGAACTCAACAGCTGACTCGTCGGTAGTAACTTCAATAAACTTCCCCTGTCATCTGAGGCTTGCCAGTCTGTTGGTTTTGTGCTCTGTTAGGGGCCTAGCCAAGGATCTATGGTCGTCCCCTCTGGGCACAGATGCTAAAAAAATACTGCCTCGAGAGCAGCGGTAATGGCGCCGTGACCGAAGGCCATGCCCATTCACACTCGAACACCCAGGCTACCCTGGTAGAATGTTCTCACGAGTGATCTCATCTCAGCAATGAGCTCAAGACTCAGCTGAGACCAACATATCAAAATGTTGCATGAGGCCTTCAATGGGTCTGGATTGCCTTGCTGTCTTTTAATAGTGAAAAAAGCCAAGNCAAAATGTTGCATGAGGCCTTCAATGGGTCTGGATTGCCTTGCTGTCTTTTAATAGTGAAAAAAGCCAAGAGTCACCTTGAACCTTGTACCTGTGCACACGCTCTGATCCACACTGAGGGGTACCATGTACGGCGATGATGAAGATTGAAAACAGTGCACAGCTTGTACTGTGAAGGAAGTCACAAATGGCAGGTACACAGTGGAGCGTCCTCCACTGCTTCACAGGCATCTGATGAGCGTCTTTGTTGGCGCCGGTCTCGTGCATCAGTGCCCCCGGCACCCCCTGCGCTCTGAGAAAGGTAAAGCCCGTTGTAGTTTGGGATCCCCACACACACACACTTTTCTGTAAAGACCTCTTGGTCTAATGGGTGTCCGGAATGTGGCTTTCTCTTTTCATGTTCGACATCTCAGTTTATGATCCTTCACCTGCTTCTAGTTATATCTAGATCGCTATTCTGTCTCTCTCTCTCTCTCTCTCTCTCTCTCTCTTTGTCTTCCACACAGCCGAAGGAAGCAGTCAAGCTGCCTCCCCGCACGCGAGCGCGCACTGGGTTGAGGCGTCTACGGCGAGCAGGTGAGAAAGTCGGAGAAGCCGGGGACTAACCTAACCGCAACCCCCCGCCTCTTGTGGCTCTGTTTTCTGAGCCTTTGGTGCCGCCCTGCATGCTCTCTGAGTGCCGGGCGAGAAAGCACGGGGGAAGTCCCCCGGTTCCCACTTGACTTGGAAATTATCGGTAGGGAACAGACAGCTAGTAGATTTTGCTGTGGGCCCCGGGTTCAGGCTGTCATCAAGAAGATGCTTCAGAACTTATGACCCCCATGACGGTCGAATGCAGCCGCAGCATTCTCCGCCGTCTATGGCTTCTTGAACTACTGTGGGCTCACGAGGCTCAGATGACGGCTCTGAGAAAAAGGGCCCCGCTTCGTCAGCCGGTGCAGTCCCCAAGCGCCCCTCATCGTCTCCATCTTCTGCGTGGCTGCCCCCCCTCTCTCGGAATTGACCCACACGGTTAATGTAGCAAGTTCGACCTTGAGGGCGTTCCGATGTCCCCCAAGTTCTATGTAGGCCCTATGTAGGCTCGTTTTACTTTGCCAGCCAAACGTGCTCGCCGAAACGCTTCTGGGATTTGGGAGATATAGACATCCCCCAGTGTTGGGGTCTTTCCCCAGTGTTAGGCTCGCATTGCGCACCTCCAGGAGCGCGGCTTGTACTCTGGCTCTTTTAGCATCATCGCTCTCTCCCGGCTGGTTGCTGATGTCTATGATTGTGTATCCTCGCCTCAGTCCAGGAACAAAAATGTCATCGAGGGAAAGAGAGACATCGAGGCGCCTCAAGAAGTCTCTTGCAGCTTTGAGTGTGTTCTCAGTTGGGCTATCAGATCACTGTCCCAGCCGCCCATAATGAGTGCTGGCTTACGTCCCCCTTCGTAGCTCGTGTCAGCTGTGCTGCCTGTCGTCGATCCTGATGCCA
Source organism: Symbiodinium sp. clade A Y106 (assembly GCA_003297005.1). NCBI lineage: Eukaryota > Dinophyceae > Suessiales > Symbiodiniaceae > Symbiodinium > Symbiodinium sp. clade A. Next base: position 33,585 of record BGNK01000220.1, read on the forward strand.
GCTGCTTTTCCATTGCTGCCAAGCGTTCTTCGAACTTCTGCTGGCCTTGCTGAACATCACTTATGGCTTTCTGCTGGACGTCGTACTTGGTGATCTGCGACAGCATCTCCAGTGTACGGTTCATCTGAAGGGTGACCCCTGACTCAACCCCTTTTCCTCGGGTACACACTTTTCTCACGTCCGTCTGGACTGACTCAATCACGCCGGCAAAGTGTTCTCGTTCTTCCCCACGTTGACGATCCAACTCTGTGCGGAAGGCCTCTCGGATCGAGTCCAAGGTGAGTTCAGTCTCGCCCCCATTGTTGCCGTTTGCATCCGTCCGGTTCTTTTTTGCTGGCGATTCTCCCTGGGCATCGGGCTGCAAGTCTCCACTGCCTGTTTGCATCGGTATCACTGCTACCGTGCAGAAAGTATCACGAACTGGTAACTGAGAAAGGCAAACTCATGCAAACTCCCACCTTGAACTTGCGGCGGGTCGTGGAACTGAAGAAGCTCGCCGACCCCAGTCAGCTCGTTGGAGACAAAATCCCCGACGGTCAGCGCAAGGCCCCGCTCGTGTTTTGATCCCGACTATGTCGCTGCTCGGAGCGCCCACGATGTACACCAAGAGTTTTATCACAGATGTAGTGGTGTTCGCAGGCAGGGCAATGGCCGAGAGGTCTAGGCACAGTCACACACCTCTCGCTCTGCCCTCGTTGAAATCCTCCTTTCTGTCTCCTCTCTTGGCTCGGACCTTGAATACCACTCGCGACTTGAGCCAAAATGGCTACTCTCTCTCTCTCTCTCCCTCTCCCTCTGTCTCCCTCCCTATCTTTCTCTTTTCCTCTCTCTCCACAGGTTCCGCAAATCTTCATGTCATTTTCACCATCATATTTCATCGTATGCTTATTCTGGGTCTTCATCTTCATGACTACCATCGCTCTGGTCGTCGTCATCATCATCATGACCATGCTCATCATCAGCATCATTATCGTCATCATCGTTTTTATCCATGACGGATTTCGACATCGACAATCCTGAGCTCAAAATACATCTGTATGCGCACAGGCTGTGCTTGTGCGTGCAGCTAAATGTTGAATCCAGAGCACAGGTCGGAGCTGCAACGTTGTGCAGCCAGGCTGGCAAGTCACTTTCTGCGGCTCATGTGGGCCATGGTGAGCAACGTACAATGATCTACAATGCTTCTATCTTGACCACAGCATGATTTTCGAGATATGTCCGTGTCGAAAAAACGTACCACTCGAGTCCTGAGTTTCACCTCCAAAATACGCATGTGAAATCTGTTCCTGACTTGTTGGACAATTCGTATTGTTCATGCATCGAAGATAACCATGTGCGCGTGGGCTTTGTGTCTATGTGTGCGTGTAACTCCTGTTGCCAAGGATATCCTTTGACAGAGCAAGTTGTATAGCGCAGGGGGGCAGTGCATGCCTGACAGTCACTGCCCAACGAAGACGCTGTCAGTGCATGGTGATATCTGGCCTGATCAGCCAGACGTACCTGCTTTCGGATTAGCCAGTGGGCCCCCTGTGGCACTGGAGTATCAAACTAGAGTGATTGTCTGCATGCTTGCCGCAATCTGATATACGAGAGATTTCAGACTTAAGGAGGTGTGTAGAGAGGCACAATGTTCAAAGCTCAGATTGGAGACCTGCACATGTGTGCTCCAGGCAGCATTCGTTTATCGCGCTGTCTGCTCCGGTGTTGCCCGGATGAAGGTCATGTCACTGACCAGATCCGTTCCCTGCCATCGGAACACCCGACCTAAGCCTGCCGATCTGATTCAATCTGCTATTTTGCCTGAGATTCAGTCTGTTGATCTNATCCGTTCCCTGCCATCGGAACACCCGACCTAAGCCTGCCGATCTGATTCAATCTGCTATTTTGCCTGAGATTCAGTCTGTTGATCTTTTCTGATTCTGTCAAATGTCTCCATCTTAGACGCGTTGGTTCAGCCTGCTTTGCTTCGGCCTGCTTGCGGTTCAGGGTTGACTTTAATATGTCTCTGTTCGTGCAACACCTGAAGCGTTTCCCGAGCTCAGATCGAAGAGATTTCGCCGTCTTCGCAGTTTGTGCTGCCATGTGGAGCTCGGATTCACGCCAATGGTCCAACAGCTCAGGCTATCAAGGTAGCCGTGAGTGGAGCANAGGTGTGTAGAGAGGCACAATGTTCAAAGCTCAGATTGGAGACCTGCACATGTGTGCTCCAGGCAGCATTCGTTTATCGCGCTGTCTGCTCCGGGGTTGCCCGGATGAAGGTCATGTCACTGACCAGATCCGTTCCCTGCCATCGGAACACCCGACCTAAGCCTGCCGATCTGATTCAATCTGCTATTTTGCCTGAGATTCAGTCTGTTGATCTNATCCGTTCCCTGCCATCGGAACACCCGACCTAAGCCTGCCGATCTGATTCAATCTGCTATTTTGCCTGAGATTCAGTCTGTTGATCTTTTCTGATTCTGTCAAATGTCTCCATCTTAGATGCGTTGGTTCAGCCTGCTTTGCTTCGGCCTGCTTGCGGTCCAGGGTTGACTTTAATATGTCTCTGTTCGTGCAACACCTGAAGCGTTTTCCCGAGCTCAGATCGAAGAGATTTCGCCGTCTTCGCAGTTTGTGCTGCCATGTGGAGCTCGGATTCACGCCAATGGTCCAACAGCTCAGGCTANTTTCCCGAGCTCAGATCGAAGAGATTTCGCCGTCTTCGCAGTTTGTGCTGCCATGTGGAGCTCGGATTCACGCCAATGGTCCAACAGCTCAGGCTATCAAGGTAGCCGTGAGTGGAGCAACAACAAAGGCAGGCAATCGTGGCAAGCATCGCCCACGACTGGTGGGCTTCCAGCAAAGATGGCAACGCAACCGGAAGTGTTCCTGCTAGCAAACCTGTTCTGCCTGCGCGTTTCAAGAGTGATGACAAGTTCTTTGATTCGACTGCAGTCGGCTCTGGCAATCACCAGTTTC
>BGNK01000220.1:36678-105557 GCA_003297005.1 Symbiodinium sp. clade A Y106
TGCAGTTGCGCTTGAGTGCATCAAGGAGCAAGGTTTGCCTGTGCCGGATAAGCACAAACAGGCAGCATCTTTCATGGAGCCGTTAGTGGATGTTCTGTTGAAAGAAATCAAAGGTCGCGCTTCAGCGGCAGCTGCATCGTCCAGTGCTGACTCTGAAGAGCTTAATAGAGTCTTTAATAGTTAGCGCAAGCCGGACTTGCGCTGACCCCTCGCAAGCCCGCTGCCCCATCCCAAGCTCTCAAAATGAATGCTGCGTGAGATTCACTGATTGCGCTAGTCTGAGCTGCATGCATCGGTNTGGCAGATCAGTAGAAGATTTGCGAGTGCATGAGCTTTGTTTTCGTGGCATGAATGAGTTTTCGCTACGCATGCTATCTGAAGGTCGCTTCCAGTCGATTGTGTGGACCCGCAATACTGCTGAGAGCGTTTTGGTTACTCAGTTGCTTAAAGGCATTCGCGAAATGAAAGCCGATGTTGATGCAGTTGCGCTTGAGTGCATCAAGGAGCAAGGTTTGCCTGTGCCGGATAAGCAGGAGCCGTTAGTGGATGTTCTGTTGAAAGAAATCAAAGGTCGCGTTCCAGCGGCAGCTGCATCGTCCAGTGCTGACTCTGAAGAGCTTATTAGAGCCAAAGCCAAGTTAGCGCAAGCCGGACTTGCGCTGACCCCTCGCAAGCCCGCTGCCCCATCCCAAGCAAGCGAGAGTCCTTCAAAGCCTGGCAAGTCGCAAGGGTTACCGATTGACAATCAGTGTGGTACCAAGCGCAAAGCTGAAGAGCAGGATCCCTCCAGCCAGGTTCGTAAGCTTTTGAGTGGAAAACCGGTTACTTCGCTGAAAGACAACCGACCCAAGAGCGTTAGCAATGAGCATGTTGAGTCTTGGATGCAAACGTTCCAGCAGCAGTACAAAGGCAAGTTCCGTGAGCTGAACAAGCATGTCAACTTTGTTGTCAAGTTGCTTTCGGAGAATGCTGACAGGAGTGAGATTTTGGAAGCTGCCATCAAGTTTGGCCTGGATCGTAAGTTCGCAGCCAGATTGAACATCACCAGTCTCAGCAAGTGCATTGCGGTTGCTAAGTACCAAGCCGCTTGACTTGCGGTGAAGGTAGAGCAAACACCTAGTTCNTGGCCTGGATCGTAAGTTCGCAGCCAGATTGAACATCACCAGTCTCAGCAAGTGCATTGCGGTTGCTAAGTACCAAGCCGCTTGACTTGCGGTGAAGGTAGAGCAAACACCTAGTTCCCGCGCGGTCGTACGCACCGCGCTGTTGCATGACATTTGCCAACTGGGACAGGCGCTAACCGTTTTCAAGCATGAATGCCTGCATCCTCCGAAAGCTGACATTAATTGGTCGCAAGGGTTATTGCATCTTGTTTTGCTTTTTCACTTTACACAGGAAGCGCACTTCTCCACTCGTTGAGTACTCTTTGCGTGCGTGCTCATCACCCTTTCATTTCATCGTCCTGTCTCCTTCCAATTTCTTTCACTCATGCATGCACCACGAAAACCAGGAGCGTNTTGAGTACTCTTTGCGTGCGTGCTCATCACCCTTTCATTTCATCGTCCTGTCTCCTTCCAATTTCTTTCACTCATGCATGCACCACGAAAACCAGGAGCGTGCATCTCCCATCGTTTTTTATCCTCTCGCACACGTGTTCATCACCCCTTCATGTCACCGTCCTGTCTCTTTAAATTCTCCCTCACTCATGCATGCACCACAACAACCAAACACTGTTGGAACGTGTGGAGTGCGCTTCGCCTATGTTGGAACGTGTAGAGCGCGGTTTGCCTATGTTGGAACGCGTAGAGCGCGGCTCGCCTATGTTGGAACGTGTAGAGTGCGGTTTGCCTATGTTGGAACGCGTAGAGTGCGGTTCGCCTATGTTGGAACGTGAAGAGTGCGGCTTGCCTATGTTGGAACGTGTAGAGTGCTGCTTGCCTATGTTGGAACGTGTAGAGTGCGGTTCGCCTATGTTGGAACGCGTAGAGTGCGGTTCGCCTATGTTGGAACATGTAGAGTGCAGCTTGCCTATGTTCGAGGGTCAATCAAGTGTGTCATTCGGCTGGAAATCTGTCATAGTGCCAGTCGTGAGGCTCCAGCTTTATCTAGAAAGCTCGACGTATGAATGCTCACCTTCGGGTGCAACAATTCTCCTACCTTCTCTCCTACAAACCCACTGCAAGATGTGACCTGCAGGGCTGCGGCTCCGACCCGTGAACTCCCACACTGACCCAACAATGATGGCCTCCAGAGACTCGGAGACAACAGGTGCAAGAGCTGAGAAGACTGTATGCTGATCGCGGGTTCACCCAGTTCCTGGCCTAGGTAGCACTACCTGCTGAGTGTGTTTGAAATAGTGCCCGCCCTGAGTCGGAGTGCTGTGCTGTTGCAGTCACACATGCTTCGCTGTTCTGCAGCAGCAGTGGCAGCTTCATGAGCGTTGCGTACATGCAGAGTACCGTTTGGCAGAAAGTTCAGAATTGCAAGAAAGCCCTTCAGGCCTTTGTGGTTCATTGTGAAGATCACCACCCCAATCACTTCATGGCTTTCTGCCCGCAGTTTTATTTTGCTTGCGTCAGTCGTACCTGGATGAACCCGTTAGTGTTTCAAGAGCTGAACACCGATGCAGAGTCTCTCAAGGCCTGGGTCTTCCAACAGATTCCCAAGAATCTTCGAAGCAAGTACCCGTGGGGCGTCAGGCAGTTAGTTTGCCAGTAGGCTTCGTGCTACTCAAACAGAAAAAGATGTTCCGGAATGGACGCACCATTGTCTCTTATCTGCATTCACCGTTGCGCAAGTTGCGTGCAGCTGCAGCCTACGCGATTTACTGAGTTGTTTACCAAGCCAAGCAAGACGCAGGACTTGCTTACGAAGCTGTTGTCGGATTTTGCGTCTTTGCAAGTTCAGACTTCAGCTCCACAAGCGAGCATTGATGCGATTCCAGCTACTCAGCCGTATCATGATTGAAAATGCGAAGCTACCCCTTCCCATTGGGAAGGGGTGTGTGTGTGTGTGTGTGTAACTCCTGTTGCCAAGGATATCCTTTGACAGAGCAAGTTGCATAGCGCAGGGGGGCAGTGCATGCCTGACAGTCACTGCCCAACGAAGACGCTGTCAGTGCATGGTGATATCTGGCCTGATCAGCCAGACGTACCTGCTTTCGGATTAGCCAGTGGGCCCCCTGTGGCACTGGAGTAGCAAACTAGAGTGATTGTCTGCATGCTTGCCGCAATCTGATATATGAGAGATTTCAGACTTCAGGAGGTGTGTAGAGAGGCACAATGTTCAAAGCTCAGATTGGAGACCTGCACATGTGTGTGTGTGTGTGCATGTGTGTGTGTGTCTGTTTCTGTCTCTCTGTCTGTCTGTCTGTATGTCTGGCTGTCTGTGCGTGTACGTGCGTGTGTGTATGTGCATGCATGGCTGTTGCATGTGTTTGTAAGTATAACACTATACCGCATATGTACATATTTACGTAAATATAGGCCTATGGTTACAAGATAGATAGATAGATAGGTAGATAGATAGAGAGATACATCTGCAATGGACTTCGGGAACAATAAACATAACATAGCTCTTTCTTGAAGACCAACACACAGGATCGACTCTATGCATGGACAACATGGCTTGTGATGACCATCACCACCAGCATCATGATGATCACATGCATGGTAACACATCGATAACGCTAGACTGACAGCAGTGTCATCATCGCCTTCATCATCGTCGCTGTCATTGTCTCGTTACCATCATGTTTGGCGTTGTCCTCAGCAATTACCTTTGTAAACTGCTGCTGTCTGAGTCGCCCCAGCCATGATTTCCATGCCCGGAGGAAGGAGCACCTCCAAAGGCGCCCAGGACGTGCTTTGAGCTCCAATTGTTTAGGCTTCGTTACGTTGTTTAATGTCTCGGGCACTGCAGGTTTCTGGGTCGCTGTGTTGAGAGCGCGGAGGAGCGAAACCATGTGGGTCAACACGTCCCGAATACATGAGAATAATCGTACACTACGACTAGCCTGCCGGAACGTCCCCAACCCAACTTGCAGGTGAATAGGCCATGCCTTGTTGACGAAATGCACAATACCATTCCTTGACAGGATATCAGCACAGATTCCAGCAAGCTGTCGCTTCGCGGGAGGCATCATGCCTCCAAGAAGATACATACTGAATCACCTGCGCAGCATCGTGTACAAAGCCTCGTGACGAAGGATTTGAGAGGATTTAGAAACATGCGAGGGCAGAGGCTTTGCTGACAAGATGGACATCGGTCGCTGGTACCCAACCATCTTTTCTTCTCTCGTATCTCTTTGAGTGCAGGAATCCCGTTAGGGCGAATAGCCGAGCGCCACATCGCACCGCATTCGACAGCACAGCACGATGTGCCCATGCAACAATGGAAACATGCATTTCTAAAGTCGCAATTCTGTTGTTGTGAACGAGTTGAGTGGTTGGAGCTACTTCATGAGTGTGAGGGCCTTGTTACTCGGTGCATTTGATGTCTAAAGAAAACCCTACGATGGAACTCTTCGCAAGTTCGCACTTTGCATGGGCTGTCATAGGGTAACTTCCGAACACGCACTCCCGATCCAAAAATGCGTGAGATTGCGTTGGGAAGTTGGCGAAGGGCGAAGGTCTTCACTTATGTCACGACACAGAATTATAGCCATGACCCAGGAGTGAGAAAAATTGCAGCCAGAAGTCGTTGCCAAGGCATCCTCTGTCGACACTTGGACATCCGTGTTCAGGGTGACAGGAGGCTGGAACCTTCAGCACATTTTGTAGAGACAACAGCCACTGGAAACTTTCCTAGAAGCTTACAGCAACTTGCATCCTAGATCTGACGAACATGAAAACCCACGGAAACCGGCAAAAACGTCACCAACGCCCATGTCTCGTTTCACTGCGCCACCTTTGTGCTCAAGGCACCTCTGGTAAGCCACGCCCTGCCAGCCCAGTTCCGTCCAGGGCGTGACCGAGATCATGCCGCCCTGTCACAGTGGGGAGCTGAACTTCCGCAAAATGCTCTGCGGCTGTTCTCAGTTTATCACCTTCGGCCGTAGGGAGGATGTTGGGAAACTCAAGGCACATAAGGAAACCTTCTTGGTCATGCCAGGCCTCGATTGTCTGGATGTCCCTTCCTCGGCCAGCAAGACTTAGCCAGCTGCGGCAGCTGAGCCCTCTGCATACACAGATTCTAGCGCGTGTTCGTCCGAGGTCCAGACCGTACCTTAGCAAAGTGCTGTCCGTCCTGCCGCTCACAACCTCAGGGTTAAGCTCTCCAGCAAGCTCTAGCCAGGACGCACCGGCCGTGTTGCAACTTCCCTGGTCCCTGGCGAACGAATCTACATCTTTGCAGGGCATGTGCAGCCAAGAGGCGTGATATCTCAGAACCCGTTGCAGCAAGTCTCTGTTCTCAGATCGCTGTAGGGCCTTGCGAGCGACCCCCCGCTGTTTCCTCCGTGAGACCGTGAGACATGTCGATCTCTGCAGAAGCCTGCCTCCAGCGTCGCCCTGTCGAGAGCTGCGAAAGCAGAATCTGTTGGAGCGAACACGGTGTACGGACCTCCAAGAAGCAGAACTGTAGAAATCCGCATCACGCACTTCCCAAGCGCAGCCTTCGGTGGTGAAGTCACCCCGCAGCCCTGCAAGCGCCACCAGCGTGTTGAAGGTAGAAAGCGATGCCGTGCTGTCTGCCAACTGCCTTGCTTGTGACGAGCGTTCTTTTCGGAGCTGAAAGACACGCCCTGCTTGCAAGAAAGCTGCACGACGTCCTTGTCCGGGAAGCGGAACCCGGGCCTCTCTGAGACAAGGCCAGGGCTCCCAAAGCGCAAGATCAAACAAGCACAGCTAGGAAAACCTGAAATTGAAATTCTGTTAAATGTTCTTTGCACCAAAAGGCGGGAGCAGGACTCGGCTGATGATGTGCATGACCCCATTGGTGGCCTCAGCTGAGATGCGGCGCACCACTCAAAGACGCTCCTTTCTCAGGGGAAAGGCTTTAAGTTCCCATTTGTCTGAAACGGCGCTCGCTTCATCCTTTAAGGCTTGAAAAAGCCTTTGAGTGTCTGGCAGGGATGTCTACAGTCTGGACCGTGGCGGTGTCATCCACCGTCAGCGGACTCACGGAGCCTTGGGTGCAAGGCACCAAGCATAGTGTAAAGACAGGAAGCCACACACGCGAACCGCGAGCATCCGGTTCCAGGAAGCCGGTCTCCATGCTTTAAAGCCAAAGCTCTTGCAAGGCACTGCGAACTTCGACCAAGCCGCTGATCTTCAGTAGGCCTTGCTCCAGCGTCTGTACAGCAGTGTTTGCCGTGAAGTCCGCCCGCAAGAAGCGTTCTGAACAGGCCAGGAGAGGCATTGTTTGGGTGTGTGGACATGAAGACTCGGTAGGAAGCGGGGTTCCCACAGACGTCTACTACCACTGCTGCTGCTGCTACGACGACGACTACTTCTACACCTCTTCTACAGTACCACCACCACCATCACCTGACCAACACCAGCACCACATTCCACCACCATCGCCGCCGCCACCCCCACTGGCACTTGCGCTGGCACTACCACCGCTACCATTACACAACCGCCACCACCACCACCACCACCATCACCACCATCACCACCACGGAGTTGTTCTCGCTTCTTCCAGTCCACCTTCAGAATGGGGACACGAATCAGAAGTGCCATGAGGCGGCGCAGGCCGAGCTGATGTGCTGCTGGTGGTGCTGTTGCTGCTGCTACTGGTCCTCCGCCTCCGCCTCCGAATCCGTCTCGGCCTTCTTTAATTGCCAATGCTACTGCTGCAGCAATTACGATAACTGCCATTGGCTTTTGCTGGTATACCCTTGGCCCGCGAAGTCTTCGTTCTAGCGTCAAAAACAACAAGCAGAGCCTTGAAGTACATGATAGCGGAGAACCTGCGCCAGCTTGTCCTGGCATAGGACGTCAGGGCAGTAAGGCAAGGGTGCTCCCTCAAAACCAGTAGCCAGAAGCACATGCTGGAGCTTTCGGGGAGTGTCTCTTGCGACTTTGAAGCATTTCTATAACTACTCACTCGATTGGGCAGTTACCTGCTTTGCACTCAATGCCAGATACTGCCAGTACGCATCAGCTCGCAGTGCTCATTGACACTTTAGCGAGAAGCAGTGGGACAGCTGCAGCTTCAAACGACAGTGAGGTGCTCAGCCCCCAGCCTGGTTGGCTGGCATCAACAGAGAACTCGCCACACCAATACCCAGCTGATCAAAGGCTTCGTTCGTCGGCGCGAACAGGGTGTAAGATGAAGCGCTTCCTCGAGGCCACACAAAATGCATGCAGGTACCCGGTCACATGTATATTTGACGAAGATCCTGATAAGAGAGATGCCGCACTGCTTGTGGCCACTGCCGCTGTTAGAAGCGACAGTGACGGGCTTTGCACAACCTTGGAAAGACCAACAAAGGCATCCGCAGGCACACACGACCTTCAGTTCTCCGCTGAGACTGGTTCCAGCTGCCGTAACGTCTTGTCGGGGTACACAAATCCTAAGGCAGAGGGTCTAATCATCTAATGCTGAATCCACCTTGCAACCAAGGCTAAGTCCCCGGCCAGTTGGGATGATGACCGTATCCATGACGTGCAGCAAGCCATTCGTCGCCGGTACGTTTGGACTTATGGCCTGTGCTTACAGACTCCGGAAACGGAAAGATGCACAGCACTGCACCGGCACTGAGGTCCCGACGGCAGAACGTGAGTCGATCTGCCAGGGTCAGGTACGGACATGCACATAGCTCTTCTTCAACCTTCAAACCTTCTCTAAACCGGCATGTCCCTAGCAACACTGCTACAATTCTTCCCGGTCTGTCGAAGCACTGAAACTGAAGCTCAACTCGCAGCTGCTTCCAGCCTTGAGGGGGTCGTTCCTGCAGTCGAAAACTGTCTCGAAGTCTGCGTTTGCAGTGTGCGCGGCTTTTGGGCCCCAAACCGTGCTCCGCCGATCAGCTGATCAGCCCCTAAACCCTAAACCCAGATCGGCCGATTGGCTGATGATGCGCAGTTAGCGAACCGACTTTGCCAGCACAATGTATGTCTGGCCCACGGCCAGATGCTCTGAACGGCTCTGCTGCAGTCGAGACTCTGTGTCACCAGCAGCGTACCTCGAAATGAAACCGGGAAAAGTGTGACAAGTCATTGCTGTAAGTGCAAAGGCACTGTGACCCCACATACAATGTGAGTGAAGAATACCGAACCGGCAATTCATCGGCCTCCACCAAGAGCCTGGAGGTTCACGCCGGCCGGCAGCACGGTTGTAGACTGTCAGCAAAGACAGCAGCACAAAGCATCGGAGTGTCTGTGTCTAGGAACTTTACTTTCTGGTGTAGGCTGGCCTGCGAACCCGTCACAACATGATGCAGCAGGACCTCCCAGCATTCGACAGAAGAGATGAAGAACAGCTCAGGGACTCCTGCCTCCTGCAGCTTGTTCTTGTTGGGTGGGAGCAGCAAGGAAGTGGCGATGCCGGGTCCCAGCTTGGTAAAGGCTTCGTCGGTTGGAACGAAAACCTCAGGACAAAACCGGTAGATCAAAAGGCGACTGCAGCAAGTGCTCTTTCGGCGAAGATTCCGTCAGAGGCCCCGAAGCTTTCAGCGCACTCTCCAGTTCTGCCAGCTGTATTGCCTGCTAGCACAGGAAACTCCACGCATCACAGCAAGCCTTGCCAAATCTCCACTGGCCTGATGTAGGATCGATAAATAATCTTCACTGGCAACGAGCTGGACCTTGGGGCACTGCGCTGACCAGACCAAAGAGCTCACTGCCACGAATGCAGACACGAAACGAGGTCCAGCGTGGGCGGTGGGAGGACAAAGTTCGGTGGCAGGAACACCTTGGACATTCTTCACGTGAGCGCTACTGACAAGACCCTGCGAAAGGCCGGGAAGCTCATGCTGAGCTCAGCGCCCGGTTCATTGTGTGCACCAATCCATTCGAGGCCACAAGATCTTGCCGCGAAATGGGCACGCCGTTCCTCGCACGTCGCCAAGGGCCCAAAGCAGAAGACGAAAAATCTACGCCATTCCGGGAACCCAGGAACCTCACCGAAAGACCCGCCACAACTCTGAATTCCTGCCGGCCGGTAAGTGGCCCATTTATCATGCAAATCTCTGCAAGGCTCACATTCTCTCTTTCGCTGACTCTCTTTCCCTCTCTCTTCTTCCACACAGCCAGAGGAGAGCAGGTAACCCTACCTACCTTGTGCGTTCGGGGCCCCCAGGGCATTCGTGGTTCAGACACGTGTGGCATGCAATCGTGCATGGTCCAGCTGCTTCAGTCACTCCCTGCTTGTGCGCAGCAGTTTTTACCAGCTTACCTCCAGGTGAGTTGGTGAGACTTCCGTGGTGCAGATAGGTGGTTGTCGATCTGTACAGACTTAGTGGGTAGTTCTAGCCTTGGAGCTGCGGACTCTTCGAACGCATGGGAAAAACAAAATACTAAACAGAAAACCACCGGCCATCAGGGCCCCCCTATGTGATAGGGCTGTGGAGGAGTGTGAAAGACCCGGGATCTGCAAGGGTGTGCGCTACAGCTTTAATGATGATGCTGTCGTTCCATCTGCAGGTTCCATCGGGCAGCAAAAGTAGTAATGCCGAGCGAATTCGCTGTCCCCTGGCAAAAGATTCAAAGTATGAATCTTGCGGCAAATGGGAAATTTTGAGGCATGGTCGGAAGTTACGTGTTCCCCGAAGGGAAGTTAAAGAGTTGGGTTGTCAATCAACTGCAGAGCGGCAGGAGTATACTGACGTAGCATGGGTAGAATAAACATCTGCAGAGCAGAATTTACAAGTCTTACAAATTAAAAGGAATTGTTTCGATTCCCCTTTCAAGACATTGGCTTGTAAAGCATACTACTAAAGTTTGCAGGCATCCCCAGCACTGGAATGCAGAATCATCTGGGAAGAAGATTGTGGCCCCTGCGACAACGAACGGTGACAAACACAAATGCTCCTGTCCCTTGTAAAAGCACTCTGCACATCTCGAAATTGACAGCCTACTCAGAGTTGTCCAGAACCCCCCGCTCCGCAGATTCGAGACGTTTGCAACTTGGCGCGACCATGTGTCAATGTCGGCCAACTACTCCGTCGTGAGCCAGGTGGCTGCCATGGCGAGCACTGCCTGCAGGTGCCTGCTGGTGGTTTCGGCTTCTATGTTCGCCACTCTTCGTACAGGAGCTTCAGTGTAGACGCGAGACGCGGCATGCTTCCATGGCTGACTGGCGCCAGATTACAACCGCGCTTTGCTCGAGCAGACGGCCGGCCCTTTCTTCGAGCAGCGACATCCACACGTAAGTCTGTTAAAACTCTTTGCGGCACAGCCCGAGCTGATCCCGGATCACTAAGCCATTGATTTCCGAGGTGAAATCTTTGTGCTTACGCGGGGGTGATATACTTACAGTTTGAGCCAAAAAACTTGTGCCAAAATGCTGGTCTCTCTCTCTCTCTTGCGCTCTCTCCCCGTTATTTCGTCAGGGTTGTGGTAGAGGGTTGCCCCTCTACCGGCGCACGCGCATGCGCAGTAGTTAAAGCAGCACGCTAAGGCTTGGACTCCCAATAAGCAGAAAATCAATGACAATAGGTACAAAGGGTAAAAGCAATTCAAGGCTTGCCAGAAACCACTGCAACATGCGGGACGATCAAAGCAATCAGGATCTGGCCAGCTCCAGATACATGAAGTGGTGGAACTTCTCTAAGCTACGGCGCAGAAAACATAAGCTGGTGTCATCACACCGGTCGTTGCTGCCCAGGTGCACCGTGAAAGGCGTTACTGCATCCACCGTCAGGAGAGCGCCCTGATGTCATGAAACTGACCCTCATCACATCCGGATATGCACTCTAGTTTTCATCATAGACTCACACAGCAAGAGCCCAGTGTTCGGTCGGGTCATGCCACAGGAGTAAACATGTCACCCAACGTCCTCCAGTGACTTCAGCTTGGGCAGTCATTGACGCAACAAGCACATTGGACATTCATCCCCGCTTTTCCGCTAGATAAGGTTTGGGCCGGCCTCGAAGGTCGAAAGCTCCTGGAGAGGAGACAGGATGCTTTCAAGGAGGGCCGGACTCTGCGGAGCTCCACGGCTCTCCTGACCCGGCAAGAGGTTCGGGCTCTGCGTGTTGCCATAGCACACGTGGTACTGCAACACCTCACGAGCGAGGTGAGCGAAAGAGCGAAAGAGCCCCCGGAGTCACAGCAGCTTTGCTTAGGCTTTCCCACTTGCCGCTTGCGTGCCTGGGTCAGGAATGCCGTGTTCTCCGGTCTCGTCCTTGGATATATCGGCGTGGGCTCGGAGTGAAAGATCTAGAAGCTAGTCGAAGCAGAGTGCGAAGGTCACACGGCTGGCTTGATCTGACGCTGGCAAGGGTCAGAGACGCCGTGATGCCTGGGCCCAGCAGCTGGAATGCCACATTGGTGGGCGCAAACATGGTGAAGGGACCAACTCCTCCGAAAAGCAGGGACATTGAACGATGAACTCACGGTGCACTCTGGTGACCTTGCCTTCCAGCACAAAGTTCAGATTGGCCAACCTAACTGCAGTATACCTGGGTGGCCGGACTTCTTCGGATGAAACTCGACGCAAGGCACTGCAAGGCTTGCAAAATTGCAACCTTGTTTCAGTGTCGCCAGATCTGGCGAAGCTGCTAAGATTCCGGTAATCGTCGTTTGCCCCTGCCATGAAATCCATGGAACCACCTGACTCCCAGGCCCAGAAGGCCGCACGCTGGCCTGGCCTGAGAATCGCATAGCACCAAGAGGATAAAGAGAAGGAAGCTGCGGAAGAGCACTACCATCGCATGGCGCAAGCCAAAACATCAACGAATCTGGTGTCAAGTACACCAGAAACCCTAGAATCCTAGAAGTAGCTGAGGACTTGGGCTAGTGACTAGCAGGGGCGATGGCTAACGTGAGCTGTCTGAGGTTAATGCTGGTCGGAAGCACTGCTAGACACCTTCATTCATTCCATTTCATTCCATTTCATTCCGCCATGAGCCAGAGCCTGGAGCCCGACGCAACAGTGCAGCGAAGCGATGCGCAAATGTACGCCGATTACGGAATCACCAAAAGCATGGTGAACATCGACACAGCAGTCAAAGAAGCCTCGTGGTAACGGCAGATGAGGAGGCCTGCAAGCACGGAACACCATGCAAAGGTACGGATGTCGTGAGTAGTCACCACCCGGGGCCCCTCGCATTCCAGCAGGTCTGATAGGAGGCCTGGCGTGCGAACCAGCTGCGCTTCTACGTAAAGGTGTAACTACGTCTTCAGCACCTCGGCAGAGGCAGAGGTCCCAGAGACTTCGCCATGGACGGGCCCTGGGGTGTCCCAAGCATCTGACCGACCTTCGCGTTTTCGAAGTATGGAGACAATATTCATAGTGCAATATACTATATACATGTAGACATGCAGATACATGTTTTGAATATATTTTACATTATATACATATATATAATATATAATATCATGCCATCTAAGAGCCCTTACAGAAACCAAGGCACGAGCCTTGGGTATAGGCGCCTTCGGTGCCAACACAGGTGCTTGATGAGGCGCCTTGGGCGCCACTGCAGCGACCTGGCACAGTTTTCAACCTACTTTGCACACCCGGCTTTGTCAAACCAATGCCTTCGTGGCTGGCAGCGGGTTCGGTGGTGGCCGACTACCCTTGTTCATACCTTGAACACTCATGTCAGCCATGAGCGAAGAGTAGACGATGGATGCCACACGATGCGTCTCACTGAAGCCACCACTGGCTGCCAGCGGCCCAGACATTGATAAGAAAACCTGCCAAGGCCAGGAAACACAAGAAGCCACTCTCCCGGGCAAGCTTTTTCTGGGCCTGCAGCCACACTGCAAAGTATACCGGGCCGTACGTAAAAACTGACGCGGATGCTGTTCGTTGCTTGTCGTGGCTTCTTGCTTTCCTTGTTGCCCTGTGTCCCTTGCGGAGCGTGTGAAGTGGCCTTGGCCGGCACAATCCACCTAACACGTCCTTGCTCTACTTCGGATCCTCGCATTTTTGCCGAACAGAACTTATCGGACAAGAACATCGACACGGTCGTCGTTCGTGTTAAGACCACGATATGCTGCCCATGCGCTCCCTTCACACATCTGCTGAGCCGCGTCAGGATCTCAACAGTCATGCTCTGGACGTTGCGATCGCCGGACACGAAACATGCACCAGAATTGTGACAACGTTCGCAATATGCAAACATGTGCAACTGGTAGCCGACAATCCGCTCAGCTGGCCGCAACACTAGTTGCGGGAATGTCCGCACGTGTCGGATGAGCCTGTCGCACCACTGTTCGTGCATGCACATGCTGTGCCTGAGGCAATCGTAGTTTGCAACCGCTGGCAGATCTTACACAAGCAACATTCGAAGGCAAAAAGGGTATATGCGACATTAACATTGCATACAGTTCGAGATTCACTCAATAATACTGCGGTCTCGCGTGTATAAATTACAAGCTGAACCAGCCGCCGGCTCCTTTTCTGGTCGACACTGCGCATCATGTAGAAGTACATAAGTCTGGTGAGAAAGTGCCCTCTGTCCCAGACATGGTGCTTGATCCGATTGTTTGAGGCAAGTCCGCTGGTTGTATTCATCACGAATGCTCCAGAGGGCCATAACCCTGATCTTGAGCGAAGATGTACACTCGAGTCTAAAGTTAATGACATGATGAATAAACGTGCAATGATTCCCTGTCATATGCAGGGTGTGCACCGACACACTCGAAACACTGCGATGCTGAAACAGCTTCACTGCAGCAGCTTTACGTGAATGCCCTTGGCGCTTTTTGGCCGGTGGGCGACCGCCCATCCTAGTCTGGGCCTTTTCGATACTGAGGCTACTCACTTGGTCTTAGTCGGATTCTAAGGCTCAGAATTCTGGACATCTGGACACTCCGCAGTTAAACAATTCAAGTTTTGAATCTTGGTGACTTGGAGCCATGCGTGCGCGCCACTCATGCATGCCACTAGAGGCAAGCCAGCAAGATGGTTCGAGCAAAGGGACTCCTGGTCACTCTGGCAAGGTCTGTTGCGCTGAGCTTGAGGAAGCGCCTTCAACAAGCATGATTCAGTACGATGTGGGTTCGGATGCCCATCTGTTCAATGTACGTTTGCTACATCTTCGAGGGACGCTCCAGACATGCTTGCGTGCATACGTCGCTCCTAGATCCTATGCGAATCTGCACCATCTTGCCTGGGACTCCTCGTGCTTGCAAAGAAGCTTGCGCAAGCAGCAAGGCATCGCTTGCAACGTTGTCCTGTGAAAGATCAACTCAAAACCCAGTGAAGACATAATGCGTGCGCAGTATAGCATCCCTAGCCGCATGCCGCATGTTGCTCATCATGCAGCACTGTCCGAGTAGGGACTAAAGCCAGGTTGGCGCTTCTTGTGCATACTCTGACTTTTCTGGGTCTAGGGTTTACGACCGCGAACAATCAGCAGAAAGCTTTACATCGTTCGTAACCCAGAAGCGCCTAATTAGATCCAATCGCAACTGCGAGCGCATGATTTTTGGTAGGGGAGTTCACACTGTTACTTTTGGGTTTCCGGTCGGGCAATGCCAGCAATCTCAGGGGGCTTGCCGAACCTGCCGCTCCGTTTGCACTTCTTAGCTTGCGACGTCGAGATCCTGGTTTTTTCCTTACTTCTTTCATTATGAGTAGGCCTGGAAATATGAATCGTTTCAGCCGGAGAAATTTGCCCGGGACTGTGTGCGCGGAAACACGCGGAAGCTCTGCGGAAGCAATCGGTCCGCGGAAGGTCCGCGGAAGGTCCACCTTAAGATATGTCATGCCGCAGATATCCCAAAGGCCATTCAGGGAGGATTGCAGGCTCCAAAGTGGTGCCTTTCTGCAAGCTTGCATCCTTTGTTGGTGATTGAAGTTGTACGCGTGGTTTGCCCAAATAAACAGCTTCCTCAAGACTTGAGCCCGCACTTGCGGAAGCAAGCCCCGCAAACTCAGTGAAACAACCGTTGCGGAAGGGAGCCGCGGAAGCGACATGAAAGTTGAGGCCCGCGGAAGCTAAACCCTCGCGAGCGGAAGCATGCGGAAGGTCCTGCGGAAGGGTTTCCTTTTTTCCATCCACACAAACAGGAATAAAAACCACAGCTCTTGTCGCGGCGAGTTTCAATTCAATAGCGCAGTTTTTTCCCTTGTCGAAGTAATTTTTGTCATAATGGAGGCAGCCGCACTTCCATCATCAACAGCAGCAGTGGTGGTTGGTTGTCTTGGTCCTGTCTGACAAGTAGGTTCCTGGCTTGGTGCGTGCCGTGCCTTTCGACTAGCGGATGAGCCGAAGAGCGAGAGGACAGATTAGGTCAGGGAGTGACAACAACCCTGTTCCATCTCAATGCCAGAAGACCGATCCCT
Organism: Symbiodinium sp. clade A Y106; assembly: GCA_003297005.1. NCBI lineage: Eukaryota > Dinophyceae > Suessiales > Symbiodiniaceae > Symbiodinium > Symbiodinium sp. clade A. The sequence continues at coordinate 52,084 of BGNK01000220.1, forward strand.
GAAGCTCTTTCTTTCCGTGCCTTGCAAAGCAAATACGTAATCCGAGATGCATCGCTTGGCCTAGGATGATGCGTACAGCAGTGGCTATGCAGGAAGAAGCACAAGACGAAGCAGAAGAAGAAGCAGTAGTAGTAGGTCGTAGCAATAGTAGTAGTCGTAGCAGTACTAGTAGTAGTAGTAGTAGTAGTAGTAGTAGTAGTAGTGTGGAGTAGTAGTAATTAGTGGCAGTGGCAGTGGCAGCAGCAGCCGCAGCAGCAGCAGCAGTGGCAGTCAGCAGCAGGAGCCGAGCAGCAACTGCAGCAGTAGTAGTTGTAGCCAGGCAACCTCGAAACTGCGGAATCACTAATGTTTGAACCCTCGGCCCAAGAAGGAATCGAGAACCAGCCTCGGCCTGGTTGTTCTTCAGCCATACTAGGTCGACCAAAGCGGCTTCAAGCTTCGCCTCTGCAGCCTTTTCGTGGGACGCATCGTTCGTTTTAGCGGCTAGCGGCCAGTGACTGTGGCCACGTAGCTCCAACCTCGGCCTCTTCGATCCGCTGCTCCATCGGTAAAGCTTCCAACGGCCTTGGCACAGCGGCGAAGTTTCCGAAACTTCCGACTGCTGCTGCTGCAATCCTGTCGGCTTCAGCTGAGCCGATGCACCCCTTGGCAGTTTGAAGACAACTAGTGCCCAGACGGAAATGTCCAAGGCCTGGAAAACCAGAACAAGCCGAAGCCGTCGGTCTGATGTCGTTTGGAACGGACACGAGCAAGAAAGCGCCTCCTGGCAGCAAGCCATGCTGCCCCGGGGCGTTCAGTAGCTCGCCCCGTGTTCTTTCCTGACATTAGGATCGCGCTTCGGCCCGCAAAAGAAGCGCATGGAGTGATGGTTCGGCCTGCACAGATGGGGTCAGTTCCTCGCTTCTGCTCTCTAGAGCTGAAGCCATAGCTGACGTTGCGGCCTTGAGACTGCAACAACCCCATCTGCACATGCGATGCCTTGCATGACTTTATAAGCCGCTTGCACTTGCCAACGGTGTAGTGGAGGCCGTGCTGCAGTATCCGACCTCGAGCAAGAAGCTCTTCGTTCAAAACACGAGTTCAAAGTACGAGTATCGCGAGTTTCCAGCAGAAGGCATCCGGGTGTTCCACACAGCTGTGCCTCCCTGTCAAACCAGTGGGTTCTGCACACGTTTAACATCACCGAACCATCTTTGGACGGCCTTTCCCCCCGTCGCGATCATTTCTTCCCCCTCATCTGCCCTTCTTTCCACGGGCTGCGTGGCGGACCTTTCCCAGGAAGGGCAAAGAAATTCGTGATGAGTAGTGCGCATGGTTCCATGCTACAAATGTGCCGAGCATAGGACGACTGAGACCCTGCGCAATCTCCCTCCTCCAAGCCCTCCTGTCACACAAGGTGCCGACACAAGAACTCGGTATCTTCGCCGGTTTTTGCTGGCCTCCAGACTGAGCTCGCCCTGTCACACAAGGTGCCCAAACCAGTATGTGTGTAGGCAGTGTAGGTTCATAAAGCGTGACTGGGGAGCCAAGGCATTCTCGAGAACCGTCTGGAGTTTCAAGAGCGCCATTTCGCAAGCGCACCTCCCAAATTTCTGTGATCACAGGCTGGAGGCACAGTGCGTTTGGCATTTCATCTCAGCCCCACCTGTTTGCACGCAGGCAGGCTCAAGAAACTATCAGTTCCACTTGACCTCGGACCACAGCAGACACAGCGTTTCTTCAAACATCGTTGTCTTGCTTTCTGAGAAGGCTCGGCTCTTGCGTTTAGCCTACCCCAGTCATATTATCTTAGGTCAACGCGTGTGTTGCCGATGCAATGGTTACTCATCGGGAAACTCAACCTCTCCGGGCCCGTTGATTAAGGCCTCCTGGCCGCGCACTGCGGTGATTAAGAGAGAACCGGGCTGACTGACAGCCTCAGTCAAAATCATACCTTCAGATTGTTCAGAGTTTATATTGCCGCCGCAGGGCAATCGGAACTCCCTCTTTGCCGGTCACACGTGAGCGTGATGGCTGCGGCTATACTCTCAGCATTATGAATGACGTGGGGGTGTCATCGAAAGCGAGCAAGTCTAACAAAAAAAGCCGTCCGGCTCACGGCCGCAGGAAGTTGACAGTGTGCTCAGCACCCAGAGCTTCAAGCAAACACAAAGAAGGTTTCACGCGAGGAACGAAGTGGTGGTCGGACCCAAGCCGGAGTGTGCTGCAACCATACAGTAACAAGGTTAGGACCCCATCGGGGAAGCAGCGCGCTTTTGAGTCCCTCCCGCGACTACCGAAGATGGCTCCAGCTTGTTGAGCTCCACACCCACATGCGCGACCTTGGTGAGACAGGAAACCGGTGTATTCCCTTGCCCCACAGACTGGAATCGAGACCAATCCAAATCCGCTCCATCAACAACGAGTCCTGCAAATGGCTAGCATCAGCCCCCACATCTTCGTAATTCGGGGAAAGCTGCATGCATCGCCGAAGGCACGCGCAGGCTATGCCAACTAATTGAATCCAGCTTGAGCTACATGGCCCCAGTCCAGGATGTGAGATGTTGCACAGCGGGTGCACTATGGAGCCTGCCAAAAAGCTTGCTGTCATAGTTCCCTTTTCACTACAACTCGGTCGCATTGTCTGAGGCACTCCCTTCCTGTGTGCCTTGTCTGACGTGGGTGGTGAAACAGTGAAACACTTGGGATTGCTTCCCGCAGAGCTTCTTGCTTGCTGCAACTCGTGGCACTTCATCATTCGTGATGATGCAAGTCAAACTACAAAGTCAAAGCTTGCTGAATGTACGTTTGCTCTTGGGAAGTGGGTGTTCACACACGCTGCCCTAGTAATCGGGGCGCATGTCCGGAAGTGCCTTGGGCAGCCAAAATCGAATCGATCTGCGGAATCACAAACTTTCAATAACTTTCACGTCCTACAGATTGCCGAGTCTGAAGCCGAACGCTCGTACTCGGGAGTGCCAAACCACAAGTTGTACCTGGTCACCACAGAGGAAGCTTTGACGGCGGTCCTACCGTGAACAGATACAACTTCCGCAGGCAACTGTGCGAGGACACTTGTTGCAGTCCACGGACGACACCCCGGACACCTCCTGGCAGAAACGGAACGTCCGGCATGTAGTCTCTACTGCAACACTGGCAAAGTCCTTCTCCCATATGGAGAGCTGCTCGAAAAATCCAAGATTCGGAGTCACCTGCAGCTTCCGATGTGCTTGGCTCATGTGCTGAGCTATGTTATTGTTAAAGACCAGTCAAACGAACTCGACAGGACTGTAGACTGTAGACCGATGATAGAAACCAGCCGAACTTGTCTCGCGAGTCGGCATGAGACACTGCAAACGAGCATGATCTTCGCAGCTGACTACCTCTCATCTCACAGGCAGAATCGTTACCCTGGCTGTGTCGTCAGAGCTCCACCGCCCCAGACTTGTAAAATCCCTCGCCCCTTTGAGTCAAGCTGCAATGCATCTCCTTGAACGGAGCAGTACAAAAGCATCGGCCAAGGTCATTCGTTGGCAGGCCACGAGATAGGCCTTGGGACACAGAGTTCTCTTCTCAACCAAGTTTCTCTACTGTGTCCTCAGTCCCAGGTTCCCAACCTTCACCGCTCTCTCACCGATTTCCCTAGCGCTGCGCAGCTCAGCCCCGCTCCAAGACCACAGATGCAGAGCGGGACACCCCCGCCCGGCAATGCACTAGCACAGGCCTTGGCGAGCATTGGCATGACAGGAGTCCCAGCGAACTGGATTTCGCTGAGGACGACACTGCTCTCGCACAATGAAAGAATGAATAAAATCAGTGGCCTGATCATTCGATGGTCGCAGACTCATGAAAAGCTTGTCCTTCGAAATAGTCGAGTCGACTCTCAGTCTTGGCCATACTGGCCGGCCTCCTTCAAGAAGTAGTCCAGAGGCTCCCTCGACATGTCTTCAACATCCACTCCTGGTCGCAATTGCTACACCTCCCGAACTTGTGTGTGGACCTTTGAAGTGATTAGGGCCAGATAAGGCCAGAGCTGTAGTAAGAAACGCCAGGAATGAATTGCGCATCCGGGAACTCTACCCTTAGTGCGACACGCATCCCAATTTTCTGGTGCGCGACGGCGCAGGTCCAAGCTTCCGGCGTTCTGCAACAGCAGCAGATTGCGCCCAATCCCTGTCTCTGGATGCCTCATCGCAGCAACACATTTTCACAAGCCGCGGAAGCTGTGCCGCGAAAGGGCTGGCGGCTGGCTTTTGACCAGGTGTCGAACCCTCCACGTCGGTTGCCGCTGCCATGCCACCCAGGTACAGGTATGGCAAAATCTGATCCTGGCAAAAGGCTGGTCGCGTTGAAGTCGATAATACATTAACCAGACCAATTGCAACACATAAGCTTCGCACGCAGTTGGGCAATGTAATCACTTTTTCTCCCTTCTTCTTCTTTTTCCTTTTGGGCTTCACCTGGAGATGGAGTACCAACTTTGAATTGGTGTGCGCATGACAACAAGTGGAAACCCCACGGGCCTGATTCTCGCCTTGCTCTTGAGGAGCATCCTTGCCCTCCTGAGCATCCGCCGCAACCACCGCATCTGCAACCGGAACTGCAGCATCCGCTCCATCTGCATCCTCCTCTTCCTCTTCGTCGTCGTCCTCCTCCTCGTCCTCTTCCTCCGCCTCCGCCTCATCCTTCTTCTCCTCCACACCTTCCTCCTTGTCTGCCGTCAGTTCAGCCATCGCCTCCTCTGCTGCGGCTGCGGTGGCTGCTCTCCGAGAAGGAGACGTCTGGCTGTGCAGGCTAATTTGCCGCACTAGGCCAGTGTCCTGTCAGCAACTGCAAGAACCAAACAAGAAAGCAGCGGCACCGACCGCGCTCGCGATCGTGCTACGAACGCAATGCAAAGCTCGTTAATACTTTGTCTGCCTCATCCGAAGGAAAATCATCATCTTCGGGCAGGACAATGACGATTTCTGCCTGATAAGGCGTGGAAAGCTGATATGCCGCGACTTGCAAGCGCCGTGAGTACAAGTTGCCTTCTCAGCAATGGATGACAGGGTGTCGGAGCCGCTGCTTGGAACGCGCTCGACCTGCAAGCACAAGGAACGAGGAACTCCAGCTCGGAAAATCATGTTTTTGTTCATCCCGTCGGGACAGCTAGGAGCTAGGCTTAGGCTCTGTCTTGCACACGTCTGACTGCTCAGATTGCCCGGCCTCTTGGTCGCCATCTGCATGCCCTTCCGGCAAGACTTCCTGTCAGAGCCACGCGACAGCCATAAGCATTGAAAAAGCTTGCGCATGCTTAAGGCCTCATCAACCGCCTCGGTGGTAGTGGCGGTTTGGACATCTTTGGCTTGGTCCGCCTGGAAGCTCGGACCGCAAGCTCGGTCTGTCGCAGGTTAGACGGCTACTGTAGAGTGTCTATATACATTCTCCAGAATGCCAATTAATTATGCTTGACACGCTCATGACTGCGCCTCTTCTGCAAGGTCAGCTGTGTCTGTCGCCGCCGTAGCTTCTGTCTCGACTTCCTGCTCCTGAGCGAAATGCGACATCCCAGTCTAGCTCAGCCCCCTACACGACTGCAAAAACGTCTGAAATGCCTGTTGTCGATCGAGACATCGGGCTGGCAAGCTGGATTCCTGACACGAGCTTAGACTGTTCGCTGAGGTTCGATCCATCAAGAGACAGTATTTCGACCACAGAAGATGTATAACACCATCCAGCAAGCAATAGCTTATTGTGTGCTCACTCCGATTCGAGATGCCCTGAAACTCAACAGATGTTTGATAAGCGCGGTGCGCAAAGCACCTCTCTTGTATCTTCCCCTTTTGCTGATTCTCTGCTGTCTTCTAGTCCTCCTCTAGCACATCATTGACTGCTTACTGCCTTAACCTTTGTCACTTGGCATGTTGCGCTTGCAGGCTTGGCTCACTCCGTGTCCGTGTGCAAACTAACAAAGGCCGTGGTAGCGAGGAGACACCGGCGACCTACGAAGACAGGCGCTGCAACTGCTCTGCCTTCAGCTCTTCGCTCCTGGAATCTTCGCGGACGATATCCTGGCGCAACAACTCGCTTAGCAAGGAACCCGCAACTTACATTCACCCGTCTTCGGTCTTCGTATAAGATTTCGTGGTGGTGGCGGCTTCCTTTGGTCCACCCTTGCCTGTCTGGATGCCTTACGACTCCGTACAGTTCGTGCCAAAGGGAACATCAGACGAACATCAGCTGTCTTGCACGATAGGTGGCCTCGAGATGCTTTGTTTTAACATTCCCAGCAACTGACGTACCCCGAGTCGCACAATTATTGCACATCAGATGCAAGCTTCATGCGTCCGTGGGATTTCGCATGTAACAGCTGTCGGCAGTCTGAGCGAAATCGTTTGCATGGCGCTACTACGTGATCTAGGCATGTACTTCAATGCCTGCCCGCCAACTTTGGCAGCAGACCGGCAGGCCCTGCTTCACTACGAAACGGGAGCTGAAGGGCTGAGGCCAAGCGTAAGCCTTCGGCCAGCTCTGAGCGAGTAAGGAGAAACGCAGGCCCCGACCTATGTGTTTCATCCTCACACCAAAGATGAAACCCGCCATAAACCCAACTCAAGCAAGTGCCCAAGAAGGCCTCGGAGGTGGCCTTGGCCGGGAGCTCCTCTACCTCCGGCGGAAGCTCCGCTTTCACCGGTGGAAGCTCCACCTTCACCGGTGGAAACGCCTGGGCGAGCCGAGGCTTGGGGACCTCATCTACCTGCGCTTCGACGCACTCTGCAGCTTTCCCGAAGACAAGCGGAGCTAGTTTGCCTACTGCTCGCTTTCTAGGTTCTGGCAGCTTGCATGGCAGCTCGCCCATGGGCTGTCTGATACATGGAGATAAACGAAGAGCACGATGCAAAGCCAGGAGCCACGCTGGAGGCTCGGGAAGATCAGCAGCGCGACTTGACTCACCACCATATGCCTGGGAGAGAAACTGGCTGGACGGCCAGATGTGACGATACTGTTTGGGACACGAACGGATCTAGCATTCCGTGTAACGGAAGCCAAGTCGACTGTTTGGTCACAAGATGAGTGGGTTGGCCTTCACGGGTGTCGGAGGGTCCTGACGGTCTTGAATAGTGGATCATCCAGAGTAGCTGCAGGATTTTGACGGAGAAGTGTATCATTTGCCCCTGCATTCTCCGGAACTACTGCCTCTCGGGGAATTCTAGCTCCACGATGTTGCGAGTTGGCCTCCCTGACAACGTGGCTGTTGCGGATCAGGGTTTCATAAATGGTACTTTTCGGATTGAGGGTGCCTGTCAGGTCTTGGCGTGGCATCCACAGGTCTTTGTCTGGCTTGGTACGAATTGCTGCTTTCAGCGTTTCGGGTTTCGGAAGCCTTAGGCGTCGGACCTTAGACCTTGTCGAGACTCAAGACCCGTTGGAATGACTTGTGGTGAACGAGTCGCGCCGCATGGCTTCAGGATGTTCGCTGTTAATCTTGTTGATCGTCATGGTTCCGTGACGATTTGTCCTTCTGGCTCACCCATGTCCGCATCGTCCATCGGCGCTGCTCGTGAATGACAATCCTCTCCTTCCAGATCCTTCTAGTACATGGGGGGCGAAACATTTTCGTCATGTCTGTGAATCTCGCCCGTATGGGGAAGCACGTTGGCCATGCTCCTGAATCCCGCCAATACTTTGAGACGCATATCGATCATGTCTGTGAATCCCGCCACTACTGGGCGGGGGTCGCATATTGGTCGAGAGCGGTGTATGAGGAGGGTTTTTTTCTTGAATGGTCTGTAGAAAGCGGAAAGAGGAGAGCTTTACAGAAGGAATTCTATAGAGTTTTTCGCGGAGGGTATATCGACGGGCTCATGGATGGAATGTTTGGTGGATGGATGGATAAATTGATGGATGGACGGGTGGATGCACGGATGGACGGATGGATGAATGAATGGATGGATGTGATGATGTCCGTTGCTACCTCGCTGATCTAAACACGAGGCACTCGTTCTCTAGTTGTTCTTCCCCTCCCAACTTCTTGCCTGAATCGTTCCCTTAATCCCTACGCAAGGTCTGACTTAGCCTGACTTATTGCAAATAAGAGTGCCAATTTGGAGGAACGCAACCACACGCAGACTCACCCTCTCTTCCCCTATCTCTTTCTTACCGCCGCTCTCTGCGAGCACATAACTCAGGCGTCGGCAGCGGTGGGTGTGACAGGGGGCGCCAGGAATGGATACTCGTCCTCACAATGGATGATGATGCAAGCTTGGCATCGCCACCATTACAATCACTGCGTTCCCAAATGCAGGCACGAGCCAATGAGCCAATGAACGAGTAGATGCAGATGGATGCTTGAGTGGCTGTGAATGAAGTGTCCTCTCTTGCTCGCAGGCCGCAGCATTGCTGCCCCATGGTGGCTCACTAGACACTGCCAGACAATGCTTGAAAGTATGCAGACCATGCTGATGCTGTTGCTGTGAGCTGTGACCTGAAACCATGTGTATATTTGTAGTATGTCGAAAGCTGCACACGGCTTCCGTGCGTCAGCTGTAGAGCCAAAACAGAGAAGAATTACCGGTGCGAACTCAGACCAAAGCTGATTCGACTCCGCCAGCGTGCATGCAGACAGCTCTCTTCGCTTAGTGTTTTAGTCGCGGTTGCTGCGACGGTACACAAAAGGTTTGACCCTCGGTATGGCCGGTGGTGATGAGTTGTGGCACCCGGAAACACCCCCTGTTCAAAGGCTGAAGCCTTAAACCCTTCTGCGCACCACTGGAGTCCCGAGAAGTGCGGCATGTGCCATCAGGCACTTGCGGTGTCTGTGCAGAGGGAGCCGTGCTTGATGCCGGCTGGGCATTTACGCTGCTCAGCAGCAGCTGTTTCATCCGCGGATCAGCTACTCAATGTGACATTGGCTGCTCTGCAGCCTGTTGCAGTGCTGCCTCCCCGGAAAAATCTCTAACAAATTGCACCGTCTCACGTTTTGGGGCACAGGCCCCAATACAGCCAATGCAAGGGCTAAAAACAGCGGTTGCTAACATCGAACAATCATGAAGAGACGTATGCAAAGCACTCTACACGAGGCGAGGTGAAGAACGGCTAAACGATGCGGCGTCTCTTGGCCTGGCAGCAGCACTTCGCGTGATCCTCGAACTTGAAACCTTCAGACAGCGGGGTGCCTCAGCCCACAGTGCCCTCCAGCTTCAAAGACAGCAGCTTCTGCGCCTGCGGCCATCGCAGTTGCAACCAGCCCGCATGCCTCCGCATGCCTACACTCAAGCCACTGCGAGTCCTCGGATGCGAATTCCATCGGCAGCTGGTCGAAAACGTCCTTACCGAGGGGATTTCTGGCGGAGCTGCAAGAACCTTCTCAACTGGCTCTGACATTTCGCATAAGTGACTTGCGTCACGGAGTAAGAAATCTAGAGCACTCTCACACGGCCGTGGCTCTCTGACAAACACCTCATTTACATGCTGGCAGCAACATCCCTTCGTCTAGTTCAAGAAAGGAGACCAAAGAGACTAAAGTTGACGAAAGCAAGACTCCTGGCAGAAGCCGTTGATGACGAGCGAAACGGCCTCCTCGGGCGCAAGGCCGCGGCTCGTCAAGTACAGAAGCCTCAGCGACCATGGAGCACATGCGACAGACGACTACTGCAACTTCGCGGGACCTTGTCCGACTTCCTACGACCAGTCCGTTCATCCGAGATTCTGCTCCTCAGAGACTCGCGAGGTCGTGGCCTGGAGCTTGAGCAGTTGGAGCTACGGGGAAAGGGGGAAGCTCAGCTTCGCTCGGAATGTTGTGGATGCGAGCAACAGATAGAGGAAGAGCGAATGCGCAATCGCCACAAGACGACGATTCAAAATATCAGCGCACACACACACACACGCACGCACACACACCCACCAGTGCCTCATGCTCGACCTGATTATTTCCATCGGCAGCCTCAATGTACGGAAAAGTGGAGGCCTGCCCACAGATTCCACCATGCAGCTACATTGTCTTGCCACTATGCCGAACTTGCAAGGCCTCGCCCTTGTTTCCAATCAGCAAAGAGTCGCACTGAGAGAAGTTCCTGCGAGGCTCACATTATCTTGCGAGGTCTGCGGCAGCTGCTCAAAGGACACAGGGCTGACTTCGACGTCCTCCCAGCACTAGCGTTCCCGCGGAAGGCCACAAGGCCACGGTACCTGCGTGAGGTCTGTGACATCCATGGAACCAATGTCCAAGGCTTAGAACAACATCAGGAAGAAAATCAACGAAATCGGCCCTGCACAAAATCCTACACCCGGTCACGCGTTTTTGGAGTGTCCTGCGGAAATTCCCTTCGAGATGATCTTCGACCTGGCAGCAACACATGGATGCAGCAGAATGCACGTACTTCTCCACGTCAGCCTTGTGTTCTTTCCGAGGTGGACCATCTTGGTGCCAGTGTCAGCCTGCCACAGGATTGGACTGCCATGCTGGCAGAGTGGCTTAACAGCCGCTTGACAAATGTCTGCAAGTTTTCAACAGCTGGTACGGTTCAACGGGTGAAACAAACGGCTGTGAAGGCATCTTGCAGTGCTTCGACAGTCTGGGTAGGTGCTACTGGACCGATGTGTGCCTTTGCCTGCCTGCGTGCTTGCAGAACATTGAAACAAGTCGAGGGGCTGCACAGCCCATGAGCCCGTGCATGCATAAATGCCTTGAATTGTCGGGCACCTTAGGAGCCCTTTCGAAAACAAACTCGTTCTTGCACCACTCTGGGCACAAGCTGCTGCAGAACAGAGAACAGCTTTGAGCCCCAACTAACACTCTTCCCTTATGAGACTTCCTCCCAAAGGACCATGTATCAAAAAAGTTCTTCCCGCTTCCCTGTTCAGAGCCCTACTCCGAGATGCTCGCTACAAATCCAGCTCGAGTCCCACTGTGTCTGCGGCCCATGTGTCCTGCACGCAGTGGCGTTGGTCAATCGGTGATCTGTCGAAGTGCAATGGAATCCAGCGTCCACCTCAGGAACTGCTTCCGCAGGAGTTGCATCTTCTTTCGTCTCTGATGCGTCCTTCGGTGCGTTTATGGGATGTGGACATATTCGGAAAGCAAATTTTAAATAAACGAGGACCAATTCAGAAGAGAAAGTTCCAAAAAGCAAATCAAAACAGGACGAAAGACAGAGTCAACACAGATCCGACAAAGAAACTAAGAAGGCAACATGGACGATTCAGGAAAACGAAGGTAAACTCAGACACCCGATAAATCAAAGAAGGTCCATGAGGCCTGAAACGTGATCCAAATTTGGCATTTAGGATTTAACGATCATGGCTCAAAAGCATCGGTGAACCAAGCCTGGTATGACAACAGGGCCTGTACACTCTACATGTGCCTTCGTTTAGAGGTTTTCTTAAGTGCTGGTACTCTGGTGTCCACATTGATGGTCGAAGGATGGGCCTGATCTTGAAACGAGGCCCCGAAAAGACGAAGAACTTCTAGACCCACCTTGCAGCAAGGCCGCCGACACACCAAAAACTCGCACGCATCCCTGTGTACTTTGCGATTCGTTTTGTAGTGTTCTGATTTTGTTTTCAAAGTCCCGGGGCCTTTTCTCCGAAGTTGCTCCAGCTGCTTCCCGAATGCAACTTGCTGAATCTGAGTGTTATCCGAATGACGATTTTCTATGTCTAATGTGTTTCTGATTTCTAAGGGTACCTGCAGCAAGTGGATCGGCGCGTGACTTGCCTGTCCTCCTGCTCAACTTCAATGCGGGTAGGCACGGGTGTTGCCATTTCGGCTTCTCCTCCGCCTTCGTGCGCAAACTCGCTCGTAGTAGTTGCTCACGCACACGCCAGCACGCTACTGCTAGAGCTTGCCTGCTTCAGCCGCACTGTCTGCCGGAAGTGGCCTGCTTTCTCACAGCCCGTCGGTGACGGCAATATGCGAAGCACAGTCTCGAAGCACATCTCCCAAGATTCTTGCAGTCATGCCTCCTGCACTCGGCCAGAAGCGCATCACACTCCGCGGCCAATATCGACCAGTCTTTGCCACGAATGCTGATCTCCTAGCCAAGCTCGGCAGGGATGGCCGACCAATGCTGCAAAAGCTGCTACAGACAAACGAGCGATCCTCACGTGCAGGTATCTCGGATGACAGCTCGACCTCTGGACACTGCAAGACAAAGCGAATGTCACCCGAGTAAAGCTTCTGCAGCTGATGTGCAGGCGCTTCCTCGGTCTGTTCTGGAGGCGGCTGATGCACTTCCTGCTCATATGTCACACACACACACCAAGAAGTGGCCCCATTCTTCGAAAAACTCCGCCTCAGCATGCTCTGCATCTCCGCCAGGCTGTGTGTTCTCCGTCTCGGGCTCCGGCTGCTCCGGGGGTGCATCCTCACTTCGGGATAAATCTTCACCGCTAATCACTCGAGGGCCTGAGGGGCGCCTCGGTCGCTCCGATCTGCCCCAAGAACTCTTCCTGCCGGCGGTCGCCGCTGAACACGCAGTGGCCTTCTGGCGAAAAAATACGCAGTTCAAGGAGCATCACGCATCATCACATCAGATGCATCAGGGGGCCTTGTTTGGAAGGCAGGCCGTAATGGCTTGTATTAGGCTGGGATTCCAATGAGGACCGTCTGGAGTTGGGAGCAATGCTGCCCAAATTCGCCATAAGCACCTCGGGACTTGTGTCAAACCGATTACCTGCACCGACAACTTGCAGATACTTGGATCCGTGCATCCGTTGTATCCCGGCAGAGGGTTGCGTAAGGCGCAGCTGCTTCCTTGCGACACCGAAGCGACAGCAACGCGAAACAGAGTCAGACTGTGCTTGCGCCGCGCGTGGGCGCCTCCAGCTCCTGCATCCACGAGGTGGAGAAGCTGCCTCCAGCCCATGGTATGGCACCTGCCACCATATAAACCCATATGTTCTGTTTGAACTCCACTCAGCTTCACATCGGAAAGATAGGTCTACTCCACAAGGACGATGTCGCAACTGTCGAACGCTGCGCTTTGGCTTTGCCCTTGCCTTGCTTCTGGCTGGAGACGGCCTGCTGCAGTCGCTGGTTTGTCCGGAGCCTAGGTACCCTTCGCACAGATCTCCATCCTTACTCTCTCTCTCTCTCTCTCGAGCCTGTTCCAGCAGCGATGCTTGAGCCTCACCTGTAAATTCAATGAATCTTGGTTTCACTCTGCACGAAGGACACGGCTCCACGTCTCAGTCTCAATCTCGCCATGGCCTCTGAAAAAGCTGACGTTGGCCGCCTCCTGCTGTGGGGACGATGCCGTGTCCTTCACGTGGAGAGCCAGGACTTCAAGAGCCACAGCGAAAACCAAGCAGGCAACCAAAAGGAATTCGGCCCTGACCGTAGCGACGGTGCTGCCGTCTCCGGACTTTGCAGCGTTTCGACAGCGGGAGATTGCTTCGGTGACAAAGGCACCAACCCAGGAATGCAATCTCCCCCCTCCCCCTCCCCACCAGATTGTGCTTGATATCACGAGGCCTGAGGCGAAACATGTCCTCAACATAAATTGTAGGTCAATTTCGACATCTGCGAGGGTGGAAAATGTCAAAGAGTGCACCCTTGCAGCTGAGGGCAATTCTTGCGTGAAGTGAGTCACACTTTCGGGAATGTAGTGGAACCGCTGCAGGTTGAAGCTCACGAGCGCTCCTATTCGGTCTCGGGCGTATTCGGTCTCGGTCGTAACTGCCCGATTTACATCCGCCCAGCCCCGATGACCCGAAACTTTCACGGGGATCCGGCGTTGGCTTCACTGGAAATGTACATGCTGGACGGCCCTTTGTGAGATCTCCTGCAACCGCAATCAGGCTGACGGCAGTTGACGGTCTCTGCCGGCGTCCGGCGGAGGCTCCGTTACAAAAGTGTGATTTCACTCTTGGTTGCTTCAGTAGCTTTTTGCGTTCACACTGCTTTGCATTACACTGGAAGCCATACCGATATCCAGCAAGCTGAATGCACAGCATCAACGCAGGGGGCCACACTTCATTCTGAAGCTGCTCCACTTCGGCGCCGTCAGTGCGTGAGCCCACTTCCTGACAATCGCACACTGACCTTCTACAGTAGCCTGCCTAGCTCCGGTGGACAGCCCGCGTCCACAGTGTATGAACGACTCCTCTTACCACGCCCGCGATCTGCCTCCTCCGGCGCGAGCACGTCACCATCTTCGGAAGCTAGCTGGGCCTCGACACTCGGCTGTAGGCTGCAAGCCGCCTGGAAGCGGCAGGGAGTGGCCTGTCCCCGCACATCAAAGCGATGCATCTCCCACCTCCTCCTCGTCCAAGGGAAGGGTGACTTGCACCGACACTTCGATCTCTCCCGAATCCAACGATCCCTGTCCAGTTGCGGTGGCCTCGTGCATGACTCTTCATGGCTCTTCTAAAGACTGTCGAACGCCTTTGGAATGTTCAGCTCCCGGGCGTCCTCGGCAGGGGCAGCTGGAACTCCCTCTGCTTCTGTCTCGGGACCTCCTTCTGCATCAAACCTTGGCTGTCGTCATTGCTCATTGACGTTTTCTCCGCATTCTGGCTGCTGCTACGAGGCTCCTTCTGGTCGAAGGCTTCTGCGGCGCCCTCATCCTCCGGAACTTGTTGGACTTCCAGCGCATCTGCCAACTCGTCGGCCCTCTCAGCCGACTCGGCCTCAGCCTCCCGAGCAGCCAGGACGGTGAGCAGGGTGAGAATGCAAAGACCCGGCCTCTTCCCAGAAGGCCTCGGAGCTTTGCCCACGACTTCCCAGAAGCGAGGGCTCCTTCCAACTCGAAAAATATGCGAAAACATCCGAAAGCCTGGAACGGGGCTTGTGCACGCTGCATCATGCTACAACACCACCTCGTCCTCACGCAAGACGGGCAGAGCCGACCTGAAGGGACGAAGGCATCTCTACCTTTCCCCAACTTCGACTAGCTGTTTCTGTAGATGGATGTGAACATATGTTGAGTTCGCTGTCCATGCATCGCCTTTTCTTCAGGACGTATGGGATGGGCTCTGCACGGAATGTTCTTGAATCCTATGGGCGCAACCATCCTCTGAAAGCAGCTCGATCCGATTGCAAGTGCCTTAAACACCATGAGCCCTGTGGCATCCGCAAGTGATGGTCTGAAATGCAGCTAGGTTGTCAAGGCAGAACCGTTTCCAAACTCTTCGAGCACAGTTCTTGTTCAGTGAGCGTGCGTGTGGTTTCAGCCCATGTCTCGTAGGTCATCGAAGCACTCATCGGCTAGAAAGCTAGGAGCACGAAAGCACTGACCATCATGACAAGTGGTTCGTCCTTGGAGTTCTCGTCAAATGGAGCGGGCGTCAGTTTGCTGAAATGCACATGACGATGACCAAACCAGCCACGTATGCAGACTCAGCATGGAAACAATGCCGGAGCATGGGAGTAAGCTGCCTAAATTGGCCAAAGCCGTCTCGCACATCACCGGTGATGCATGCTTCGCCTCGCGAACTCCTTCTAGAAATCGCTTCGGGGACGCCGGTTGCGCGTGGCTACGTGAGGCGCGATTGTCCGTGTTTTTTGGACAATTTGAAGGCCTCTCGAAATTAAGAATGGCGGCTATGGTGTTCTTAGTAAAACCGCTGGACGGTCGTATCATATCTCTTCATCCCAAGTCTCGTCTTGATTCGACATGGCATTTAAACACGTTGGTTCCCACCTGATAACCGCATGTTTGGAATCTTCACAGAAAGCCTTTGGATTCGCCCCGCATGCCATGAGACATTGCCTGGAGACCCTGCGACAGGCATCTCAGATCGACCGAGACATTGGCCGGCGGATCGGACTCAGAGGCTTCCAAGAGGGCGCCTTCCTGTCAGATTGCTGAGCTTGGCATGGACTGCGCTTGGCACAGGGGCTAACACATGCCATTGTGCCGTTGTGCCTGCCTGCCAACTTTCGGAGCCATCTCAACCATGTAGCTATGCACGGCACCCTGCGACAGGCGTTCTGTGACGAGTGCTTCTCTGGCCCGAGCTGAGGTTGGCACGTCTACCCTCGCATCTCCCCCAACGTAGCTTCCCAAACGATTCAGCTGCTGCCTTGCCGTGGCGACCAGCGGCTCACAGGCTCGTGCTGATCTCCTGCAGCCTTTCGGCAGTCCCCGAGCCGCCGGCAGGACTTCCAGCTGTTGCCTTTGGGCTTGACCGTTCGCTTGGTCAGACCAGGAGGCATGAGAAACAGTTGAAAGGCTTCCGATTTAAGACACAGCAAACACACATGATGTTAATGTGCGTTGAGCTCGGAGCTGCATTTTCTTCATCTCCTGATGCTGCTTCGCCTGGAGTTGCGAGCAGAATATCTCAAGGGCGATAGATGAGGACCTTGACAATGTGCGTGGCCGAGGTTGACACGAGAACGCCGGCAAGCCTGGCGGAAGCCGGCCAGCTTTCAACACATCGAATTGACTCGAAATTGGGACGATGGTGATTCCGCACAAGAAAAACAACGACCGCAATGATACCAGCAACAACAGAGACAGCAAGACAAGGCGGCCCTGTCATCTCTACCACAAGCAACTCTTCCACAAACGAGGCACAGGGAGCATGCAGCAAAAGCCTGAGCATGAAGCTAGCGCTAAAGAACTTGCCGTTGCTTCACGTCCCCTGCTCCGACCCGTGCAGTAGCAGAGGCAACATTAGTAGTTGGAGTGGCAGTAGCAGCAGCAGTAGTGGGAGCAAGAGTAGAAGCAAAAACAGAAGCAGTGAAGCAGGAGGTGGAGTAGGAGTGTCGGAGTCGTGGGACTAGTAGGAGTAAGAGTAGTAGGAATCGTCGTAGTAGTAGTAGTAGTAGTAGTAGTACTGGTCTCAGTAATTCGTTTGAGTAGGAGTGGTAGTAGTCGTCGTCATAATCACGACCATGGGCGCAGCAGCAGTAGTAGCAGCAGCAGAAGCAGTAGCAGCTAGTGGTAGCCAGTAGTAGCGGTAGTGGTAGTGGCGGTGGCAGAAGCAGTAGCAGCCGTAGTAGTAGCAGTAGTAGTAGTAGCAGCAGCAGCAGCAGGAGCAGGAGCAGGAGCAGGAGCAGGAGCAGCAGCAGCAGCAGCAGTAGGCATAGTGGTAGTGATCGTGCTCGTGGTAGTGCGTCGTCGTCGTGGTGGTGGTGGAGGCACCACCACGCCAACTACACGCTCGAGTTTCCGAAATGCACCGCCGGACACCAAAAGGCTCCACCACCAGTCCCTTCCCAAGTGTCCGCTCCGCTCTGCGCCGGCTTGCAGAATTTCAGAGTCCGCACAAGTAAACCGACAAAAATCACATGGCACAGACATCAAATCCCCAACGTACGCTGGCCAACTGCGGCCGGCATCACAGCACATCAAAACCATGCATTCCGATGCAGACGCTGGATTCCGCAAGCACCCGCTCAAGACACTCATCTTTTCAGGGACAAGGCCTCTGATGCTGAGACTGAAGGATGCCACCCCAGGCACCACCTGCGACAGCAATGCGTTCACCGCCTGATTTCTCGTCGCAGTACAACAAAGAGTTTTGGAGCGGCCTCCCTGGACCTTCGGAGGCATCCACTTCTTTGCATCCTCCGGCGTATCCAGCCGCCTTCTCTCAGGAAAAACACATGGGGGCAGGCAAGCCAGGAGCGTCGGAGCACACATCGGCCTGAGATGGCTGAGCGGTCGAAGATGGCTCCCTTGCTGAGGCTTTCGGCGAACCGGCTTCCAGTGGGCAGCTTGCCTTTCGCGTATACTCTACAAAAGCACAGCCCGGAGACAAGCTGTTGCCTCTGTGAAGCGGGATGACCCGGACCGTCGATCATTGGTGACAGCATCGACTCCTCTCCTACAGCGGGAAGATTCAAACCCCAGATTCCCGCTCGGATCCAACCAAAGCTGTCCAACCAACATCGCCTTCTACGAATGCAATGCAGATCTATATACGATCAAAACACGACCAGATCCGTTCATCTCTGTCCTCGTCTGGCAGAGCGCACTCGCGGCAGGGCAGGTGCGCTGGAGCTGCTCTTTAGCCTCTCATTTCTCTCTTCAGAAACAAAGCAGAGAAGCCTATCGTGCATGCACAAGCCGAGCAATACAACAATCGAGCCGCATCAAAAGGAAGCCTTCCTGACGAAAAGGTTGAGATCTGGAATTGGAGATTCCTTTGCTACTACACCCCAGTCTCTACCACGCGTTATAAGTCTGGGGTCTGTCAGGCTGTGAGGCTAGGAGCCTTCAGGGCGTCAGGGCTCAGCGCTAAAGTCCGCCGACGACTTCAATGGTTACTTGAACTATATTTATGTATACACCTTTGTACATATTGATTTATGTACTTAAAGGTATTTATCCATGATTCATCTCTTTAGTTATACCTACACCCTAAACCCTAAGCCGCGCCTGGCAGAACTGGCTCCGGCACTCCACACCGGGTACCTCGCAGGTCAGAACACATCTTCAAGGTCTCGGCTACCGTTTACAACACGCACACATGTATGTGCAATGCCCTATGTTTATATTATGTAGTAGATAAGTATACATACGTATGCATGCATGCAGGTATGCATGTATGTACGCACGCCCATACATATATCGCCTACATACAGATACATACACATACGTAAATACATGCATGCATACATACATACAGACATACAGGCGGCAGCAGTGCGATAGCACAAGATCTTCTGAAGCCCCTCCTTTGCGAAAAGTTTCTGCTATCAAAACGCTCTTTAACGACGATAGGATCGTCTGAAGCTCGACCTCTTGGAAAGTACTGCTGTCGAACCGCTCCCGGGAGGAACTGCAAAGATGGTCAATGAGACCATGAAGGTAGTAGTGGCCTGAATAGTGGGTAACTGTGAAGTCGTCCAAGACACATTCACACGCAGGCTGAACATCTGACATCGATCTACATCATTGGGATTGGCTAAGTTGTGCAGGAACATAGCAGTCATCTAGATCACATGGTTATAGCTATAAGGGCTCATATATTCAACATCGTTGATACACCCTACCACCATCCTTACGACAACCCAAACTGCAACACATGTCACAGTACCTCAGACAGTTTGGCCAGGAAAAATACCTGAACAGAAAAGGAACTTTTTTGCTTCTGTCTGCATGCATGTGCCCTCAAGCGAGCCGTTCACGGCAAACGCGGCCCTCAGCCACGGTGGGATTTGTTGCTTGCGTGCTTGATCTTTCTTGAAGGGCCGCTCACGAGAATACCTTAAACGCTGTGCTGGTTCGGGATTGCTGCTCGTACATTCAAGTGAGCCCTTCATGGCAAAAGCGGGCCACAACCTGTTCGATGATGTTTGCACGCTTCTTGCTTCCTGTAGGCCCACTCACGACCGACATGCGACTGTTTTTCGACGTGGATTGCACACTCCGGAGTTGTTGAACAGTGTTGAAGATTGAAGATTCGAGGGGAAGTTCTGCCGCAAGTCTTCAACTTGCAGGAAAAGTTTCCAATTCCAAATATCCCGAGTCTTGCAAGCATGGAAGTATAGAGTTTCAAAACTCGGCACCAACAAACAACAACGAGTGTGATCTTCTATACACGTGCAGTAGTTGAGAAGTCTTGAGATTCACGACTCCCACCCGAAGATCGATGATTCAAGGATAAGGGCAAGGTTGTTCGAGGAGTCTTCCATTCAACATCCGACAGTGTTGAAGATTGAAGATTCTCGGCAAACTAATCACTAAAGCACCTTAAACCCTAAACCAGAATCTTATGCTTTCAGGCCGAGCATTGAAGAGGCTGCACAAACTTTGAACTGCAGAACTCGGAGCGCAGAACAGCGCTGGCTTGAAACTCATCTAAAGGATCTGAGTGTTGAACAGTTTGGAATCCAAAAAAAAACTCTTCGTCGACGATTGAAGCCTACCTCTGAAAGAGCTCCGGAAATCTGTTTGATCTTTATCTGATGTGTGTAATGCAAGATTTTCCAGACTCGGAAGTGCTAAATGAATTTCGAAACTCGCAGCCGTTCCAAAGTTTCGATTCTCGACACTCTTGTTTGCATTGAAAGACAGCAGACAGTGGCGAACACTCCAGAGGCCTGGCCTGTGAGGAAGTTGGAGCTCGCTGGGACTTGGGTAGTCTGGCTCCGGCTCCTCAGCTTGCCGCGGGGTTGCTTTCTCAAGAGTGAGCCGAGCTTGAGCTTAAGCCTCCAACTCTTCTTCGCACCTGAGCCGGTGACGTGACCTGCTCAGAGAGCAGTCTTCCGAAATCTGCGAGCACTTGAGCACGTGCTAGCCTCAACTTCTCTCCTCTTTGAGGCTCCCCGGTTGTCGTGGCATTCTGCCTGAACCATGGGGCACAGCAGTGCGCGAATCTCCTTCTCCTAAGCAAGAGCCTCTGCCAACTCTTCTGCCTCGTCTTCCGCCCCGGCCTCGTAGACCTGATGGCTCATCCACCCTGTGATCCTGAAAACTGAAAAGTTGACTGCCTACGAGAAAGGCCTGGGTGAGGAGGCCATCAAAGCTCAGCATTGCTCGGTCCGCGGTCAAGCTGTGATGAGAGGTATGGGATTGTGTGCGGGCTTTGCTTGGTTCGGGTCTTTACTAGCTGCCGGTGAGTCAATGACTCGCAGCTAGCAACCTGCTGCCACCAAATTGCATTTCATCAACTGTACGAACAAGGTAGTCTTCAGACATGTGGTTGTCATGCCTGAATGCTTCTGTTTGTATGCATTGGTGCACATGTCCTGTCTGAGCCGAGCACAAGATTGTTCAGCGCAGTGACCATGCAAGCTAGAGTCAAGATCGAGGATGATACAGCCTCATCAAGGAGAGACATTGTTCCTGTATGGATTATATTGGGGCCTTTTCCAGTCCATGAATAAGGACGTACCCATGTGGGTTTTTGTTAATTTTGGTAGTAGCTGATGCGCCAAGACTGACTTTCGAGCCCTCTAGTTGCTCTTCCTGGATAGGTTGTGGTTGTGATATCCAGGCAGCCTGCTGGTAGTTGTTCGTCAGTGCCACCGAATAGAACTCGCCGATGGAGTCATCTCCCTGCCGAAAGACTTATTGCGATAGTCTGAAAGATTGCTGCGGTCGACCAAGTCGTGGCCTTAAGTATGCAGGAAGGATACTTCCAGGTCACGGCCGAGCCAGTTTCCACCTGAAAGCGTCTTGCTGTGGCTTCGTCCAGTGTGCGATCTTCAACTCTCCACCTGTGTCCATGAGATCTTGGATTTCTTGCCCTCGCACATGCCACGCTTTGTGACCTGATGGCTCAGAGCTGCAGCGATGCAACAGCGATGGCCCTGCTGCTCTCTGTCTCCCGGTACCTTCGTTGTGTGGGCTGTTTCACGACATGCAGACATGATTGCCCTAGAGATGGTGCTGTCGCCAGGCTCGTGGAAACACAAAAGCCCCACCAGCAGGACCGCAGGACCCAGACCAGGTTGAGAATGCCGCCTTTGCCGTCCTTGTCTCCAGCATACCTCTGACTTCTGACCACACGGCGGCACGGCGAGGTCAATAAATCTTCTGACCCGCAGAATTGCACAGAAACCGGGTTCCCCGCCAGTTCTGCACCGTGGAGTATCTGGGAAGGCGACGTTGCGTGATTCGAAGAGTGTAGGCTGACATAACCCGAAGCATGTCGCAAGATAAGATCTCGACTTGATCTCTGCTGACTCAGCAGCATGCAGCTCAACTACAGCTGCCTCGAACCAAGCGGAAGGCCATCGCAGCGCACATTGAATTGAATTCTCGCTGTACGATGCATTCGAGATTCGGCATTAGTGGTTTTAGTCCTGAGGGCCATGCATGCAGCTGCTTCGAGTCAAACATGGGGGCCTGACCAAGCAAGCATGCCAGCACACGCATTTAAGATTTGCATGTACATGCATACATCCACAAACACATAAAGAAACCTGTGCGCGCACACGCACACATATGTATATGCATGTACATATATACGTACATAAACATACATGCATGCATGCCTACATGCAGGCATCATACTTACATCCCCACACTACTTACATTG
Organism: Symbiodinium sp. clade A Y106; assembly: GCA_003297005.1. Classification (NCBI taxonomy): domain Eukaryota; class Dinophyceae; order Suessiales; family Symbiodiniaceae; genus Symbiodinium; species Symbiodinium sp. clade A. Next base: position 73,987 of record BGNK01000220.1, read on the forward strand.
ACAAATTCATACATACGTTGGTGTACAATGTGTGTGTGTGTATGTGTACATGTATACACACACATACGCATGCATGTATTCATGCATGAATGCATGCATGCGTGTGTGTGTGCTTTCGTGTAGTCTCTGGTTTCTACCCCCTTGCAACAGCAGGAGGAAATCATGTGATCACATATGCACATACACAAGCATAAGACTGTACATACATACATACATACTTCACTTCCGCGGTGCAAAGAGTGTCCATCTGCGAACGTTGTCAGGACAGAGCTATTCGCTCCGGCTCTAAGCTGTGGCGAACCACATCCCCAAGGTCGTCCTTCCAGGCACAGTTTGTCATGCCTGGCCAAGATCAAAAGGCTTCCGGTGCGTACACCCCAAGAAAGCAAGGCCTGTGCTCACCTCGTCGGCGCACGAACGTAAAAGAACAAATAAGCATTGCAAATACACTCTTCCAAATCACGATCACGGCATCTTTGCGCCTGCAACCAATCATCCGCAACATAGAATTCGTTGCGATGGAGCACTAGGGCCTTGTAGTGGCCACTCACCGGAGTATCTCCTAAATGGTACGCTACTGCACACAAGTCGACGCTGACACGCATGATACCACCAGCATTATCAAGGAGCGGCAACTCGATGACGCGGTCCAAATGCATGCGATACCCTCGCTTAAGCGAAGTTCCCGAATGCGTGTCAAACTCGAATCTGCCCATGTGTAAGACAAAACTGGGTGGGAACTGAAGCGCAGCATGGACCCGATCTTGTCTGTGCCAGCGGTCCAACATTTGCTGCACACGAACAGCATCCACCTCACCTTCAAACACGCGGGCAGGCGGCTGCAGGTACAGAGGGACGAAGCATCCCCCATCAACATGTTCCCCCGTCGTAGCATCAATGGAAGCCCAAACAACCCCGAGTTTCTCGGCAAGGCTCGGACACTGCCCTACCAGATATTGCAAGAATTCCGCAATATCGTGCTGCATTTCCGGCCTTGGCCAGCCCTTCATGATGGCTCTCCAGAAAGGGTTCTTCCAGACATGAAAAACGCGTTCCTGGGCAAAGGCACTTCTCAGAATAGAACACAGCACAGGTGGGAAGAACCCTTCAAGACCCCCGGCTCGCACTGATAGCGCAAGCAGCCCCCTCAGCATGGCATTGCCGTATCAGTAGTTCTGCTCGTTGCCAAGTTTGATCTTCATGATCAGCTCCACCACTGAGACTTCGCCTGCATCGTGGCCAGGCGCTGTGGTAGCGGTAGAGGGCGCCGCTGGAGCTTGTCCGGGCGGATGTTCACTCCGGCAGCAAGCCACACCGCCGAGCCGCGCAGGTCCCTCAGTAGACCCCAAGCCTTGTCCGCCGCCTGGGAGCGGAGGCCAATGTCCAGTAGCATCGGCAGCGTCGTTGCCTCGATCTCGCCTGTCAGGGACCTTGTCGCATGAAAGCGGTTCACGACCAACGGCTCCACAGCACTACCAGCTCCATGACCATGCTGAGAACCTTCTGAATCTCCAGCTGCATGTGGCGTTTGGCCGTCGAGTCCCACTTCATCGTGTTGATTGCATTGGCCTTGGAGTCCTCGTTGCCCATGAGCTGTTGGCACCTCGAAGCCACGGCCGTCAAGAGGGATTGGCATAGCACTCCTTCCACGTGACCCCTGTCTCGTACAACGCCTTCGCCAGGTTGCCCGCCATGTCCGTGCGGATGAACACCATGAAGGATGTGTCGAGGCGGAGAAAGGCCAGCTGGTTGTCGTGGCGTAGCAAGGGTGGTGAGCAGGTCGAGTTTCGAGCGGAGCTGGTGAAGTTCCCGCTGATGCCCCTCGTAGCGGTCCTCCTCAGTCCTGGTCCATCTGCCACGAGCTGTGGCGTTGCTTGCCCTTTCCGTGGTGCTTGGCAGAGGGCTTCCATCATGATGTTCTGGGCTGCTGGCATAGAGGTTGGCCTTTTCCTGGGTCGCCCTGCCCTTTTGCTCCCTGCTGTTGCCGCTTCTGTGGCCTGTCGGAGTTCGCCCGCTGATGGTCCCTCCCTCATGAACGGGTCGGGTCCCATCGCCTCGTCCAGTTGCACGTGTGGGACCTATTGGCTCAGGAAGGAGGGTAGTCCAACTGATCCCTTCGGGGCTAGCGACTCCATCATTCGCTTTACCTCCTGGATCCTTTGTGGATTGGCTTCCTGCGCCGCCAGCTCTTTCGGCGGAGGAGTCATGCTGTCTGCCACCTAGCGGCCTATCCCTAGAAAGTCTAGAGAAAAGGAAGGCTCCACTGAACAGTGCAACACATGATCTGAGATGGGCGTCCTTGCGCTGGAAGCTTTCCCCCCTCGGCAAGGTGTTGTAAGTATCGGTGTCGTTTCAGGGCCGCCGGAGTGCTAAATTGTTGGCTGCATTCAGGACACTCAAACACCTCATCAATGACCCTGTCCACTGGGACGACCCTGGCGGCACCCAAGTCAGAACTGCCCCACTCAGCGAGGGTCACTTGGTTGAGCAGGATGTGGCGCCACTGCAGTTGTGCCTCGGCAGGGAAGAGCAAGGGGTCCAAGTATGTATCCATACGTTGGCGGTTGAGGATGGCCTGGCGTAGTCTCTCAACCGGGTGAGCAATGCCCATCCTCTTCATGAACTCAGTGTTGGATTCGTGAGTCCACGTGCTGCGCGAGTTGGCTACCAAGCGAGCCTGTTGAACAATGAGGCTCTGGACCTGCTTCACCTCCGACTCAAGGAGCCCAGTGCAATCTAAGCCATGAAGGAGACATGCTGGAATGCACGCCTGCCACAGCCGAAGGCGTACTTGAAGAGGAACAGCATGGCACCGGAGAATGGGCCTCAAGCGACTGAACTGACCCTTGGCAAGGGCAACCCGATGTTTGACAGTATCCGTGCCAAATCGCTTGTACCCTGCCAGGTAGCATGGCTCTGGGCGATCTTCAAATCAATCTTTTGATCATGAATGTTGAAGCGCATGTCGGGACCATCCTTTAGCTGGACCACGTATTTTCGCAAGGCATGATGAGCTCTGGGCCCGCGAAGCTCCATCCCGCAAGCGCATCAAGACTTGACGAATTTTGCGGTGCGTGGATTCGAGCGCGCTGCCCGACTTGATGATCCACTTGCACAGAAAGTCATCTGCATACACGGTGGTGGTTCTAGCCTTCTCCGCCCCATCCATACCCGGAAGCGTTCTAAGGAGCCAGCCAGATACCATGGCCCACAGCACGGGCGAGAGCCCACACCCCTGTCGCAGGCCCGTGTTCAGAGGGACCTCCTGCTGATAGTCCTTATGGGTGACCTGGATGCGTGCCTGGTTGTGAACGGCGAGGATGGCCTCCACCAGTGGGGCGGGCACTTCCGCGTCCTGGAGTATCGCCGCAAGCATGTTCCTGCTCACACTGTCATAGGCCCGCGAGATATCCAGAGAGAGCATGATGCCCCCCTCAACTTGCTTGGATTTGCTGGGCTGTGCGTGGCCAGCAAGGCTCGCGCCTCTGAACGGTGACTGGCAACTCTTTCAAGGGCTTGTGGAAGAGCTCTGTTCGGGATATATGCAAACTGACCGATCTCACGCAGATATTGGGAAGCGTACTTGTCTGCCAAGGTGGTGGCCAGTATCTTAATTGGCCATGGGGGCCAGGAGGCAAATGGGCCTCAATTGGCTCACACTGGTCAAAGCCTTCCCAGGCTTAGGGAGAAGGACCAACTCGCTGACACACCACGCCCGGGGGTAAAGTCAGGGAGCCGGACTTCATGACCAGGTTCAGCTGCTTCGTGATCAACGGGGTCAGTCTAGCCTGAAGAGCCTTCCACACCGGGGCCGAACAGGTGGGCATCGCCTTCCCGGGGACAAGTCTGGACGGCCCGGGTCTCAGTGCGGAGCTGTAGGCGTCGTCTTCGGGTTTTCGGGGCGAATTGCTTGGCTGCCTGAATGACATTGTCTGCTTCCACTGCGGCAACCACTTGAGCAACTTTCCACTGCCGGCCTCGCTGTCGGAGCTCCCTTTGGTGCGCTGCAGCAGACAGATCCCTCGCCATCCCTGCCACATGTCGGCCAGGAACGCTTCTGATTGTCGTGCGACGACCCGCCTGGCTTGATCCTTGAGGTGCGCTCGGACCAACCAAAGTCTCCACCTCCACCTCATCATTGGTTCTAGACCTGGCAATCAACTGCCAGCTACTGGCCAGGGCTGCATCAAGGTCTTCAAGGGGACCGCCTTGGTGGAGATGTTCTGTGTGAGTCCACAGGGCCTGTCTGGACTCGATTTGGAATGGCCCGAGTTGGCCTGCGATTGTGCGCCTTTGGTAGCGCCGGCAAGGGGACCGTCCCAATCACTTGTGCCTACAGCCACTGCGCGGGATGAATGGTGTGTGGATTTAGTACGTCGGGCCTCCTGATCACACATGTTGTACACTAGCTAGCGTATCCTTCCCGCCACCTCCCACAACACCTCCGGGGAGTTCGTAGCAAAGCCTAGCTTTGGCTCTCGGACTACCAGCAGTAGCACGGACAAAAGAAGTCCCGTTTTAGCCCGGAGAAAACCTCTAGCCTCCGGCTAGCTGATCTGACCCTGGAGTTGGGTGGGCACTTCAAAATTGCCCCCCCGCTAGCGGTGGGGTCTTTCAGCACAATGGCCACGGAATAGCTCAAGTGCCTCAAGCCATGTGCTAGCGCTAGCATACACTGTCGTACCTCGTCCCGCGGCACGAGTGCGTACACTGCCACCTCCCACAACACCTCCGGGGAGTGAGTTCGTAGCAAAGCCTAGCTTTGGCTCTCGGACTACCAGCAGTAGCACGGACAACACAAACTCTCTCTCTTTTTAGCGTTTAGCCCGAAGAAAACCTCTACCCTCGGTCCTCTTCCTCACTCCTAGCTCCTGGAAGTAGCTAGACGAGTGCTCGAGGAGACGGCCCAGCACCCGCCACTCTAGCCTCTCCCCCTCCAGAGCAACTCTGAAGCCGGGGGAGAAACTAGCGAAGTTCTCGTTTGTGAGGTCGTCCGCTCACTGGTTCAGGTCCCGGCGGATCCACTGGAGCTGTAGCTCGCAGTTCTTAGCAGAGAGCTCTTCTGCCAGCTCCATTAGCACCAAGGTCGAGGGAAACTTGGTCGTCATAGCGAAGGCCCAGGGGGTCCATTCCGGCTTCCACCAGGTTCACATAGACCGTCGGGCTGTCGGGGTCCCCCGGGATAGCTTCCTCTGTGTCGATCTGACACCGGTAGCCATGCTCGCCCTCGGCATGTTTGTAGCGGCGGTGGGCATTAGCGGCTTTAGCGATGTCGCCGACGACGGAGAAGGCAACCTCGTTAGCCTCATAAGGTGTTCACGTAGCAGCTGTTTCTTTTCTCTAGCGCCTGGGGCCCGGATCTTGTCACGACACTTGATCCTGTGATTGACCCGGACCCCATGCGTAGCGTCGTGAATCATCCTCTTCTTCCCAGTATAGCTTCATCTTCCACGATGACCGCTAGCGCCGCAATATTGCGCGGTGTTCACCGTAGCGGGCCTTGAACTCGCCCAAGGTCATCTTAGCCATGAGCCCCTCTGCCACGTCTTCTTCAAACTTCTCTCTAGCGAACTCCCGGTACTCCTCGATCCACCGAGGAGTAGTTGGGGACCGCCTCCCAAAAAACGTTTTCTAGCGGCCACTTTATTAGCTGCTCCTCGAAGACGTGGGGTAGCGGTTCTCGAATTCCCACGGGTGGCCCCTCCTCCGCACGTGCGGAGGGAGTCCCGGTCGGGATCCCCCGCGCCAGTAGCGCTCGGATCCCACCTTAGCCAGGATGAGCTCGCGCATCCGGGTAGATAGCCAGTCCCGCATAGCTTCTGGTAGCGTGGGTCCAGCGCCCAGGCGAGCAGAGACCACCTCCATCATGATAGCTTTTGTTCTCACCCCCTGGGCGGGCCAACCCCTCCTAGCACCGGTGGCCGGGGAAGGTGTCGGGTAGCGGGCCCCCTTCCCCCGCGGCGCTGGCAGGAGGCCGCCAGTAGCGGGCCACTTTTCGGAGCCTGAGGTCTTGAAGGGGCCTTTAGCGTTACGCTGAAACATAAAGCCCAAATTAGCAGCAGAAGGCAGTGGGCCAGTGTAGTAGCGCTTTTCATCGTAGCAGGGGACGCCCTCGTAGACAAAGTCAGGCACAGCACAAGGCGACTTTTTAGCACCAGCCGAATTGGTGCGTAGCCCCTTTTTCAGCAGCTCGTCTGGCACTGGCCACTGCCACATGGAGGCCGGTCGTAGCCCTTCATGAGGTCCCTTAGCGAGGGCCCAAGGCACCCCAGCGAACTCCTTATTGGTGATGCGGTCCAAGTAGCTGCGTCGAGTCTTCTCAAAGCTGAGGTCGTGATTAGCATGCCGTATAGCAGGTCCACGCAATCCACATGGAACAGGTCCATTTTCCTAGCGGACCCCGCGAAGAGGTAGAGGACCTTTAGCGTTCCAGAGGGTGGGCACGAAGGCCCCACAAGGTTGTAGCCGCCAGCGTGCCGGTGTGGGCCGGCGCCTCCGCTGAAATAGCGGGTCAGTTGCTCGGCTTGTCCTCCTTAGCGGGCGCGTCCTCCTTCTTCTTGTTGGGGCACTTGCTAGCGGGGTGGTTCTGGAAGCATAGCGAGCACACATGTGCGAAGTGGCACTTGGCCCCATTCTTGCACCCATTCTTAGCGTTATAGCGGTGGTTTGTGACCGTGGCGATCCACACCGGACGCTTCTGGATGCTTGTATTTGTGCTCCGCGCGTGCTTTAGCCTGAAGCTTCTGCAGATCATTCACGGCGAGCAAGACCTGCCACAGGGCTCATGTGTTCTTCGTTTTTCGCTTGACCAAGCCAAGCCTCTTCGGAGGTGTGCGTGCTGATGGCTGTTGCAGCTTCTGGCGTCAATGCCCCGCAGCGGATATGCGCTGCGAGGCACCTGATGCAGGGAGGCGAGAAGAGTTGGGAGTAGCTGCGGGTCCCTAATCACGCAGGCGAATGCAAACGCGACCAAAGCACCTGGAGTTCGGGAATGCTTCAAGTGTTTCTGCAAAAGCTTTGGCAATGAGATACTTGCCAGGGCATCTGTGATACCCTTTGGCCGAGTAAGAAATGCCCCCATTCTTTCGCAAGTCAGGAGAAGGACGTCGGCTGAAGTCTCTCGCTCGGAGCGACAGCTCTTGGAGGCGGGATGCGAACTCCTTCTTGAGGATGTCGTGGACTTGCGTTCTTACAGAAATCTGGCGTCCCGTTCAGCGAGATCAAATGCCGTAGCAAACGCGCTTGCATTAGGGCCTCCCGTCGGCGCTGCTGCAGCCCCGTTGCCTTCGTGACTGTATCCTTGTCACCGATGTGGCACGGCGCGTGATCTTCCTCGAACAGGACGAGACCTGCAGCGATCTAGGATCTGAGTATAAGAGGAAATCAAATGAAGGATGTACAGTTACACTTACGGCGGTATGAACAGTCCAAGCATCTGTCAGATGGCACTTTGCAGATGTCGCGCAATCTCTGCGCAGATGCGGCGACTACTCCAGGGATGACCGTCTCAACGTGGAACTGGCCATGTACACTGCCCGTGGACGTCACGTGCACGTGCAGGAGAGCACCGAAATCTTTCCGGATGAGAGAGAGCGTCTCCCTGGGACACTTGGAGAACACAAGAAGGCCCATGAGCTTGCAAACAAGGGAGAAGCAAATGCCAGCCGTCATCGTTTGCCGCGCATCAGTGCATCTCTTGACCTGAGCAAGCCGATTTCCACGGCACGCTTGCTTCGTGGCTTCATTTCGGTGCAACAGGACGCGCGAGGCGCCGTCGTCGACCGTGGCGCTGAACCCGTCAAAAGCAAGTTGCAGTCTTACGTCAGCTATCTTGGCAAGTTTCCTCTTCAGGCCAGCAATGTAGTCGGCCTTGTCCTTGTCCGTGACAACGTTGGGTTGCGTGCAAGGTTTCTTGACTTCTTGTGCCTTCAGGCCTCGAAGCTGCGTCTGAACCCAGGACCTGGATACTTTGCTTGGCAGCGCTGAAGAGGAGGCTGCGGCAGCCTCGCCGGCATCCGCCTGCTGTTCTCTTGCAAGCTGCAACTGCGTCCGCAACGTGTCCAGAAAGCCTTGTTTTGAAGCTGGTGCCAGTAGCTTCCTTTCTTCAGCATGCATGTTATCCGTTTTCTGAATCACCCCTAGCAATTCCGGGTGTTTGTCCAGCAGACGAGGTTGTCCCAGCCTCGCATAGTTGCTGCATTGTGTGTCATTCAAGACACTGCGCCAGGAATTTGGCAAACGGGAGCGCCGGTCCGGCCAACCCGCGCCCAGCTCCTTGCAGAGATCCTGGCTGTCAACCATGTCTTGCCAGCGTTGCTGCACGGATTGTTGCTCCAATCCAGCACAGTGCCCACTGCCACCATCGAGCTTTCACACTCTTCACCTGCCAGCCAAGGAATCTTGATGTAGCGCTCCCAGCAGGCACTCCCCAGCAGGCAAATTGTTGACCATAAGACCTGACGCATGGGGCCGTATGAAATTCTCCGTCTTGGCATACTGCAACACCTTCATACGTTGGCTGAATGTCCAATCCTTCTCACCTCTCTTGCGTCCTTTGCGATGCTGCCGCCTTGCTGATCGGGGTCCTGCTGAATCATCTCCACCGACAGCCAGTGCACCCGATACTGGGGCAGCAGCTGTCTCTGCATCTGCGGCCAACTGAAGCTCGGGCTGCTCAGCTGTCTCTGCATCGGGCTGCCCTCAGGCATACACTGGGCCGCCCTCCACATATTTAAAAAACGTCACCGTAGGGAGGTTGCACGGTCCTCCCGCTGCTCCTGTTGCGGTACAGGCGGAGAAGGCCCTCTGGGCGGAGAGCCAGGTCGAGGCACATGTGGGGAGCCGGAGTCAATGTCGGAGCTTCCTGGCGCCGGGTCCTCGTAGTCAGAAGCAGAGGCTGTGTCTCGGCTCTTTCTGCGGCGATGCATATCGCCGAGGTCTGCCACACACTCCCTTCGAGCCCAGAACCTCCAGCCGAGTACACAACGAATGTTGAGAAGTCTGGCAGGTGCACATCCAAACAGCCTATTGAGTACAGGCAGCAGGTCCCTCCATTTGCAAACATGCAAAGGGCACTCTATGACATCAACTCGTGCAGATGTATGTGCAGCCTTCGCCTGTGACATGAGCACACCAAGGGCAAACGCGAGACAGGCTCCCAGAAAGCAACTGGTCAGCCCTGGCAGGAGCAGCAATCTGAGCGCCTCATCCAGCATCCCATGAAAGGTTCCTGGGGCTGCCCTGTGGAGCCGGAAGGCGCCATGGAGAGATCTCCGGATATCCATCCAACCCCTCGATGTCCAGCCTCTCGTCCTGAAAGGCTCGGCCAGGTATGGGGCAGGCTTAGTCCATGGAATCCAGCCCAGGGTCTTGCCGAAGACAAAGAACACAAAGCATGGAACTACAGAATTTCGGGTCGAACCAGCTGATTGAACGCAAAACCACAAGCCGATCAGGATTCCGCAGCAGGAGCCAGCTCTCATAGAGAATTTCAAAAGCAGAAGCCCCGTCCCACCGCTTGTCGCAACGTCTCCGCAGTGCCATCTGCACCCTGTGCGACTGGCGAATCCACATGGAGAGGTAAAGCTGCTGCTCCACAGCAGCACGCACAAAGTTACCCAAAGGGTCGATGGCATTGAGGTACTTCGGGCACTTGTTGGACCCATGCACGGCAACCAGTTCCATAGGCTCCATGGCATAACCCAACACCCTGAAGGCCCGCAAAACTGCAACGCGATGTGCACCCCAGAAGCGTCCCAAGACACCCCCAAGAACCAAGCGAGCCAGCTCCTTGGCCAGCTCGTGGGCATTTGCCGCTTTCCACGACTCACTGTCGTCACTGACAGCCGAGATGCTTATACATACATACATACATACATACATACATACATACATACATGCATGCATGCATGCATGCATGCATACATACATACATACATACATATATTCAAAGACATACATGCATACATACATACGTACATTCATTCATTCGTTCGTTCATTCATTCACTCATTCGTTCCCTCATTCGTTCAGTCGTTCATTCGTTCATTCATTCGTTCGTTCATTCGTCAATGCATTCACAGACATGGCAAGGTACATACGTGCGCGAGTGCATGCATACATGCATGCATACATAAATAGGTCTGATCGGCACGTGGGAGCCATCATTGGAGATGCGCAAATACTTAAATTAGGTTTAGAACAAAAAATGAATAAATCTGGGTTCTGGAATTAGGTTAAACCAAAAAAATGACTATAGGAAAAACGGATCGATGGGAATTGGATGAAGAAAGGGATTAAACCAAAAACGATCGGAACTGAATTAAGGCCCTAGAGCTAAAGGCCCTCCAGTGATGGCCATACGTACCGGTCGTAAAGATGAGCACACACATATGTACGTACCTTGGTTTATACAAACATACCGTAACATACCGATGTAACATACCCGCATGGATACGTACAAGGAGAGAGATTGATCACACATGAACAGATGCATGCACTACCGGGCACTACTGCATGACACCGAGAGGTCACCACCACCACCACCAACAACAACAACAACCACAACCACAATCACAGCGACCACAACGACCACATCACAAGCACATCACAACCACACCACAAGCACCAGAATCACCAGAACCACAACAAGCACCAGAACCACCACAACCGTAACAACCACCAGAACCGCCAGAGCCACCAGAACCACCAACCACCACCAACCACCACAACCACCACAACCACCACAACCACGACAACCACCACAACCACCACAACCAACACAACCACAACAACTGCAACAAAACCGACGACGACCACGACAACCACAGCAAGCAACAGCAACAGCAACAACACCAGCACCGGCACCAACAGCAGCAGCAACAACAACAGCAACAACAACCGCAGCAGCAACAAAAAAACTTAGCAAACATCTCTGCATTGGCGTGTGTGTGTGTGTGTGTTTACTGATATATCTGCATGCATCTGTGTGTGTGTGTTTATCTATCCATCTGTTTTCTTCTGCCAACTCACTCACCACCACGGTTGTCCACTGGCTCTGCTCTCCAAGGCATGTTCAGGATTTCTCCAACACTCCTAGCTCCGAGGGGTACATCCTGCACATGCTGTCCAACATGCTGCCACCCAGCCCATCTGCCACATGTGCCACATAACTCACACGAGTGCCCAGTTTAAGCAGACCTTCCACGATGGGCTGATCCATGTAAGGAGCGCGCGGTGCATCCCTCCAGGTACGAGACATAGCTGCTCTCGTCTGCGATGAGCAAGGTGCGCTCAAACTGTCCAGACTCCTGTGGGGCTGTGGGGCGCGGAAACCCCATCCATCTGCGCAGGCTGCAAGGCAACCACGGGCCTGGTTGTTGATGCGGAAGTATGTTGAGATCTCCATGGGACATGTGGTGCCCTTCGGGATGTAGCAGAAGGAGCCATCGCTGAAGACGGCACTGCACGCAGCTCGGTTCACTTGGTATGTGCTCCAAACTCAACATCTGAAGCTGTGAAAGTCGCTGGCCTGTTGAGAGCAGCAAAATAGTTGTCAGCCACTGGGACCACGGATCCCAGGTACTTCTTGACAAGTTCTGGATGCTCCTTCAAACTCGCCCAGGGACATAGCAGCAAAGATGCTTGCGGCTGCCTTGATGGCTTCGTTGATAGAGCAGAAGATCACACCTGCCTGTCAATCGGCACAAGGCACCCACGAAAGGGTTGATATCGCATGTGGTGCCTCTGCAAGCTCTTTCTGGAAGGTGGTCCCGATGCTCTCGCTGTCGAACACAGCATCCACCGCGACATTCGTCAGGCGCTGCAGCAGTTGCATGCTGAAGGAGTGCTTGCTGCGAGCCGCTCCAAACACTGCCCTGAAAAGCCCAGGCCTTCTGCTCAGTTAATGGGATGCCGAGCTTTTCGAAGGTGTCAAGCAACTCAGGATCAACCTGTGGACGGGCTGCATATTTCCCAGGAGAGGCGAGAAGGCCTCCGATTGATACCTCATCGAGGCTCTGCTTCTTCTTCTTGGTTTTGGGCCTGGAGTAGTAGACTATGTCCTGCAGAAAGACTTTCAACATACGCACACGCGTGCACACATATCAAACCAGTCAAGTGTGACAACCTGGACATCCCCATGCTGTGTCCCTGACAAGCTTCTAAGGCCGTGCCCTGCCATGACCATGTAGATGATTCACCAAGGGCAGAACAGGTCCTGAAAATCAATCTCTTCCATCTGAAGCTGTGCCCACTCTGGCATCTTCATCTGCTTCCATTTCCTGTCAGAAGAGGCCCACGCGCCCGTGTGGAAGCATTTGTTTACGTCACTCGCTCTGCTTGAGCTGTGCTGCAAGCTTGTTTGCTAGGCTTAGCGGCGTTCGGGTCCTGAAAGCATTCAAACGAAATTCCAGCATCCACTCGGGCTCTTCTTTGATTTCCCAGATCTTTCGGACGATATCCTGCAAGGAAGTGCAACACTTGATACCAGGAAACTGCCACGGCAGCACTCTGAATCAGTCCATCTCTTTCTCGCCTCGTTGAGGCCCTTAGGCAAAGATTCGGACTCGATGTTCGTGTAGAACCCAGCTGAGTACTCCTGACGAACGCAACTGCTGCGAGAGATCGCGGAAGATCGCCGACGCAGCGATGCACCGATGCCTGGTCCAGCACCTCCCCCAGCTCCGCATTCTGGCCATCCCGCAGGGCCACAGCCTGGGCAAGGAGACTTCCCCGGACAGAAGCATCGAGAAGATGTAGAAGGGCACCTCCTCTTGCTTCTGCTTGGGCTTGAGCTCCACGCCGGCCTGGCATCCCGGGATCCCTCCATCCCATCATCCCATCATCCCATCATCCCATCATCCGATCATCCGATCCGAGCTCATGTCGGATGCCAAATGGCAAGTTTGGGCACCCTCGCTCGGTCGGTACAGCTGCAGAGAACTCCTTTAAGGAGTTGCCAGTCAGCTATAATCCCTACGTTAGCTCGCTGCTTCGAGGCCGCGTCGTCTTATGTACATTTATTCAAGTTTAGAAGCTGACAGATATGTCGCTTCCCCAACCAAGTCAGGCTCGAAAGCCCTGTCGCTCTCGATCTTCAGGCTCATGTCAGACTCAGTGCTTGTTTCACAAGCCGTGGCTAGTAGGAAGCTTTGGGACAACGTGTGCATACCGACCAGCCGGCACCGTTGCAGACGTTACCTCAGGCAAGGATGATCGGCTTCTGCTTGCAAATGCTGAACGGTGGAGGGAGCGGATGCTGCAGAGCTGCAACGCAAGGCTGCTGCGCCAAAGCACTCTTTGCAGGTCAAGGGCGCACCCCAGCAGTTCTGTCAGCTCAGCATGGCTCAGAATTACATTCGTTCTTACATCCGGCTACCGGGCAGCTCCTGGCATCGTCGTCCCTTCACGGTGCTCAAGACGGCACCGTCTTGCGCTCTTCTGCTTCTTGGCCCGCCGATGCCCTGCACGGCTTGCGGCAGTTGCTCCATGCGTGTGCGGGTGTGCGAAACGGCCAACCCTGAGAAACTCAGAACAATCTCAGAAGTCACAGTCTGCATCTTGTATCTAATGCTCTCTGGCGCATCCCACGTCCTCCAAGTTATCGTGCAGTGTCCCACGCCCACGGCACACGGGACATGGCAACGCCGGCCTCAGAGGACTGAATTTAGCCTAAATCGTCTCTAAGAGACCAAACAAGGCGCTCTGGGACTCGAGCATGCCATCGCATGTGCTGCAAACAAGGACGCCATGCCCTCCGCAGCCATCACAGCTCCTTCGCAAAAGAAAACTCCCTTGGCTCTTACGCTTCATGACGCTGCCACTCCTGCGCCCATAGCCGTCACAGAATCGGCAATCGCTGATGGGAACGTCCTCGACGCCACGCGATGCAAATGCAACGTCGGGCTTTTGAGCCGCGCCGTGCCTTGGGCAGCCTGACCACACTTGGCCTTTCGGGCTCGGCCACGGCCCGGCCAGGGAGTTGCGACCCTCGCAGCTGCAATAACACAACTTCCAAATCCTCCAAGGCCCAATGCCCTGAATCCCTGAAGCCTGGTGGGTAGAGCTCCAGTGCCAGCTTTGCGCTTGCACCCTCGATCCTGACACGAGCAAGACTTCGCGAATGGTTCTGGGGCGTCTTGGGGAAGAGTGCTGCAAAGCAGCAGACCAAGAGCAACACCACTGAATTTCGGCCTGCACAGGCACTGCCAGGCACCCGAAGCTTGACATGAAGCAGTCGTTCTGTCCTGTAGAGTTGCTGCGGCTGGAAGAACCGTCGCATGGTTCCTGTGAGGTCCAACTCTGCGGTCACAGCAACGACCTCGTCGCAGAGGAAGATTTGCGCTGCTACGAATCTCGTTTTGAATCCCTGCCTCCTGACCCAGCAGGATGCCGACCACCACAGAATCCTGGAGCTGTTGCGACATGACCCTGCTGGGTCTCGAAGCAAACGCCCACCGCCCGCCTGGCCGTCCTTGAGCTTTACCCTCACCTCACCTCAGACGTTTCAGACGTTTCAATGGCTTTCAGCAATGACTTTAAGACTTAAATTGAGAAGCGACGTTCACACGGTCGCTGAGGCATGAGCCAGGGTGGTCCCAGACTGCCTCACATCTTCAGGTGTCCTCTGCAGCCCTTTGACCTTTCCCCTGCTCGCCTCCCAATGGTCGCCCGAAAGCTCCGCAAAGATGCGGGGCTCGGCACAGCGATGCCTCAACCCGAAAACGATGGCTTATTATCTCGAGGCATAGACGAGGCTCTAGCAGGCCTGCCAGGAGGCCGGCTTTGTGGTTCTGGAAGGATAGCTGCAGAGGCCTGAGAACTCTGAAGGCTTATGAAATGCTAGGTTTTTCACAAGCCGGCTCTCCGAGGCTTTTGCTCCGCTGCGGTCGATCATGTCCTTGCCCTCCAGGAAATAGCCCAGCCCTTTGCTGCCAGGAACATTCCGCTCTTCCTTGCGCAGCAGAAGGCCCTCGATGGAGAGAACCTTGAGGACCACATGTGTGGGCAGCCCTGGAAACGACTCCGGTGGAGGCTCACATGCCACCGCCAGTACATCTTGCGGCACTTGTCCGGGATGCTGAAGATACAGACCATCACCGTCTGAGTCAGAGTCGTGGAGCAGTCCGGCAGTGCTTATTGTCGGAAAGAAGCTGTTTGCGGCCATTTCTGTGGGCGCATCCCTGATCGCCGGACTATCATCCGAGGAATCTCGAGATTCGTTCTGCGGGGCTGGCTCCTCTTCCGGCGGGGGCAGATCCAAGAAGCTGAAGATTCCTGGGCCAGCCATTGGCCATTCAGGGCGGAACCCGAGAGGACCTGCCCCAGTGGGACCATCACGAGCCGCGAGCCCACGCGGCTTGAGAAGCTAAAAATGTACGTTACCGATACTATGTACACTATGAAAGTTTAGGCAAGCTGAGATGTGGTGAAGTCTGGTTTAGACATCATTAAACCTACGACCGACGGCCCAACGGCTCGAGCCAAAGGCGCAAGTGGATTCCAGCATCCCCACACTCGATGTCGCCTCATGCGTTGCTAGCTCTGTCCCATGAACTTCGGTGGTACTGCTTCAGTGGGCTTGGTCGTTGATTGGGTCCAGAAGGCTCTACCACGCTCGAGGGGGCGTCAGGCAGGTCATGCACATCTGCCAGACGTAGCACCCCAGCATGCCTGACGCACGACCTTCTGTCCTTGGAGCTTTCCTTCCCGCCGCTGCCTTTCGTAGATGCCCGAGTGTCAGCAGAAGGTGACACATGCAGGCTCAAGTGCTTGTGCTGTGAACATAACTTTGCAAGCAAATGCATATGACATGGCGGATATGTGAGATGCACCCAGACTTCAGTCATGATCGTTTGGTGATATTCCGCAGAATTATCACGAGCAATTCGTCCGTCGGGTTGCGTGCGGGGAGGGCCGGAACACTTCTTAGACGGCACGCCCGTGGCCTCCAGCGACGGGAGCCGATGGCGAACCCTGCCAAAGCCGCAGCAGATGCTTTGATCGCGAAGTTGGCCTGACTCAAAAGCAACTTGTGCTTACACACATCAACGCGCTCCAATCGGCGAACTGACTTTCGGAATTATGAGCCCTTGCCAAAACAACTCAGGAAGAAAAAAAGCCGCGCCTGCGGGGCGGCGGCATTTGGGGAAGCTGTGCTGACGACCGCAGGTGGCGGTGCCGCTGCCCTGAAACATTGCAGTTGGATTTGAGCACCGTGGACGATATCATGCATCGTGTCGACCGATGCATGTAACATGCAGTAGCTGCGCAGCATGTTGGTTTCAGAGAAGTTCGTCTGTGGTGACCCAGTTCGGAGGACTAGTAAGTCGAGAGTCCCTGACCAGAATGTTCGTGGTTTCCCAATGAACCATGATGTCCAAAAGCCATTTCCGGCATGGCCCCTGCATTATCTGCCTTTACTAAATCCTTTATTTATGCTGCGGCTCTAGACATAGAGGTGCATAAGCGAGTGGGAATGGTGGAGGATCAGGGGCTTCGAAACGTCGCCAACCCGTTACCTTTGTTTGTGCTTTTGCCACTGAATGATCCATCAGGTTTCAGTGCAGCTTGTACTGTTGTAGAGCAGCTCCCATCGATGTTCAGAATGTGCGAGGTCTGATGCTGCCCGGCTGCTCGTCGAAGCCTAGATCCGTCTCTTGAGGCTTTGTCACCCCTCCTGCTGAATGCGTTCCCATGACGTTCCTGACCGATGCGAGTTAGAGACCTTGGCGGCTGCTCAACCGTCACGAACGCCAGATCTGCCATGGAGCCTGCCAGAAAACAATGAATATTGCACTGTAGACTCCTCGTCATTCCATGACGTTGACAAGCTTTCCTGGCCTGCTATCTTTCTCAAGGAAGCTGCGAGGCAACAGTCTCTAAATGCCAGCCTAAAGGGCCACTCGTAAGCCTAGCTACTTGCTGGCCAGTGTAGGTGCAGAACTTGCATTGACTTCTACCAAATATCTGCGACAAATGCCACAATCATGCTTGAGCCAGGTGAACCATCCAGTTTGTCATCATTCCCTAGGCTTGAACTCTGCGAGCTTCTCCTCCCTACCTACTCTTCTAGTGCAGTCTGATATGCCGTGACAATATAACATAAAATCAGGAGCATGTCGTCAACAAGACTCGCAACACTCTGGTACTGGTAATTGCAGACCCCACGCCATTAGGCATCTGGTGCTGAAAAGTGACCACCCGCGACGTGATTTTGCATCTGTCGCTGCCCAGGACCTGATCGCATCCCAATACCTAATTACTGATATCGAGATGACCATCGATCTCATGTGTTTTCGATATGACGAAGCCGCTTCGCCGACTTCCTGTGCAGGCGGCCGCAGCGAAGAGACACAAATAACGGCACAAGGGCCACACAGCAGGACCGCAAGTGAAACACCTCCTAGCCCTGCCTGTTCAAATATTGAGCATAATCGTCTTTGGACGTGTACTTCGCCTTGAGCTTGTCGTCGCTGTCGAACTCAGCCAGCTTCCTTCGTAAGCACTGCGACAAAGTATTGGGAAGCACCCGCCATGCCAGCAGAAAAGCCAGACTTGCGATCTTGACAAAAGCTCCGAAACAGCCCCTGACAAGAGCTGAGGGTCTTGGCTGCCCACTTGTTCAGCTCAGCCTCGAACTTTTCCAAGTCACTCCTCGTCTTGCCGTTTATGGAAACCAGCTCCACATCAAAGACGAGATCAGCGTTCGGAGGGATCTTGCCTAAGATGAAAGTACTATACTACGAGCTTCGCATCTCAGCATCATGCACTATGCAGGGACATCGACGAAACAGCAGGTGCCCTCGCAAGTTGAGCAGGCCTAAGCATACTTGAAATCCTGAGTCAGCCAAACACCAAAAACAATTGCTGGCCACGTCTTTGATTTGTTAGCTTCCCCATTTCATGTGTTTAACGTCTTTCAGGATGACAGAAGTCTGTTCCTGCCCACCTAGACCGAGTTCGAGAGTTCGAATGGACAGCCTCGAATGGGGATGGGACGAAGTGTCGCGAAGTTGCGATTCTTTCGATGTCTTTGCAAACACGCCGGTTCGTATACTGCAAAACGCTGCGTCACTTTTCGCGACAAGGGCACCGGGGAGAAGGAACTTCGCAAGTGCCGACGCTCATTTCCCGGCTGAAACGCTGAATCCATTGTTCCAGAAATCGTCAACCTTTGACTCCAACTTAAGAGTAAGTGTGCGTTTGGGTGCGCATGTGTCTGTGCCAGTGTGCTCCGTGCCCGACATCGTTTCCGCCTGTGGCATGGATGCATGGGGCCCTTTGCACAACCAGCCACCCGCCCAAACACGAGTACTGGTGGCAGCAACACGCGGTCAACAGTAGAAGAAGCCGTTACTCGTCGAGCTGTGTCCGAACATGTTATCGGAATAGACGAATGCAGGCGAACGGAGCTATGGAACTCACCGACAGAGTTGCCAAACAAGGAACTGCCATCTCCATAACCGGATTCGCCATATGCAAAGTCCGAGCCTTAGCACTTCTGTGGCAGGCTTTGCGGCTTCAGAACCCGAGCTCAGCCGGGGCCCGGAGTCCCCTGCTGATACGCAGCGTTGCCCTCTCTCCAAGCGACAACTGCAGCATGCCTTCCTCCCAGCCTCGGATGACCTAAGCTCAGAACACACGGCCAAAGCAAGCCACAGCAAGTCCCTGTCCCTGTGCCTGAGCAGGTTCTGTACCCAAAGTGAAAGAGAAGGGCTTTCCCCGATCACGAGAAGAGTCAAACTTTCGTCCGTCAGTGGCCTTGGGATGCCACGCTCTAGGCATGACATGAAATCGATTCTTACAGTAGGTTCAGGCACAACCGGTGGCTGGGTAGCTGGCCAATGTCCCGGTATAATGGACCTGAAGTCCACGCTCAATGCGTCTCAAGCACTCCCTTGGCCGTTTTAGGGACTCCCACTTCCAGGCGATTCCCCTTCTGTGGAAAGGTCTTGCCGGTGCCGGCTTGACAAGTCTCCACCTGCTCAATGCCAACTCTGCCACCTATCACACTCCTACCGGAAATGCAACTACAGCTGCCGGGGCCTCCACACCCATGGTGGCACGACAAGGCCATGGGCTGGAGTGAGCTGGCTATCAAAGTCCCACACTTTGTGGACCTGTGCATGTTGTTCTTGAAGGCTTGCGTTGGGCAGATCTGTTCGGTTCGCAGATGAGTTCCTGCACCCAGTCTCATGTACAGGGACTTGATCCAGCTTGCGCTCTGATTCGCTGACCAAGCATTCTCACCCCGACCCCTCCCCCTCCCATCTGGCTGTGCAGATCTTGTCATTTTGAAAATGTTCGCGCTCGCTGGGAGTTCTTTTACCCCTCTGACATAAAAATTTGGAATGGCGAATCCTGAAGCTGAACGAGCATCGGCTGCTAGCTGCGGAGGATGTCCGCAAGCTCCTCCGAGTCTCCTGCCGAGACCAACTCAGTTCGGGGAATGTCTCTTGAATCATATAGGGGAGTTTCCGGAAATAGGGGATCCTAATATAGTAACCTAAATAGTGGGATCCTTATTATACGGACCGCTAAAATCGCTAAATAAGGCACCCCTTTTTCGGAAACTCCCATAACTCCCATATACCCAGGTTCGAGCGTGTTGCCTTGGGCAGCTTCACGTGGGTGCAGCGCCTCGAACCTGAAGTGTTCCTAGCTGGAGTTTCGGAGTTTACTGTACTCTGTCCAGTTCATCGATGCAAAACTGCTCCTGCCGAACGTGAAAAGTGGTTCGAGAACTGTTCTAGATCGGTCACCTTGGCCCTGACGAAACTCATACCTGAAGATTGGCTGCTTCTAAGCACCCAGCCCGGCACTGGGCTGTGGCTCCCAGAGATTTCGGGGGATGCCCGCCAGCACTTCCCGGAAGTAGCTGGCATGCTGACGCACGCCGTACCTCAGCTCAGACATGTACGAGAACCTGCCGCTGCACTTGCTCCAGTCACTATACTGTTACGGTCACTGGTGATCGCTCATGCCATATTACACCTAACCGCTGCGGTACTTATTTACAGCTTCAACCAAGGCTTCCACAAAGCACTACCAGCAAATCAGTATCTGCAGGGGCAAAGAAACCGACTTCGCTTTCTTGGCCATGTGACTACACTGCGATCCTGAAAGCCAAGAGACTCGACGAGCGAGGAGAGAAGGTTCACCTGCGAGGCTCTCATTGCTACTTCGTGCCGACTACTGCTGACTGCAAACTACTCTGTTCCTCAGCCACAACCGGCCAAGGAAAAACAACGTGGATTTTCGCAAAGACTACATGGTGCGAGCTGAAACCCTCGTCAAAAATCTCATCCTTGCGCGATCATTCCTCTCTTCTTCGATCCTGTTCGGTGGAGACACGCGCGTCGCTTCCATGCACGAATGTTTGTGGCAACAACATTAAACCACCGTGTTGCGCGGACGTCTGCCCACAGCGGCACAAATCGGACTTCGCCCACACTGACGTGACGCTGGAATGCTTCTGCTGTCCGATGGCACGTCTCGCAGCGATTGGAATATTTCCTCTGCTACCCAAAGATCCGAAATGTCTGCTCAGGCAGTTCCTAGGTCCTAGGTCCAGGGTGGCCTTCGAATTTCACTTAGGTAACTGTTCAAGGTTCGGTGCAAGGGTCGACATGGGTTTGTTTCCGAGGTCTGGCGCGGATTGCTTAGCGTTGGTAGGTCTGGCGTCCTTTCCTGGCTCCAAAGTCCTGTGCACTTACAAGCATTTCTGGCAGTTCGCAGGCTCGAAATGTTGACAAATACAGAATTACAAATACCGCTGTAGCCATCCTTTGCGAATTGGCACTGAGACAAGGAAAAGGCAGCCAAAGGGACACTCGCCAGAACCCATCCTTGTGAATAAGCCAATTATTCAGGCTTCGGGGCTTTATAAGCTCTAATGGTAGGCTGCATCTACCCGAGAAGGCTCTTCTGCTCGCTTGCTTTCAAAGACGTGTGGGCCTGGGCGCTGGTGTAGGAAATCAAAGACCGCGGGTTCTGCCGGACCATTGTGAACTGTGGGAAGTTGGCCTCGGACAGGCATGTGAGGTGCCGGCTTGGCATCGAACCGAGGATCGATTGTTCTTCGATTGCGTCGAAGCTGCAAACATACCCTCTTTCCCTGCTGCGATCTCCTGGTAACAACTCACTCAAGCAGCTGGCAGAACAGCTGGACATGGGGCTGAATCACGATGGCAAGTGCCCGCCTTCTTCGTATCTTCAGGAAGCTGGTTCTCGAAGACTTTGCTCTTGTCCAGATGATAAACCAGTAGCTTCACCTTCCAGCCTCAAGGCGAGAACGCCAGGAAGGAAGCATTCCGAGAGCTGTGCCACAGCAAGGCCTCCTTCAATGCCCCACCTGACATAGCTATGCATGGAGACCTACGACAGAATCTTGGTTGAAGCACCAGCACTTTGCGCCGTGAGGTGCCGAAACATGCAGTCATTGCGGGCCACATGGTACCCCATTCCCCAATCCAGCATGAGCTCGTATCCATCCAGGAATCTCAATCTAGATAGCTCAAGAGGGCCGGCGATGTCCACTTTTGCTCATACCCGATGGGACACTTCTTACTTCTTACATCGAACGTTCTACACTCGATGTCGGAAGGCACAAGAATGTGCCAGTCCGGCTTCCGTAGCCGCAGTTGGACCGCACTTGGAATTCTCCACCGGATTGTCACACGCTGATTTCAGCAATTGCCACCTATTTCGCAAACTGCTTCAGCAGCACGAGCTTGTTGCTGTTGGCAGGGAGTGAGCGCCCGCATCCGTAGTGTGACTCTACGCCCTGGTCCGCTGGTCCCCTGGTCGCCCACCGTCCTGCGAAACGGAATCTTCACCGGCCTGCCTAATTGCATCGCACATCGATCAAATAAATAGCAGCTGGTTCGACCAATCTGTGTCACGAAAAGCCGTTTGGCGACCGCTATCCGAGGCGATGTAGTGTTGATGGTGCAAGACTGTGCCAAAGCCCTCAGCTTACCTCAAATGAGGGATCAACATCAAAGGGCGACCTTAAAACATAGGCGGGTGCACACTGGTGTCGATGTTACGGCAGGGCAATTTCTGTTGTACCTGTCAGATAGGAACAACGCGGCTGACACAAGCCGAACACGATATGTGAGCGTTCGCGACTCGCTATCTCCTGCAAACTTACATGTCTCATGATGTTGACTCATGAAATCGGCACGAGAAGTAAGTAAAGCCTCAGAGCCAAACACCCCGAACCTACACAATCTAGCACAGAGGCCTGAGATCCGACATGCAATGTTTGAGGATCTTGCGCTAATGCCTTTCCTACTGCTCCGCCTGGCACCCTGGCAATCCAACTTGCCAACACACCCACGACAGACGGCGCCAGTGCATCGTGATGTCCGCCTCAGCCGCTACCCTCTCTGTCTCCCGGACCGGCAGGCAGATAGGCAGGTAACCACAGAAAAGCCAACAGGCACAGATTTTGTGAGGTTGCCCACACATGAACGCCCAGGCTGCAGCAAGCTGCATGGGTGCTCATGTTAAGAGTGATAAGTTGTGAGCAGTGTACCCACCAGCAGCGCAAAACAGCGGTCTGTCAGAATGATTACATGCCCGAACGCGAAACGGCAGTCAGGGAACGGGCGTTGGCGGCCGGGGGTCCAAATGGCACAACCACAATGACAGTGCGCTGCTCCAAGATGCCAACAGGAAGGTCGGCCAGGCACAGAGCTGTGCAGCATACAGCACCGCATGGGGCAGCGGCTTAAGGCCCAGACCAGCTGTTTTTGAGCACCTCCAACTCCCTCAGACTCACGGCCGGTCGGCCAGCGCGCCTCGCAGACCGGCAGAGCCCCGCACTGACTCGCAGTTCAGAGCTCCCATTCGCAGCAGCAAATGCACAAACAGGCACCTATGTGTCTGCAGGTCGCAAAGGATGGGCTGCAGGTCTTTGAACCGAAACACCTGGCCAGAGCATCTGCAGAGCTCGTTGGGTGTCGAGAGGTGCCGCAGGCCGCAGGTAGCGGTCATGCCTGGTTATGCATCAGAAACGACCCGTCCACATGAGCTCCGAGTCCAAACTTGTCCACGAAGTACCAGGCAGCCTGAGGATCTGCATGACACTTGGAAGGATCTGCATCGGCCTGAGAAGAACTGACCAGGTGCAGCCGAGTGGCTGCTGATCCGAGTTCCCCTGCATTCCTGCAAGAGTCATCATGTGATCAAAGGCTTGCGGCTGCTTGCGCTTCTTAAAACCTTCGAGACTCCGGCACTGGGGCGTAGGCACAGAAGTCCTCAGGGAGCGACAGATGCCCGAGATGCCAACTACAAGTAACTCGGAGGTTTTTTACGGAAAGAGACAGCAGACAGCAGAAAGCACAGCCCGCGCGCTCCGACTTCATGCCGATCTTCACGTCCGTGTTGAGAAACATCACAATCCGAGGAACCTGGCAGCCAACATCTGAAGATCCCAAAGCTGGGATGAAAGGGTTTCATTTCAGGCCTTCCTCTGCAGTGCTGGCAGCAGCCCAGAGTTGTCCATGTGGCCTCCATCCCCGATCTTGAACTTCGCAGCTGCCTCAGCTCGGCTTCACCATTGAGACGCCCTTCCCTGGAGCAGCTTCCGGCCTTGGGACCAGGAAACTTCTTGGAAGTTATCGGCCAAAGCGTTGCAACCGGTATCAAAGCCTCGCTCCGATATCACTTTGCTCACGTTGCTGGAGACCGAAGCTCTGGGCCTGCATTCTCTGCCCTCCCAACTTGTCCATGGCTTGCGAGGTGTACGCGGAGAAGGCGGCGCTGCTCACCCCCACGGCCTCCCGAAAAAACTGAAGCATCGTTTGAACTAAAAAAAATTTTTTACAGGAGTATGACAGAGCCGCCGCCCTCCTTCGCCAAACTCATGGGCTCCGAAGGCGCTGGCATTCTCACGCCGTGGCCTCTTCAAAGACCCAAAAAAGCCAAAGCCAAAAGGAGTGGAAGAAGCCCAGGCCCCCGGGCCCCCGGGCCTCCGGATTGCTCCGAAAAGGGCGTGTCGGAACCGAAGGCAAAGGTCTCCACCATGCCGCCTCCCACAACCTCAGCCACTCAGCGACTCAACAGCCTTGGCGCCCTCTTCTTCACGGAGAGACGGGAGCCAAGGTCTTGGCCAACTTGAGGGCAGGAATATCAGAGCTGGCCAGCCAATGCTCGCCCTCTTCGTCAAACTGCAGCTGGCCTTCCCGTCCTGAGTTGAAACCACACGCAACACACACGCTTTTAAAGCCCTTTCTCTGCTCTTATCCGAGCAAGTCGCCAGGATAGAAAGGGCTGCCGGAGAAGTCTGGAGACATCTGCAAAGACCTTCGCAAGCAGCGGGAACTACGCGAGAGCCTAAGCCTAAGCTCTTCCTGAAAGCTCGATTTCAAGACCGGGCTCACGGCACGACTGTATCATCATCAGACTCGTGGCCCAAGGGGGCGAGCAGAACTCCAAGCCTCGGCAATCTCTCAGAAGGTTGCAGCCATTAGCCCTCGTGTGGTCTACCACTTGCAGCTTAGTAGCATGACGAAGGCACGCGGCCGATCAGACGGTGGGACGATGAAGTCCTGATGCCGGTTCTTTGCAGTGTCGGTCGGACAAGGAAACACTGGGCCTCACTAGGCACTGCCATGAGCTTTACGTGCCAACATCCTCGCGCTGCAAGTGAGGATTCTTGCGAATGATGCGCTGGACTGTACTGTCATCCGGAGCCATGTACCTCCGTCGAATCGTGTCTCTAAGCATGCCAGAGTCTGCCAGAGGTCTGACAAAGCTTGGCAGTCGAAGTCTTGGCCGAACAAAGGGGTACTTGCTCATGTTGCCCAGGCCAATGGGCTTCAAGAGGATCTGCCAAACGAAACTCGGTAAGAATGCCCGGCATGCTTGCAGCTGTTGTCATCCATACAACAGGGCAGAATCCAACCCTTTAATGAAGCGCAGCCTCGTTGAATGCATTCACCCAAATCGAGTGCGGGTCGTCGTTGTTGAGAAATGCAGTCTTGAGCAGGTCTCAGCGGGCGGAGCTACGGAGTTTGTCATATATGCTGCCACACCATGACATCGGAAAGCATGCAAGGCTGCAGCGGTAAATGTCGTGCGTCGCCCCATCCTAATGTTCTTCTAAACATCTCTGAATGAATTTGTGCGTTGATCGAAACCGAGAGGAGGACGCCTATCAACCCTGGCCGCGTCGTCAGCGCCTGCATCCACAGGAAGCTCTCAGAGCCTAGTCACCTAGGACCTAGCGCAGCGATGTCGACGCTCCTCGAGGGAGAGCTCCGACGGTCGTGTCGGAGATCCAAGGAGATGGCCCTTGCTCATGTGCGAGAACCTGTAACACAGGCGGCAGTTCGGCCGAAACTTCAGAAATTCTTGCCGCTTCGCCACATGAAGGGTCCCGAGGTCCATGTGCCGCCCGACACCGACACAAGAAGGTCCGTGTGGCCCAATAAGTCCAAGTACTCGAGGCCCCTCAGAGCTCCCAGCGCAGCCACCATGGCCCTGGTGCCACCACCGCTCAGGCAGATGGCCGTCTGGAGGTTCGCCTTGGAAAACAATACTAATAAAATTATTTTACTTCGAACATCCCCACCCTACCAGGTAGTCTCATGGTAGTCTGTGGGGTTGGGCATTCCAGGGAGTCTCACGGTTGTCTGTTGGGATTGGGCACTCCAGGAAGTCTCACGGTAGTCTGTGGTTGGGCACTCCAGGAGGTAGTCTCAGCGGGCGAGGAGTAATAACTGAGTAATAGCTGACTTTAAAATCTAACAACCCCACACCGAGGGTAGGGAAAACATCGAAGAAGCTGTGACACCCATCCCGGAGAGCCTGGCCTGTCTGGGTGGGAACTCTTTCCTCTCGTCGTTGATTGGAACGATGTCTGCGAAAACATCTGGCAACTTCTTGTGGCACCTTCCATCATCGTCTGAACAATAACCTTAGCTCATATCTCCCGTGTGCGCAGTACTTCTGCATTTCGACACATTGCAAAGCCAGCCCATGCCGTGTTCAGACAGAGCAGGCTCAAACCGTCTACAGATGTTAGCAAGTCTGAACATCCGAAACCTAAAAGCTGAGCATCTCAAAGGATTCCTTACTCGAAATCCTTCTTAGAAGACTCCAAGAAGCCCGGCTGACACATGCACTCACCACTGACGCATCGAGTAGGGCCCCGATACTTCCAGCAGTATCCAAACCAGCTGCAGGTGCCACCGGTGCGTTGCGGACATTGCAGAAAGTTGTGGGAATGATCGTTGGGTACGCAATTCCCGCCGACAGCACAGTAGCCAGGTTGACATCGACAATGCCCCTCAACACACTGAGTTGGGCCTCGAGATGAGCTGCAGCTTAAGTATTTGCAACTGCCTCCCGTGTGGGTGTCGCAGAAGCTGGTGCTTGAGTTCGCCATGTTCATGGATTTCACAGACATCTCTTCCGACGAATGCGCAGCCGACACAGTTTTCGAGTCTTCCTCCATTGCCAGCTCGTGGGCGTGGGCCGGAGAGTCGTCTTGGACTCGACGTGCGCGTCGCTGCAGCCAGGACGCAGAACATTCGATAGCATTGCTCTTGTGGCATGCATCGTCAAAATCGAGAATATCCTGCCCCACGATGTGCACGAAGAACAGGCCAATGATAGTCCAGCGGCACATGGTGCGTGAGAGGACGAGAAAAGAGAAGCTGGCTGTGGTCTGTGGTGGTTTCCTGTGCTTCAGCTGTAGACAGGCCCAATCGGCTTGCAAATCGGGGGTCGACTGTGTCTCACACACGTTTAGCAAAACGCAACTAGACATCCAAGTGTGTCTTGGTAGTGGTGTCTTGCCGAGGAAGTCGTCCAAAACTCAGCATAGTTGCCGTCCTCAAGCCTGGATCGCACTAGAACAAGCCTTCGGCATGATTATTGCTCCGACGTTTCCCCTAGCATGCAGCCAGCATGTGTACAGTCAAGCGCTTTTGGCGTGAGTTGAGCTGCAAAGCCAACGAAGTGCAAGCACATGCGCTTGTCCAGCAAACGTGCAAGTCACACCGATAGATATCAAGCAGCCATTCCAGACACTCTGCAAGCGCACCCTTTCGAATGTCACGATCAGCGCTTGTCGCTGAAATAACCTGGGCCGAGATCTGCGTAAGAAGAACCGAGAAAACACTTGAGCGACGATCAGACAGGACGACACGAGCGGCAACCACTGCCTTACAGAAGTCCTGCTAGGTGCTAGCGCGGAAAACCTATGCATCTAGCAGCCAAAGGCAGGAAGCCATGGGCACGTCAACTGTACTGCAAGCATGCTGAGGGTCTCCAGCTGCCCACATCTCGCACTGAGCCATCAAGTAGACAGCAGAACGCTAACGGCATTTGGGTCCACAGACTACCGCCCAGGGCCCCACCAGCTGTTTTAGCCAAGCGCCACTGAAGAAAATCGACCGGAGAGCAATCAGCAAGCTTTGAACTTTCTGGAAGGGTAAGCTCCATGCATTCATTGCGTCAGGAGCGAAAGAACCGCATGAACATATCTTCGTTGGAACCTCGGCACCGTCAACTCCGGCAGACCCTACACACTATCATGCGGTCTAAACGGCACGAGCTTGCGAATTACATCTTGTGAACTACCAAGGGGTTGGCGGATCATGTACTCTCCAAATGCTGACAAAAGATTTACCTGGACAGTGTGGGCAAGGCGTGAACTCTGGTAACCCTGGCTTGCGATACAGATGTGCGGAGACTAGCTGCCCTGACTGTCCTGCCTGCTCGTTCGTGTATGTCGTGAACTTCCCGGAATTTTGATTTGACCTGCGCTGCGCATTGAAGTTGAATGGGCCTTCACTGGGGTCCCGAACGAATTGAGGAAGGGACGTCTTGAAGTGCGGCCAGTGTGCAAACTTGCCCCCACCTCTGTTTTCCGTGCAAGCTGCAGCTGCAACACCCGAGGAAGGAGAAACTGAATGAACATAACTGAGGATAAGACTGCCCTTCTGCACCTCCTACGAGCAATCAAAAGCATCAACGGCCCATCTGATGCTGTGGCTACGAGCATTCTCGGCTAGGCGAGGGTCAATCCCCTGTCCTGCAGAGTCTCCGGTGGCAGGTTCACGTCGAAGCGCTTGCAGCTGTTCAGATAAACAAAAATCACGGACCTTGGGCCGAAGTTCGGAACGGTGAACGCCAGATGCAGCGTGCTCCACTGCCGCTGCCAAGTGACGCTTTCCAGTTCCCTTGTATGCCCCACTTCTTGTTCTCCAGCACCTGTTTGAGAACAGCAAGGCCCAGGGGGTCGGGCCAAGCTTGGCCTGAGAATGCAATTCATTTTGCACCAGAATGCCTTCAGCTGCCGCTCCACCACCAATGCATCTCCAGATTTCCGCTTCTTCCTTAGGCTCCGGTTTGAAAACACATGCAGGATGGGTCGTGGTGAAACGGTGCAGTGTGTCGAGTAGCTGGAACTCACATAGGAGGGGCTGCAGCTCGTTGCGATTGAAAACCTGATGACACCCACCACGACACTTACTGCTTTGGAAACTTCAGAAAAGGGTCCGGCCTGGTTGTGAACCAAATACTCGCCTGGATTTTCAGCAATGTACCTGCGGATGCTAGAGACGCAACGGTATGCGAAGGTATGCAACCATCCTCTCCATCAGCAGCTGACTTGTCGAAAGACATAACATGCCTGCTTATGGTGACTGGTACTCTACTACTACTATTATTATTGGACGCTGTGCGAGCGGGCTCAGCACTTAGCGGGCGATTGCCGTGATGTGCACTCACTTTGGTGTGAAACTGGCTCGGTGATCTACGCTTGTCTGAAATGTGAAATAAAATGCAAAAAGCCCAGGATGACCAGGCAGCGAGTGGCCATAGTCTGGAGAATAGGCTGTGGAAACCAGTCAACGCCATGCGGCACCGTACCACTGTGGGCCGTCATGCATTTGAAGTCTTGAAGTTCCGTACCCAGCTGTATCGAACAGGGCGAGCTGCAACGGATGTTCCGTATCTCATTGGGCTCATCAGACCTCGAAGGGATCAAGACTTCCGCATGACAGTAGCACGGCCAGGGCAGTATCGAGGCCTCGAGCTTCGAGCGAAGTACCTGCACTGGCTCGGGCAGAACTGGCTACTGTGAACTCATGCTACATGCACTGCATGCCTTTGCGAGAAAGAAAAAGCCGGCGCAGTTGAGCGGGCTGTTTTGTGCACAGGCAGAGTGGTGTCGGCAGTGCAGAAGGACCACTCGACGGCCGAGTCTCGGAAGAGCTAGTCGAAGTCTGATATGGTCAGCCCTTGGCCCCGTCAGACGGCAAATGGTGTCCAGAAAAAGGCCCTTGGCCCCGTCTTGGATGCTGTCGAGTCAGTGGCGCCATTGTCGGCTGCCGCTAGATCTCGAGCCAGAGTCATCGTAGCGGTCGTGGTGCCACCATCCACTTTCTCACCACCGAGAGTCGTCGTAACCAGAGCCTCCTTCTCGCAGTCGTTTGTCGGTCTGGGACGACTGCGCGTCGCCTTGACGCTTTTGTTCTTTCTGGCGGTTCCAGAGGTAGGCCGCGTGTCTCCTGTGCCATGCTCGATTCTGAGCTTACGTTGAACGCGGCCCTCCCTGAGCTGGTAAAAGATGACCCGGTTCTGGCTGCCGCACTTCCGGCAGGTCTGGTCATAGATGCACTTTAGGGTGGAAGCGACGATCTCAAAGTTCTCGTCAGTCTCAAGGATGTCATCCATTTCCGTGCGATCCCACATACGCAGGAAGAGCGAATGGATGATGCCGTAGAAGACGGTAGGGGCCTTGAGCTCTCCACGTATCGGTCCCCCTCCCCAATGGAGAGAGTGAGCTGGCCCGTGGCCCCGACAACAAGTTTTGCCGCTGTAACATCAGCCCATGTGGCGTCCTTGTCCGTAGCGGTCAGCTTGATGGGGGCAAAGATCCAAGGGACCCGGCTAAGGTTGGCTATGCGGTTTCGCCACATAAGGATCTGCTCTGAGGCGGTGAGGCCGCCAGTTATAGCCGGCCTTCATGGTCGTAACTGTGGTCAAAGCATGGAGCCACTCGAGCATGTGGTCGGACTGGCAGGCCTGTACAATCCTGTCCCGTTTTGGCAGGGCCTCTGGCTCGTCTGGGCGGGATTCTCGAGGGGGGGTGGCTGCAGCACCAACCAACCTAGGCTGCTTGGTAAGAGAGCTGTTGTAATCACCTGCCAGGATCAAGGTGTCCCGGTGGGGGACCTGCTTGATGCAGCGGCCGAGTGCCTTCAGCAAAGAAGNCAGCACCAACCAACCTAGGCTGCTTGGTAAGAGAGCTGTTGTAATCACCTGCCAGGATCAAGGTGTCCCGGTGGGGGACCTGCTTGATGCAGCGGCCGAGTGCCTTCAGCAAAGAAGCGCGATTGTGCACTGTTTTGGCCGGTGACCAAACATGCTGATAGACTGCAACTACAGTGACCCGAGCGCCCTGCCAGTCGAATCTTACCTCCAAGGCCCGGCCGGCGGCGTGTTCCATCGAAGGCTTTTGGCCGGTATGCGTGGGGACAGGAGAACCATGACCCCGGACCACGGAAGGACCTGACTGTTGCTGGTCCTGGCTGTTGCTCTCAGGCCGTGTTGCCGCTTCCTTATTGGTTTGGGCCGTGCCCCCGCGTCCCTTCTTTTTTGCCTTGATCGTGTCGTCTGGGGATGCTGACGAAACGCAGTACCAGCCTGAGGCAGTGAACTCTGCAGTGGTCTGCCAATGAGTCTCCTGCAAAACCAGGATGTCACATGTCTGGGAGGCCTCAGTCGAAAGCCAGGACATAATTTCCGACCACTGCTGCTGGCCCAGATGGCCGGCATTCCAGGAAAGGACGCGTGATGCTTGAGTAGCACCTGCGCGAGCGCGCGTGGCAGAGGCCACCTTAGTGCGAGCCGGTGGTGGGCAATTGCCCATCCGCCTCAGCATTGTCGGAGTCAAAAGCTGACCCCTGTACGAAACTGGGCGCTGACTGACAGCAACCTGATTGCAAGCATGATTGAAGGATTTCTTCCTAATCTGAGAATAATTTTGTGAGTGCACCTGTAGCAGCGCCATCCGCTATTTCGTCACAAAGCAAGCTAAGTGACTCCTTCCACTGCGCGGAAAGTGGAAACCCTACCGCCTGCCCAGTGGGCCCGTGTCTTAAACAGGGACTGGGTCCNTAGCAGCGCCATCCGCTATTTCGTCACAAAGCAAGCTAAGTGACTCCTTCCACTGCGCGGAAAGTGGAAACCCTACCGCCTGCCCAGTGGGCCCGTGTCTTAAACAGGGACTGGGTCCATGAATCGGGACCTGGCTGCTCAGACGTCTTCACAACGTGCGGTGGCACATGGCTCTGCAATGGACAAAAACCCGTAGTCGTTCGGAAAAGGAGCCTGGTCGGGAACTCTAGAAACGAAGGTTGAAGCCCGGAGCCTGTTCGGAAGCCACCAACTTCCAAAGAGTCTGAGCCGTGGCGGCTCTACTAGTACTACTACTAGCCACGCCCCCCCCCTACCAACCACCTGGCGCCTCAACCCATCGTCATCGTCATCATCAACGAAAATGACAGCTGCAGGAAATGCAGGGGCTCAGGCCCCCTATCTGT
>BGNK01000220.1:106069-162212 GCA_003297005.1 Symbiodinium sp. clade A Y106
TTCCGACATGACGAAAGTACTGTAAATACCGAGTAAAACGGATGTGTGTTAGAGGAGTATGTGGGGGGGGTGGTTGGTAGGGGGGGGCGCCTACTACTACTACTACTACTACTACTACTGCTACTGCTACTGCTACTGCTACTGCTACTGCTACTGCTACTGCTACTGCTACCACCACTACTACTACTGCTGCTACTGCTACTACTACTATTATTACTACTACTACTACTACTGCTACTACTACTATTGCTGCTGCTACTTCTACTACTACTACTACTACTACGACTACGACTACTACTACTACTAGACTACTATTACCACTACCACTTCCACTGCTGCTACTACTACGTACTGCTACTAGCCACCCCCTACCAACCACCTGGCGCCTTAACCCATCGTCATCATCTTCATCATCAACGAAAGTGACAGCTGCAGAAGATGCAGGGGCTCAGGCCCCCTATTTGTGCCAGCTGCAGAAACTGCCGATACTCACTTGCCTTAACTGTCACAGATGCAGGGGCTCAGGCTCCCTATCTGTGACAGCTGCATAGGGTACTACGACTACTACCACCACCACCATCACCACCACCACCACCACCACTACCGACTGTACAAACACGAGGCTACTGTACAACTCCAAAATTCCAGACCTGAACCCCAAAGTACAAGAAGCAGTGACAGTGATAGCAAGCTATGCAACGGTACTCATAATCCTAATAGCACAAGGTTTGCGACCGCAACCACAACCACAACCACGACGACGACGACGACGATGACAACAACAACAACAGCAACAATGATCACGACAATCACATTCACTATTGCAACAATACTTACCCTGAAGCCCTGAATCCCAATGCTCCGAGGTGTTCCGTTGAGTGGGTCCTGGGCCTTGTGGGTTCTTTGGAAAATTCTGTACATGTTTAGGATTCTCGGCGTTTGAGTTCTTGGGTGTTTCACCTGGCATGAACAGCAGACCTTGAGTGTCTCCGAGCTGACTATCGGTTGCGGTGGCTGGTGCATGGGAGATCTCGCTGATGTGTGCAGCTGATTCTTTGGCCAAAATGGCGAATGCTTGACCCGAGTGTGTAGCATCTATTCGAATCTGTTCTTTACAGGTTTGTAGAATTAAAACGGCACGCAGCTGCTGGCGATCCGTTCCCCAAGCTCGGCTGAGGAGGGTACCCGAACTTGTCGAGCAAGTCATTCGATACCTGCGGCTTCGTGCTGAACCGACCGCATCGTCCGTGAAGTGCTCCGTCAAGCATGGCTGGCACACTTTGCCGTGAAGCGCGAGTTGTGTGATGTCGAACAAACTTCCACAGAAATCTATTTCCTGTGGCAGACTGAACAAAGCATCTCCCTGCACACTGATTCCATCGTCAAACTGCCGTCGGATGTCCTCCGAGAGCTCCACGTTGGTGTTGTGAACGACGACGATTTTGGTTGCCCTTCGCTGCAGCAGCGCCATCCTCAGGGCAGGATCACATGAGACTCTGCGCCGCTACGCTTCCAACCAGGTGAAGCGACATGCCCGTGTTGTCCGTCTCAGCGCCGTCCTGCCACGGCCCACGAGGTTCATCTCTCACAGCAAGGGACCCTAAGGGACCCTTGGGGCCGGGCCCCCAAGACGTGCTTCATGGCCGGCCTCCGCTGGCGCTTTAACACAGCTGGCGCTTCCAAATTTAAAAAAGCACCTCCGCTCTTTGAAGAGGGCGGAGGTCACTGGCCAGTAGTCTCTGGTCGGAAGGTATTCTTGGGCCTCGGAGCTGCATCAATCTCGCAAAGTAAATAATGAGAGCATGCACGTGCCGGAGGTGCGTGTTGCGCGAAGAGGTGCATCCAGCCAGAAGCCTGTCATTTGAAGCTGGTGCGACATGGCGTCCTTGCGAAAACCGGGCTCCTTCAGCGCAGCCGAGTTTCAGTCACCAGCACCGATGCAAAGGCAGCACTGCTGATCCCGACTGCATCAGCGAGGCTGAATGCCGACGGCGGTGCCTCCCAGACTCTCCGAAATGAAATGAAAATCCGAAGCCACATGTTCTGAAACGGTCAAGGAAGAAGCCTCCATGTTAACTTGGCTTCCTCCCATCTGCCCATTTTCCTGGGCGTTCAAGCAGTCTCGTTTGAGTCCAAGAACCGGAGCTGCTTGGCACATGCTTGGCTCGTTGCGGAGATGGGCGCAGAGCCGCCGAAGGCAAAGCTCTCCTAGAAGGCGGAATCTCCAAAAACAGAATCAGTCATAGACATGTAGCCACACTCTGGGTTGGGCACAACCAAGCCACCACCGAGAAGGAACTCCCGAGTATCCTTGCCGTCGTAGGAGACAACCTTGTCCTGCGGCAAAGGTGGAACCCAGTTTGCCTCTTGCCGCTCTCGATCCATTTTGCAGTGGGAGGCAGCAACGGACTTTGTAACTTCCGAACTTCTTGCGAGCTCCTCCGGATAGAATGGAGAACCAGTGTAGTCTGGAGACATCTGCAGATTCCTTGCAGCAGGTGCTCGCATCGTCTTGTTCAGGCGGCGTGACGTCTGCAATTCTCTTCAGAATCTCAGCCGTCAACACAGCACTCCTTTCCGTGGCTTCCAAGCCAACCGGTGCGAGAATAGTCCCACCCATGATATACCTGACAAAGTTGGTCTTGCTCAGCTACTCGCACACGCGGAAGCTTTAAGGCCGCGACGTCTTTGGACGCAAGGGGTTCGGGATCTGACAGACGCAGAGTGGAGTCTACTCCACTCACCGCTCCAGTCAGCTCGGCTCCCAACCAGAAACTGCTCCCGCTGTAGGCTTGGGTTTTCATCGAGGATTCGCTGCAGGCTCGCCTCATCTGCGGCCATGAACTGGCTCCTGCGCGCTTTGACCACAAAGCTGCAGGGGCCAGTGGCCCCAGCTCTTGGCTCTTGTCCCCCGGGCCTATTTGCCAGGCCGAAAGGCTCGAGGACGGTTTTGGCGTAGACGTCAATCCACATATCGCGCGGATTCGATTTCCCATGTGCCTTGTGCGCAAGCGGGCTCCGACGAGCCGACACAAGCTCGGAGACAAGGGCAGCACCCATTTGCCCACGATGGTCCAGAAGATGTTGATGCTGGTGGTAGCGACATCCTTACTTCTGCAAGCTGCATCAACCGCCGATGTAGCATCAATGGAGTCACAGCCTCCTTCCTAGCATTAGCAGACATTAAGCAAACGCTACACGATCGACTTCTTCCCTCCCAAGTTGCGCCGAGTCGTGGAGGTTCACGTTCCAGGCGGTCCATGGTCAAGTCATTCGGAACCGTGTCCTCTCCAAGCAACTCCTGCAGAACAGTTCAAGCCTGAAGCGTGCTCTGCACCAAAGATGCATAGTTTTCTCAACAGCACGCATGTGTCGAATCAGGTTTCATCCCCTTCATCCTTCACCGAGACATCCTTTGCAAACATGTAGATGGAAGACGCCCATGTTCCACCGGAAACACTCGATATAGCATCAATGTGAGGAATGAGCTGCAAGCTCTCCAAAGCACGGAGCACTCCGAGGGTCACAGAGAGCGCGCGGGAGCCCCCACCACTGAAACAAATTCCTGTGCGCACTTGGGCCTGAGTCTGAGAGGTTTCGCAGAAGAGCTGGGCCTAGGCGGCCTAGGTCTAGAGTCAAAAGGGAGTCTAGATCCTGTTCAAAAACAAAGCATACCAGAAAAGCTGGGAAGGTGCCTGTGAGTCTGGGAAGAAAGGCTGTCTGGAGTTCACAGCTGCCACGCGAGCTTTGATCGCTGGCTTGGGCTTCTTGCAAGTGCCATCGCCGGCGCTGCAATATCCCTCTTTGCAAAGACATTCCTGGTTCACGCACTCCACTGGCCCACGATAGGAGGCGCACCCCCACAGTGTACAGCTTCCTCCTGTTTGCCTGCCGCAGGTGTCCACAGCGTGAGCTGTACGCTCCTTGCAAACGCCGTCAACAGCGCAGAATCCGGGCTTGCAGAGACATTGGTAGGCTGTACACATAGTTGGGCCGCGGGATGCTGAGCAGCTCCAGAAGCGACAGCTTCCACCTCGGCTCCCAGCAAAAGCTGCAAACACACTTCTGAGTTCACCTGCTGTGCAGGTCACGAGCTTTTTGTGTAGCATCTCAACGTCTTCGAGCGAATCATGGAACCCTGTTGTGAGCCATTGCTGCAAGACACCCGTGTGGGAGTCGCAATACTGCTTGTCCTCGCTGAGGGCCGCTGAGGCATTCTGACGAGTCTCCGAGCGCTCGTGCAGCTCCTACGAGTAGCAGCTCATCTGGGCAAACAGCACTGTAGCACCAGCCCTGCCTGGAGACTTTTCCGACGAGCGCTGCGCTGCAACCACGAGGCTTCGCCCGCAGCACCGGGGCAGCTCTCCTTATCGAACTCCTGATCGGCTCTTGTCCAAGGATTCGAAGAGGCAGTGATCTGAAATCTTAGCGGTCCTCGCGTAGAGCTGCATCAACATCCGTCGCTGGCAAGGTCGTCTCCACGCTTGTGGCGGAGAACCATAGCAGCACCAGCGCACGCTGCATTTATCCCTATGGAAGAAGCAGGATCCAAGCATCTTTCAACACTGTCTGCATGCTTTTCCGTGCACTGCGAGTCTAGCTTATGCTGCATGCCCGTTCATGGCATTCCGATACTAGCGGTGGGGGGGTCTATGTAGCCTGTAGCATCAGTTCATGGTCGCGTGATTCTGACCAGTCGGGCCGCAGGTAAAGTCCGTTGCCAGTGCTCATGCCAAGCGAAAGACAAACGGATCCCCAACTCCCGCTGTACACACTTTTTGGCTACACGGTGTGAGGGTGCCTTGGTGCCATCACGTTCTGTGGCAGGTTGCGGATCGGCGCTGGCATGGTCTGCAAGCAGTCCAAGTCTTGAGATAGCTTGCGCAGTCCGTGGGCCACCTGGATGTTGAGTCGGACCCCATGCTTCTCGGCTGCCAGCTCTTCCGCGCTCTCGGGGTCACCAGGGACCAGCACGGGCAGTGCAGCGTCAGCTGCGGAGAGGCCGCGCATCCGAGCCAAATAGGCACTGAGCTTTGCCTGAAACTCGCCTTCTGGCAGAATTTTCTCTGGGTCGATGCACATGAAGCAGTGTCCATAGTCCACAGGCCGGCCTCGATCCACTCTCCAGGGCGGAACGTCCGGACCGACATCTTTGCAGCCGCTCAAAACCGCACAAAGGATCTCAACCATCATGTTCAAGCCGTAGCCTTTATACCCAGCAGTTTCCTCAAGGCCCCCGACGGGAGTGAGGCCTCCACCAGCAAGTACCTCAGTCGGGTTAGTGGTCGGAGCCCCAGCTCTGTCCACGCCCCAGCCAGGTGGAATTTCCTGCTCCTTGCGATGGCAAACTTCAATCTTCCCCACTGGCACTGTTGAAGTTGCCATATCCAACTGAAAACTATCAAGTGTGCCAGGACAGTAGCAGGAGATTGGATTTGTTCCCCCTGCACGTCGGCATGCGCGAGTGGGGACCAAGAAAGGACTCGTGTTCGTGAATGCGAAGCCAATCAAACCTTCTTTCAACGCAAGCTCAGACCAGAACCCTGCAATTCCAAAATGGTTGCTGCTGTGGCACACCACAAGGCCTATGCCTGAAGCCTTTGCCTTGCGTATGCAGAGTTGCATGGCAAACTCCGAGACCACAGCGCCCAAACCGTTCTGCCCATCTACATTAGCAGTGCTCACCGTCTCCGAAGAGAGGCGAGGAATCGCATCCGGGTTGATAAGTCCTGCGCTGAAACAGCACATGGAAAAGTGAGTTCAGCAGTACAGCCAGACATTTTCCGGCCGAGTCCTGCCCGCAGTTCTCCACAGTACATCTCTGTGCGGTTGACCCCATGAGATGGGATGCCACGGCAATCTGCAGCCACCAGGACTCGGGCCACCAGGCTGGCTTTAGGCCTAGGGGCCCCGGCTGCCTCCAAGCAAGCAGCCACAGCTGCCTCTAGTTCC
The DNA here is from genome assembly GCA_003297005.1 of Symbiodinium sp. clade A Y106. Lineage (NCBI taxonomy): Eukaryota > Dinophyceae > Suessiales > Symbiodiniaceae > Symbiodinium > Symbiodinium sp. clade A. The sequence goes on from BGNK01000220.1 coordinate 112,022, forward strand.
CTTCGCTCCACCCGAAGCTCTTCGCCCGAGTTCACAACATCTCGCGAAGACTGCCACTTGCTTCCCTTCGCCCGGCGGTAGCGCTCCAGGAAGATGCCCAACGCAACGCCAGCCAACGCTGCCAGCGATGGAGTTAGCACGCTCAGCCATGGTGACGGTGCCATTTCGATGGACCTCAAATTGTAGGCTCTGTCATGCATTACGCCATTACGCATTACCAATCGGTTTCTTGATGATGGACAGCTGCTTCAAGCCGCCTGGACTTCTCGCTGAGGGTTCTTGCGCGAGACCCTCGCAAGCAAAATGTGGGGGATTGTGGTCTTCGAGCAACCAAGGTTTTTAAGACATTTCAAATGTTGCATCCATCTGGTTACCATGTGCCCTTCCGGAAAGCTGGTCTAGTTGGGGGTGAGGTGGAAACAGCTCATCCCGAAGCTGAAAATACACCTAGATTCTCAAGGTGGGATTTAGTGGTAGAGATACTCTTTACCCGCTACTGGTTCATGAATCCTAAACTTCCTAAACTTCTTTAGCAACCCCATCACGAAGCCCCGTTTCGGCTTCGTTGGTACGCTCTTGGAAAATCCAACTTCACGCCTGCGCAGAGAACGTCCCTCCAATGGGAGTGTTTCTTCGATCACGATTTGGCCAGCAACGCCTCTGGCGTCGTCCTCTGATCTGTCAAAACAACAAGCTTCAGACTGTGGCACTTGCTAAGCCGTGTCTTGCGGCTTGGGGCAAGCCTAGGCGCTGATCGCTTTGCGAAGAGCCAAGGCCAAAATGCAACGGAAGCGGATCTCAAGCAAATGCCGCTTCGGCAGGCCGAAGAGTCGGGGCTTTGCTTTCAGGTTTTGCCACACTGCGAGCTTCGCTTCCGCCATGAAAAATGTGTGCCGGACTAGTTTCCATGGAGCGGCGCCATCGCCGCCCCAAGGCTATTAACAGGTCAGATTCTTTCAGACTCTGAATCAAGTCGTTATCTGCAGATCTCAAAGGATACCTGCCCCCGAAAACTTGGTTCGTGCAGACTGCGCGAAGTGCTTTGCATTGGGTATGCAAAGCAGCTCAAACGTCTGTGCTGACACGTCAGCGTGCCAGCGCGACGGCAACTAGAGAAACAACAAGTCCAGTGCCCTGTGTTCAACTGTACACTGTTGACTGACCCTTCGAGACGAGCTCGGCGTCAGTCCATGGACATGCGAACAGCTGAAATCTTGCCATGCTGACATTCATTCGCTTGCAGTGCTTCGCCGGCGTCCTTGTCCACAACTCTTTACATAAATCGAAACCTTCACATCCAGGTCAAGCTTGCAGGCTGTTCCGTTCCCCGGTGTCCTAGCTGCTTTCCTTGCGGCTGCTCGGCCGAAATTATCGCATTTCCCTGGGCAGGAAGACGCGGTTCTGTTGTGACTCGGATTCCCTCTCGGCATGTCAGGTACTGCCAGCAAGCGACACTGCGCCAGAAAAGCGAAAGCAGCGAGAAATCGGAAGAAGTGACCTCACAACTTCTCCAGGGAAAAAGAAATTTTGGAGCAGTCCTGACTCACCCTGCGCTCGAGCTGTACTATTCTGGGTGTGAGGCCGATCGTGCAGCCAGCACCGCCCAGGCGACCAGAATGTAAAAGAAGGACCAACCCAGGAGCCAACCTCAGCACTCCAGGAAATGCTGCGAGGGCGCCCCCAAAAAGCTCTCAGTCAGGGTGGTGCCGACTTCCTCGCCGACGGGGTTGTCCCTGATGCCCAAATCTGTCATCCAATCCTCTGCAGCCGTCTTGTGGGGTGCAGTATGAAGAGCAGCAGAGCAGCATCTTGCCTCGCCAGAGCGGCTGCCGAGCGTGGTGACCACACCCTCGGGATCGAACCTCAGAAAGCTCTGTGGCAGCCCGACGCCCTCTCCCTCCGGTCATACACAGCCTCCGACTCTAAGGCCATGGCACGAAGTCTAGGCCGCGCATCTCGTTGGCAGCCACCATGTTAAATGATGCCCTGAAGATCGAGATGTTTCGAAGCACCTCGACTGCACACTTGTAAACCTCTGCTCCAGAGGTTGGAATTCGGGGAGCCAGCATCGTTACCGGAGGCCAGCAGTGGTCCACCAATCTGAGTAGGGCAATGCTTTTTTACATGTCTGGTTGTCCTGCACAGTTACATCCTGGGCTCGTCACATGTGTTCAAGCCACAATCTAGTTAGTTGTCATCCGCCATCTTCCCTCTGAACACCCGACCCTACCCCCGAATCTTCGAAGCGTGGCAGGCAGGCCAGCAAGAAAATCAGGATCAGAAGCACTGCCAGGGGAAGTACCTTTTCGTGGTCAGTCTTGTCTTTGCATGCAGAGATGCACCTCACAAAGCATGGCTGCCGCACCACTCCGGATCTTGGAGCAGTAGCTCCCAACGCAAGGCCTTTGCATCTTGCAGCTCCAACATGCAACAACTGAAGCTGCAGAAATTGACAAAGACTCCATCGAGAAGCCACAAGCGATGTGAGGTATACGATATTTCCCGATAGCCGCAAGTTTAGACTTTGCGACCGCACCGCGGGAACACGCATCGAAGGAAGTGCTGAAGCCTTTGCCAACGCTTGCGTCTTCTCCGCAGCCACTTCTGCGCCCTAACGGCCCAGAAGTCCAAAGGGGGGGGGTGCTCTTCTGGGTCACTCTTCCAAGGCCCGTCGCGAGAAAGACTTCGGAAAGATCGGATCGGCTGCCGAGCAGCTTTCTCACGCATAGAGAAGTCACTGTGGAGTGTTGATGTTGGTCCCATCATCGTGTGATGCTGCTCTCCGTTGAGGCATCGGCCGTTGCGGATGCAGTTGCTTTTTCGAGGCTCTCTGCCATGCACACAAAGTCTTCAAGGCCAACATGATGGTCCGAGCTGACGTGACATAAATCAGAAACCACGGTGCAAAATGCGAAAGAATACTTCTGCGCCATGGAAGTGCAGTGACCCTCTGTGCTCTAAGGCAGCAGGCAGAAAGTTGATGAGACCTGAACCACCAGAGCCCGCTGAACCCGCATGGAAACAAGCAGTTGCCGATGAGCGAGCAACGGAATGAGGCTCCGACGAAAGACGCCAGGCAAAAGCCTAAACAGCAGACCGCCTGCGACGATGCATAGAACAAGGTTCCTCCAACTCAACGGGTTCACCGCTTTTCACCATGCCTCTCTCCCTGGGTGCATGCTGGCCAGGAGGTAGACAATTATGCCTTGGGACTACCGCTTGCAATCATGCAAGCGGTTCCGCATGTCTGTGCACTGAGTTTGCAAACACATGAGGGCAGGCGGTCCAACCTCAAAAGATGTGGTCTCTGACGGAGCTCTCCCTCAAGGACAGAACCGGGACTGCGGCTCTCAGGAGGATAGCATCAACGACCACCTGACTGCAGTGGGCCATAAGCCCCAATCCCAAGCAGCTCGCTGATGAACGCTGCTCGAAAGTTGGAGTTGGAAAGCATCAGAGTTAAAATGCTTGGAGAAATGCCTTCGCTATGACGAAGCTGCCCGTGTAGTAGTATCCTCCACACAATGGATTTGGTGTTCCTTTCGACCCGGCAGCAGCTGAAAAGGCAGACTGCGGGCTGCGTCCTGCTGCGCGTTCCCGTCTGTAGCTGGTGTAACCATCTCGCCAAGCTAGGAGACCTTGAAGAGCCTCCGCAAAAAGCAAAGGAGCCCTGTTCTCAACGGATGCAGCTGGAGACAGATTGACAAAGATTCTAATTCTTGGGCCTGCATTCCCAAGGTGCAGTGCACGGCAAAGATGAGGCCAAGCCGACTGGCAACATGGATTGTAAGAGGGCCGGGGCTTAGAGATAAGAGCTTGAGGAAAGGGAAACAGAGCGAGCGGGACAGACAGACAGCGGACGCAAAGCTTGATTGACCAAACGTGGGACCACCTTACATGTCGATGGGTTTTTGGAAGGAAATAAATAAAGCAAGTTCTTGTCTTGTTCTTGAGCAGCCTCCTGAACTCGAAGAGATCCTGGCCATGAAGGATGTAGAGGAAAAACGATCCCTTGTCGCCCTCACAAGATGCTAGCACAGGATTCTCGCCTGATAATGGCTCGGTGTAAATGCTGCGGATGTGTTTATAGATGACTTGGTGTGCCGGAGAGATGGGAAACCCTGCACCATGTTAGAAGCACGAAGCAACTGCCAGGCGCTGAGATCTACGTAGAGAGAGAAAAATCTCGAGTTTCAAAACACACGGCCACACGAAGAAACTTGTCCAGTGGAGAGGGAGGAAGGGGGAACCCAGTCCACGACAAATGCACCGGGCCAGGCAGTGCACCTGATTACTCCGGCCAGGCGGTCGGACATCTGGTAGTAGGTCACGCCGAGTAGCCTCTTCTTACTTTCCGGCGAATGCAGCAGAACATTTTCGCTGGGTAGTCTCTCGCGCGGTCGTGCCAAGCAACACGCCGGCTATGGTTGCCTGATGGAGCTTGTGAGCAATCAAGAGGGAAGGAAGAGAGAGAGAGAGAGAGCAAGCAAGCAAGCACCGAGAACGGCTACACTGTGCACCTCGAAGTAGGTGTAGGCAGCTAGACTCCTGGAAGCCAATGGCACATCGAACATGCTCCCGCAAACAAGAGTCGCGACGTCGGGGTCCTGCTGATCTGAAGCTCTCGCAGCAGCAGCTGTCTCCTGACTGCTTCCTACAAGAGACACTATTTCTAAAAATTAGCGGCTAGACTTGGTGCTTTACCAGAATAAGACCTTGGGTCTGCAGTGGTTGTGACTTCACCTGGGACCGCAGCAGTTGCACCCAAACCGGAGGCATTGCCGCCGACTTGACCTGAACAGATGGATGTGCTCGAGAGGAGTCTGGTGGCACGTGCGGAAGACACGACCCAACGGACGGCTTCTCACCAGCTCTGTTCCGAATGCAAGCACACAGCCCTCTTGCGAGCTTTTGCTTAGCCTCCATGTCGTCCTCGGAGGCCATGATGAGCACCTGAATCTCATCTTAATAGGTGGCTGCTTGTAGTGCCGCTAGTGCGTCTCTTAGCCAACTGTGAGGCCAGCACTCTCTGAATGTCCTCTTGGAGATCATCTGCATGCTTCGTCCTGCGCTTCTGGGAGCTTGTGGATGCCGTTGAGGTCCAATCAACATGCACGTGCTCTGATAGTTCGATCCAGGGCATGGGCTTGTGGAAGCCCTCGAACACTTTGTCTTGATGAGGTCCTGGGCGCATCCCCGCATTCTCCCAGCATCTATCATCCTGCCCTGCACTCTGATGGGAACGGCAACCGAGCAGCCGGAGATGACGTCCAACAGAAGGTCCTGTCCGTGGTCAATCAGGGCACCGTGTTGCGTGCGTCTTGCAGCCATTCAGACAATGCAGCCAGCGGTCCGATGCACTGCTTACCCCGGGATTCAGCTTGCCTGAGCAGTTCAGGTCGCAGAATGCCCCGCACTGTGCAGCACGGAACTAAAGCAGCAAGGCCACGAAACGGGGAAGCATATGTCGGCAGCTGCTCGGAAGGTCCGAAGTAAGCCACCTGACAGCTCGGCAAACTCAGCAGAAAAGGTCGCTTTCTTCCCCGTAGAAAATCGAAGCCAGCGTGGCTCTGCCGTGCGATCCCAGGACCAGGGTGGAGCTAAAATAGGCCTAGAGCAGGGCGGCCAGCGATGGCACACCTGTGTGATCGCAAGCAGCAGCCCAAGAGACCGGCGAGCAGGTCGGGAGAAGGCTGGTGCATGGAGGCCAGCAGAATGACGCCTGTAACTTTCAAAACTGAGGGGTCTGTGGGCCTTCGCGCCTACTTACGGCTCCATGAACTTATCCACCTTCCGAAGAGAAGTCATCGATTAAACCGCTGTTGTGCTGCACGCCTTGCTACCATGGCTAAGGCTTGACAACCATGGCTTGTGGCGTGCACAGAACCATATGCGACCAGCACCAACTCACTGCAGAAGATCTTCCCTGACAGTGAATATCTTTCTGGTCGGAAAGGCATTTGTTGCACGTAGTTTGCGAGTTTATTTGTCATGAAGGGCTTGACTGTATTGCTGCCACTGCAGACAACCATGGTACACTCACACCGTGCGCTTGGAAGCTGAAGGCGTTACGGGCTGGCAGCCTAGAAGCACCCCGGCGCCTTCCGCAGCCAGTTCTGCCAACAAGCTTCCCAAAGCCAAAGCGCTGCTGCTGTCTAAGCCTGGATGTTCAGGGCTCGGTCTCCGCTCTAAGCTTAACTCTTGGGGACGTGGCCACTGGTGGGTTCATCCAGCGCCAGAACACCGCGTGCCACAGCCAGCTCAACCTGTTGACATCAACATAACACAGTGGAAGCCACCGGAATCAGCTTTGCAAGCAGGTCTCCCACCCCAACTGCTGCGCGTCGTCTCTCACCACCCGAAATTCCGCGGAACTTGTGACCGCCGATTTTCGAGTTCGCCACTGCCTCCACTCCCATCACAACAGAAGCCTCTGAGCTGAGCCGAAGCGGCTCGAGAGGCCTCCAGCCCCAAACGGTGAAGTGTCCAGGTGACACGCCTTGAAGCGGTGAAGACCCGCTGTCAAGCACGAGATGCAGGTCCCTTCAACTGCAGCTCGCCGCAGAAACTTGAAGCCGAGGCTTTGGCTCATGCCTTGTTCTCCGACTGGCTTTTGGCATTCGGAGGGCGACCGCCTTGTGGAAGGTCGATGCAGCGTCATACAGCATCATCCGCGTGCAGAGTGACCGCCGAGACCCGAACAAAAGAAATCACCTGCACAGCTATTTCGGCTGTCCCTGTCCAAGCCACAGAAGCGACACATGCCTCTGACACAGTCAGCTCTGGATGGAGGGCATCGTCTTGCCGCACATACCCGACCTACGACTTCGAGCTGCAGCCCCATTCAGTAGCGCATACGTGGTCGATTCACTGACAGGTCTGAAGGGCTGGCAGTTCTTCGAAGCTTCCTTCTCGCAATCTTCTGCCTGCAGAAGATGCTGAAGCATCGCTCTCACCAAGACACGGGACAATATGGACACAGAAGGCCTGTTGAGATAGATCGACCCAGTCCACTTCGTCTTCGTGACCTGGGCTCCATGTGACTCCATTCGTTCTGCAAAAAAAAAATTGCGCCCTCTCTGCATTCCTGGACTGCTTCGGAGCCTTGCAAGCTCGAGGACTCTGGACTCTAGGCTGTGAACCTCGCCGGAGAGGCACGACAACAGGGTCGTTTTGCCGCAACCGGAGGGGCCGAGCACGGCCAATGGCCTGCGAATAAAACGGGCTGCGTGGATGCTTGTGCTTCGAACTTCAGACTGGGCCTGCCGGTGTGCACAATGCCGCTTATCCTGCCATCCGGATCCCGGAAGCTTCACAAGCAGTCGTTTGCGGCTTCAGCAGCGGCTGGCGCACCCATCGTACAGGCCGGCTCCGTTGGGCAGCGTCGCTCGGAGATCCTTCAAGTTGTGAGATCGAGTCCACGAGGCAACATGTCCACAACCTCTTCAACATGCTCCCAGCCTGCCAAATCAAGGCTGCGGAGCCCTGCCAAAGCAACACGGTGTCTTGACATGCCGTGCGGCTTCCCCCTGCCGGCCTGCGCCCGGCTGCTCACCCAGGACGGGGCTTCTAAAGCCTGGTAGGGAGACTACCAAGCAACCAAAAGCAACCAAGCAAAAACACAAAGCTTGGGACCGGCATTCGGGGCCCTGGCGTCACTGGGTCTGTCTCGTGTGGTTGGCCGGAAACAACGGTGGTAAGTCTTCACACGGTACCTCGATGCAAGAGTTGACGAAATTAGCGCCTGGGAGATGTGGGATCCAATTCCTGGCCAGGGTGCCACCGCAGCCAAAGGGGGATGAAGGCCAGGAACCAAATGCTGCCCGCCACAACTCCCAGCATCTGAAGGTTGTGCTCCAATCGGGTAGGGTCCACGTTGAACTGTTGCGGCCAAATCTGAGCGAGGCGACTCTGTCAATCCCTCTGAGAGTCTGATTCCCACTTCTCTGAGGCTCGGTCACCTCCGGAAACAGTCACTGCTGCCTGACCTCCAGAGTTCCAGAGGTGTGCTCTTGGGACCCTTGGCGGATCGCGGATCGTGTCTGGGCTCCGAGACCGGTCGCTTCCACCGTCGTCACCAGGCCCGTGAACTCACTGGAGATCATCGCGGCAAAAGCGTGGGCAAAGGGTGACACGTCGTTCAGCCACCTGCGCTGCACGCTTCTAGTACCGTCACTCATAACAGCTATCCAAGAACCAGCTGTGCCATACATAGTTAGGGAGATCAGGAGATCTGCTTCACAGCTCCCGCTCCGAGAAGTTTTGCTAAGATCTGGCATGTGCAAGATTATGTTGCTGCTTATTCTTATTCTTCTCATTGTTATTATTGTTCTCTTCCATCTATGCGTGAGGGCATCATGACAACTCTTGAGTGTAGGCAACCTTTCGATATGCAAGGGGTGGACTCACCCGCACGGCTTTCCAAGGTGCGAAACCAAATCAGTCGTGAGCACCTTTCATTACAGTTGCAGTGGTGTGCATGACTGTGTGCTCATGCACAATCACTACGCACTGTGTTATCTGCGTGCCCGGACTGCTTCAGTTCTGGTGCGCAAGCCTGACGCACACCACAAGCCTTGGACATTTGGTTTCATCCATGAGACTAAATCATTCAAGATCTTGCCCAGGTGGTGGCAGTTCCAACGCACGGCCAGACAGCAGAAGATGCGGCATGATAATCCATGACATTCTCGGCGGAGGGATCTCTCAGCCATCTCACTGCTACACTTCATTTGCACTGTAGGCAGCATGTCACACAAAACTCCGAAAAACAACCATTCGAGGCAAGAAGCGCACATGCAAGAGTGCAAAAACAAAAATGCAGAAGCTACTGCTGGAAAGTTCGCCCCCGTCGGAGGCCGGTCTTTAAGTCTAGATGGGGGTCTCGGAAGATTGTCTGACCTGTCACAGCCTCTCGACCGAGAGTGTGGCGGCTGGCTTCTGGGTGCTCGGACTCCAAGACTGGAAACGCAAGGAATTTTGACCCTAGGCCCTAGGCGGAAGAGAATCGTCGGCTTAAGTATCCTACCTGAAGGTCCAGGGGATCGCGTCACGCCGCTGGAGGAAACCAGCATACATCTGCAGCACCTCCACTGCAACTTGCTGTGTGTTGCTTCACTGACATCTCCTACAACCACATCTCGAGACTGAGGCTCCGGCTGTAAGGAAAATTGCTGCCAGTGATATGCCGTTGGCAAAGGAACTTGTCAATGAAAGGCACAACAGACCTGGTTCTCATACTATAGGTTTGCTTACAACAATTAACAAACCAAGCACCTAGGCCATTTGCACCTTTGATGCTCGAGGTCATGGCTTACTCCACTTGCAGCTGCAGTGGTACCAGCCGTGGCCAGGTAGAAGGTCAGCATTTTCGAGAGACTCCCCTACAGGACCAGCTGCAAAGGCTAACGGAGTTGACAACCGAAATCAATGGAATGACCACAGCTTGTCGCAAGCTCTCAGGCTAGTCAAACGAAGCCCGAGCCTGAAAGCCAATGAGGTTGTACACGATGCCGACCTCGAGCTTAACGGTTTGTCGAAAAATGTCGAAAATATGTTTGGGCTTTTGCTGGGGCAGCTCGGGCTCTTGCATACATGGCTGGGACGAAGATGCAATACCTCAGCCACGCAGCTGCTCGGCATAGACAGGTCGTGATCGTAAGAGCATTCAGGTCTTCACCACCACAGATACGCCGATCCTTTCGCGAGGAAGTATGACAATACCTGCCGGTAAGGATGTACGGCTCGAAAATCTGGCTTCTAAGCATCAGGGGCCCCCTGCATTGTAGAGCTTCGAGGCTCTTTCACGATCAAGTCGATCACGGTCCACATACCAAAGGGTGCAGGCCTGCCCACAGCAGCACTGATTTCGCCGAACCGAAGATGTGCTTAATGCCGCCTGCAGCCCGAAGAAGCTGAAGAAGAGCTGAGTGAAGAATATGGAGCCAAAGCGGTTCTGTACTCCTGCAATGCCTCGATCTGTCACACAAAGGCATCGCAGGTCAGCACAAGTGACACAAGTGGTTTGCTATGTACGCACGTTGTTTAGATTCAGATGGTTGGTATGTCCGATTATGCAGGAATTGAGTCACGCTGCCTGTATCCAGATTCCTGAACGTGAAACCGACCTTGGCTTGCAGCTTGAATCGGGAGGAAATCTCATGATTCGAGCATTACTTGGATTCACAAACATAGGGGCGCCACGAGGAAAGCAATAGTCAGGACCACAACTGCAGCCACAACCCCTGCGTAGTTGCCGCGGGTGGCCTTCACCGACTTCAGAAAAGCAAAAAGCTCACGAGCTATGAATGCAATCGTCTGCCTCGCGAAGGCTGCGCTGCCAGAGGAGGAAGACCTGCAGTCAGGTGCATGCCGCGGCCGCCACTCTCAAAGTGCAATGAACTATTCATTGCGACACCACACTCGAGCACCGCTCGCCTGCACGGCCAGGCTGGCTTGAGACGCACCCGCTGTTGCACGCGAGGCAATGGCCTCGGCTGGCGTCTGTCACCGCCCCTCCAAACAAGCATCCGAATACGAGCATGCTGCCAAGGCATCGGAGAGGTCATCGTCAAAGCCGGCGAATAAGCCCGCCATACAGCCAGTTTGCTTTCCAAAGGATTGCCTGACCATGTGCTGTGCGTTGCTTTGCCCATGTCCTTGCCCAAACTGAGGCCACGCCTGCTAACTGCTTTCTTGATTTCTTCCACGAGCTCTGGGTTCACGTTCGAAGTGTCCTCATCCTGCCCAAGCCTGGCGGCAAACATGCCGTGCACACCCCAAACAGCGCAATGAAAGGAGAGAGCCTTTCGTTGGGCACCACCCTCTCTGGGCTCCAGTCGTCCTCCTCCTTCAAAGTGCATGGGGCATCATGGCATCATGGGAAATTTCAACTTCCATCGTCGGCTCCTTGTGTGACCATGGGTCCGTGGTCTTGGTCAGCTGGTCTCCGTACTGGCCCAGGTCAAGCCTGATCCAAGAAAAATCACAGCCGAACTCGGCACTCTTCGAGATCTCTCGGAGTCTCGGCCTGGCATTGAAGAGTAGCAGGAGCTCCGCCCGCGGCTGGTGCATGCTGCAGATCAGCAGGCGCCCCCCCTGCGCGATGCGAATGATGCGATACGAGAGGAAATCGTCGAAGGGCTATTCGGCGACTCCTGCCTCGGCAAGCTGTGCTAAAACCCGGCCGAGCATCAAGGCGCAGCTGGCATCAAGACCAGTTGTCGGCTCCTCGGCTGCTTTGTCCGCTCAGACATCCCTCCAGCAGTGTCCGCCACAGGCCAGGGTTGAGGTTGAGCCCAGCTGCGTCCAGCACCATGATGGGAGGTGATACTACCAACTCCACCCCTGCCAGACGAGGTCCAGACCACGACTACGACTGCCGGCAATCACAACAAAACAAAACCCAAGCTGAAAAGACATCATCATCCTTGCCTATCGCCACACGGCGTCGCTCTCCTCCAGAAATGCCTCGTCTATGGCTGTCCCCGATCTTTGAATCGGCAACTTCCTGGTGACAGGCGTCGTGGAACTGCACCGTCGTACCGTGATGCAGGCCTCCAGCTTCAGCATCTTCAGGGCCCAAGAGACCCGCCCAGCCCGTTTAGCAGCCTGAGCACATCGAGGGGGCACACGATGTCCCATCGTCGGCCCATCCCCCACTCAGGATCTACACCTTTACTTGCCTTCCTCTGCTTCCTCTGGGTGCTGGGCACTGAGCGACCGTAACCGCAAGGCAGCGGAGAACTCGAGAGCCTCTGCAGTGCGCTCGGCGAAGCGCAACGTCGAGGAGGAGCCCCAAGGCCCAAGTTCTGGGGACGTGCCTCCCGAACGGTGAGCGTGGCGCCGAGGATCTCATCCTGAGCACGAAATGCCTGGTGGCCTGGCCCGGCACAGCGTCAGCCAGCCTGATACACGAAAGAGACGTGGCGGCGGCGGCTTCTGGCAGACATCTCCTCAACGGCCATTTGCCCCCAACCCAGGAGCTGGCAGCTTCGTGGAGCGCCTTGCCATTGATGCGGACCTCTCCGGAGTCCCCCGGCTGCATCCTGCCAGCCAGTGCCTGCCAACAGAGGGGATCACCGAGTCGCAGAGCAGCTTCGATCCTGACTGGACATGGCACGTTCACAACAACTGTCCCGTCGAACCTCTAGGAGCGTCGTCTTTCCACTTCCAGAAGGCCCCAATAGCGCCACCAGAGCGCCGCGCCCAGAGGAGAGCGACTGCAATTCCAGACTCAGAGCCCAGACTTAAGGCGAGTTTCTTTCCATCGTCGTTTGCGCAATCTCTCTGCCCAGCCTCTACTGAACCCGAGACGTTCTGCAGGACCTCTCGCATCTCTTGCAGTGACTAAAGACCCGACGATGCAGCCGTGACAAAAGCCGCTTCCCCGCCTGCTTATCCTTTCGAGCGCACTTGATGTTCTGCCAGCTAAAGACCAGTGTCGCACCTCTCGGTGGGTCCCGGTGTTCCCCCGCCCCACGACTGACGAGACGGAGCAGTCCGGTCCCGGCCTGGCGGCGTGCTGCCGAAGCCTGGCGGACACAGCGGGAGAAACTATGCGGCGCTTCGCTGCGCTTCGCTGCGCTTCGGCCTGGCCTCCGAGGGCCGCCTGCGCCGCGGCGATGGCGGGCAACGGCGCGCCCGGCATGTCCAGCAGAGCTCCCTCGGCCAACCTCCCGAAGCATTGAACGCCAGGCTGTGCGAATTTTCGCTGCTCCACGTCGAAGGCCCATGCGCGCCTCTTCGTTCTCAGGCAATCCAAGACCACGCAGAGCAGCACGAACCTGGAGTCATCAGACACACCATGCTACGATACCCCATCACCCCGTGCTCTAAGCCGCCAGCAGAGACAGCAACACAACCAGGGACAGAATCAGCAACGCCACGGTTGTCCACTGACCAAAGAGGTCAATCGATCGTCGAGCAATAACCACCTGCACATGCTGGGACGGTCTGAGCTCCGCAACAAGCCTGGGCAAGGCTCAGTTACTTCGTTTTTTTATTTCAGCTGACTTTTTATGGGACGCGGGCAGGCTGCATCAAACTACGAGAGGCAGTCGCCGAAAGGAGACACTTGTTTTCCACAGCGAAAGCGTGATAGTCGCTCGCAACGGCGACATGCCGATTTGCACATAAATAGCAGAATCTAGGCTCACACCTTTACGCAAGCTTTGTTGAGACCGCTAGGAAATTAAGCATAATCATGAGAGATTTCTGGATGGTATGAGCGCACCCGCAGAGGAGAATTGGTGTGCTTCGGTGCTTTCAGTACCTCTCGACTATGCGTCCAACTGCATGATGCGCAGCAGCCTGCAGGTGTCGCTTGACTTCCCTTCTTCATACGGACCATCGAATACATCCACACGCCCCTGACCTATACTGACAGTCTTGAGAAGGCTTTCTTGTTCTATCGGGGAGTGGATGGTCCCAGATCTACTGTAGTCACGCCCAAGCTCCAGCACTTTTGTACCAGACTGTTTGGGTTTGCTCATCGTCCGTGTTCTCGTCCGAGGCCGAAAGCTCGGGCAAAGCAATGAGCCCGAACAACACTCCGAAGTTTGCAACTGCAGAATACTGCAGACACGGTCGCCATATTATGACGCCCTTCCAAAGATCCAACTGACAAGTCGTTGTAACTCTCCGGCACGTAGATTCCAGCCTCTTCCGTGGAGTTGTCTGGGATGCACATGCCCGTCTGACAGTCGAAAGACAGCGGGGCAGGGAGGTCCTGAATGTCCGAAGCCGAAGCGCTTGAGAGGCCCTGCGATCTGCCTTGCAAGGAATCTGAGACCGAAGCATCCAGTACAGCGTGACAGCCCCCTGCATCCTGCCAAGGCCACGATGCTCAATTGTTCAGATGCACGCATGCGCCGGGCTACTGGGAAGCAGTGGGCGGAACGTGTTCTGGAGTCACTGAAGTCTAAACCTCACGTTAAAAAATCATCGGTGCATTATATCAGGTTTTGCTACCGAGCTCCACCTCACAACCGATCAGCACACCGCGGCGGATGCCATCGACGATGATCCTCTCCGGCAGTCGCAGCTAATCTTGAACAGGCACCAATACGGCTCTGTTGAAGCAGCATTATCAAAGGCTCTGTTGAAGCAGCACTATCAAAGGCTGCTTCGAGAATGCAAGTCCTTGTGAAGGAGGAAAGCCAGGAATCATCCGGATAAGTACACCTGTGGCGAAACCGTGCATGCACACTCACGCTTTGCCTATTTCTCGTGCCTAGACATCTCTCGTGCTTGATCAGTACTGCAGCACCTCTCTCATACGCTATCCCAAGTCCTCGGACCATACAAATCGAGCTGTCCCAGCCCCCACTTTGTAGGATTGGTGTCAAAACTCCCACAATAGCTGGTTGCATGTCTTCTTGCTTGAGATAGTCTCTGTAGGGTCAGTCAGTGTTTCTGCACTTGTACAACCGGATGTTCTCCGTCGAGTGTACGCTTGTCCTACGGGCCATTCTCCTCTGCGTTCCCAATCTGTAGGGCCCCTGCTCACACTTCTCGCAGCGGGCACACGGGCTTGGCACATTCCGATCAGTGCAGGCCTTGGTGCAAAGCGCGCAACTGACTGTGCAACGACATGTCTAGATTAACGCTGAGCTCCACACTCCACTCTGCTCGTTGGTGATCGGGTCGATGTCGTCGAGCAGGGAATCGCACTCTGTGCACCCACACCTCATGGGCTAGCCTTTACGTTCACCCAGCTAGCACGAGCTTGAAAGCTGAGGCGTCAGCTGCATAAGGATAGGCTGACGGTGGCTGCACATTGTATTGACGATGTCCTCCGCAGCAAGGGCTGTCGAATGACTATAATCTCACAGCGCCCACCCACCACTTCCAATAGTTGGGGCACTTAGAAGGAACACTTCAAGCCGCATGCGGTCAAGAAGCCAAGCGCGCGATTCCCTGCGAGGGAAAGTATTGCGCAAAGAATTGCGGACTCGACCAACCGCCAGACCTCGCAAGCCAAGGAGGCCCCGAAGTATGCCCTCCTCTCAACTGGGGAACACTGCTGGCACCATGCAGTGTGATTTGCTGAGCTACGCAATGCTTCATGTCGGATGATGGTGATCAGTGGGACATGTGTCAAAGGGCAGGCTAAGGTCGGCGCCAAAACAGACGGTACGTAGGAGACCGCTCCAGTTCTTCCGAGAATTTGCATGAGAACTGCCTCCATCGAGCACTTTGCTGCCCCCGACACCGACTTAATTTGGCGTCTGAGACGGGATAAGGTTGCCACTTGTCATGCAGGCCATCCAAGAGCATGGACCTGCTCAGAAATGTGTCGGATCACGCAAGCGCTGATGAACAAATGGAGCCTTCGATGCCCCTTGCTTCTATCGATCACTGGTGCCTGCCTCATGCACTTGCCACCCTCTCCGCAACCTTCGTCTGTCTCCTGAAGCAGTGTGTTGCTGTCCAGTAAAGTTCCAAGCGGGCATACGAGGGGCTGACACAATTGACGCATTGGAAACCACCGGTCCCTGCAGGACAGGGGCACTGCCTTAGATTCCAGGCAATGCGGCCTAGAGGGCCCAGATAGCTGAAAGTCGACAAGTTTTCCGAAGTGCCACTGGCTAGATCAGGGTCTCTCGGCATCCAGCTCGCACTCGCATTTCAAGCGCTCAGCAGTGTCGTCGCCAGGTGCCAAGGGGCACCAGAAGGACCCAGAGCCTCGGCTGCAGGACAAGTTTGTCTGGGGCGATCCTGACTTCTCATGTAAGGCTCCCGACCAAGGTCCCCTCTGTAAGCACAGCTATCAGTGGCGCAGTACTGCGTCCCACTGTCGGACCACGTCCAGTCCTTAAACTTCGTACTCTGATCATCTCCGATCTGCTGGGCAAGCGCTTCACTGCACCCTGAGCCTTTCCCAACCTTAGCATTACTGTTTGCAGCTGGAAGGCGGCACTGACACCGTCGGGTGGGTGTATCTCTCTACCTCAGAAAGAGATTCATGCAGCCCACAAGTTGTCTGCAATTGCTTCTGTCTTCCTCTCCTTCCCTCCCTCCACCTCTGTCCGTCCTGCACACGTCAGCAACGCTTACGCCAGAGACAGCAGCGCTTGAAGACTTGATCGTTGGAGCAAGTGCAGCAACGACCGGAACCGAAGCGCCGTGCCCAACAAGTGCGATCGCACACTGCCGTAGGTCGGATTCTGCGAGTCGCTTGCCAAGACCGAAAGGGACGCCGAAGGCAACAGACTGCCCATACGCCACATTGGAACATCCTGTAAATCGGCATGAGCTGGCACCGCTTCCAGTAATCGGCTCGCACCACTAACAGCTTTGAGGCATAACCAGCATCTCATGAACAGTTTGCATTGCATGCACGAGCGAGAGTTACGAAACTGCCGAAAGAGGCGACAGGCCCAAAGCATTTACAAATGCTTGGGCGGAGCGATAAACATTCGCCAGTGGGTAGCGACTTGAAGTCTGAACCGGGCAAGGCTGGAAAACGACCGACCCTCCGTGTGTTACCAAATCATGAGCATGTAGTCATGTAGCAGTAGTAGAGGTGCACAATAAGAAGAAAGACAAAAGACCTTGACCTGGCGCAGGAACGAAGAAGGGTCCAGTCACATCGGACGCTGCCACGCAATTAACAAGGCAAAAAAAGACCCGTCCGACGCAAAAAAAGGAAGTGGGAACTAGAGTGGCTCTCCTGCTTTCTCTTGCAGTGCCTCTCTCTCTCTCTCTCGTCCTTCCTTCCTCTCGCTCTCTCGTTGCGCGCCTCGCGTTGCCGGTCTCACTGAACCCGGTACTGCTCCAGCCTGGAGCTGGGGAGCTGGGAGCTTCCGCTGCACTTGCTCTCGTACGCGGAGTACTGTAGCCGAGGCGCCCCACAGCTGCCATCCTGCGCACAAGGGGATGCCCGCTTGCCGCTACGACTCTTCGGTGCACATCTCTAGCTCTCACCAGCTGCTGGCCTGGCTCATGCGCACATTCGCATCCGAAAAGAGAGGATCAGAGGCATTGAGTATGATGATCTCCGTCGAGCTGTTAAAGCCGGATGTGAGCCTGACAGTAGGCTGAACATCATGGCCCAGGCTTCCTTGCCCCATAATCATAAAGCCCGCCGCTTGGGGCAGATGGGCCCGATGTAGTCCAAACGCCCCAGGCTTATCATCCTACAACTGATTTGTGACACGCAACAATGGCTGATCACATGGCACCAGTGCCGCGCAGGTATCACTGCACAATCATCCCAAACCCTCATGCCACTTTCCAAAGTTCCCATGCAGTAGGCAATCTTCATGCTGAAGCAGCTCGTCGTCTGGGACAGCGGCCACAGCAGCCACAGCCAGACAAAGAAGCATAAGCAGCAGCAGACCTATCAGCAGCAGCACGAGCAGCAGCACTGCTGCGGTGCTGGTGGCAGTGATGGCAGGTGCATTTTGGCCGTTCCTTTTGTCGTGGCCAGAGAAACAGCATGACACAATGAACATATCAAGCTCGGTTCCTGGAATGAACAGGACCTGCCTCAAGCTCAACTGCAGGAAAGCTATCAGCGCTGTTCTCCCGCTGCCTCAACTCGCTGCGCTCGCATGTTCTCTATAGAATATGGTATAACAATGACAGGCTCCCTCAGCCCCATGCAAGTCATTCCGGCCAAAAAGAACCGATCGGGAATCAGTGACACCCTGATGAGCTCACCCGAGCTGCTACTGGTATACCTGGGGTGACTGTAAATGCGATTGAGATTGATGTGTTATTGTCGCGGGGCAGGGGCATGCTTCCGCCCCATGTGTGGCTTGTGCCCGCCCCAGTTAAGATGCTCATGAGTACTAGCATCATCTTCACATATCTGAAGCTGAGCCAATCACAGCTGCAGGGTCACTGCTGGTGACTTGTCTAGCATCAGGAACGGATGCTGTGCATTTCGGCACAGGGCGGCCAGCGGGTCAACATCGGTTTTGATCATCGCTGCGCGAGTTCATGGAAAGGGCTGCGTCAGCGCCTCTCCTTTCACAAAGAGCATGACAAAGCTCCGGTCTCTCACCCTAAACCCTCCCCGATCCTCCACATAGACCATTTGGAAGCAGCCCGGTCGTTCGAGGAAGGCCGGTGAACATGCCCCTTTTTGGAACAGGGGATCCTTTGCCCTCCACAAGTATCTCAGTCTGTCTCTTTGTGTTCTCTCTTGGCCTCGGGGCGTTGTCAAGGCCACAGCTTCCAGTCTGGGCTCCACCTTTCCTTTCGCAATCCAGCCGATGTCCCCTCCTCTTTTCGCGTCTGGAGCCTCGGAGTTCTCCTGCGGCCAGCGCAGGGGACAGCACACAGGCACGCAGCTGCTCTTGCATCATTTCTTCTTCCACTCGGCCGATGGCGCCTCATGAAAGTCTCAAGCTTCAAGGTGTGAAACGAAGTGAAACAGCCCCCTAGAGCCCCTGCCAATAGTGATAATCCCAGCAAGGCAAAGCTTCTCCGCGAACCAGCGATAGAGCCTTTCATCAACCAGCTTCCGAATCACACTAAGTTGTCTGCGCATGTCTGTGCCCATGCCGCAGCTGAGAAACAGAGTGCAGCAGCATCGCCAGCTTTGGCAAAAACACCACAACCTGCCAACGGCGGGTTCCATCTCTTGGCCTTTGCAACAATAAGCGTGCTGGCGGGCGTTGTCACTGTGATTGTATGCATCTTCCTCCGTCATGTCGCCGATCTTTGACAGCCGTGCCTTCGGCAGGCTCACGGCCACAAAGCTTTGCAGAACCAGGCCAGTACACTATGGCCTGTTCCACTGTTCCTGCAAGGTCATGAGGGCGGGTGCAGATGTGATGCATACCAACCTCAGTTTGGAACGTGCTGGAGGTTTGGACCTGGTACGGCTAGAGGCCGAGAGGTGGCCTGTGCTACGCTTGGTCCCGGGCCAGCCGAGCCAATCCACCAAAAATCTGACTGCCGTCCGCGTTCCAGATCTCCGAGCCTCTCCGGAGAACGTCTCCAAGATGGCTCAAAAAGAGTTGCTGATTCTAGGCCTAAGCCCCTGGCAGTGCAGCCACATTGGTGAACTTCGGCTCCTGCAGAGTTTTCCGAAGCAACGCCTTCCTTCGGAAAAATCGGAGACCTGGAGTCGGGGAGCCTGAGCTCGATGACAGCACCGCTTGGGCGCATGGCCCAGAGCCAGGCCATCCCGGCGCCGTGCGCCGCCACCAGGAGATCCTCAGAGAGGGTAGTACAGAATAGCATAGCATGGAATAGTATAGATAGTCTAGAATAGTCCTCTCAAAGCTTTGTTTCTGCCGATTTTGTTTCCTTCCCATGCTTTATGCCGAGGTGCTGCGCCGATGAACATGCGAAACTGGTCCACCCACGGGACACCCGAAAGATGCTTGATGACCTTGAGCTGCAGCTCCGAGAAGTTGGATCGAAGAAACTCTTGGACCTGTGAAAGCACAGGCCCTAACCTTTCCTGCCTTCCTCTTACAGGCCCCCCGTCTTCCCCTGCCCAGAGCCTCCTCAAAGTTCTCGATTTGCCGACCATCGGCAGCCTGCCTTCAAGATAATCCAGCTTGCAACGCTTGCTCTTCACACAGAAGCCCCGGGATCGGGCCCCCAGCCTCTGTAGCAGAGCAAGCTGAAGAGAGTCGCCCGGACTGTAGCCCGGGGAGCCTCGCTCAGGAACGAGCTCAAAGTCCGGAATGGAGCGGACAAGGAAGCGCCTAACAGCAGAGACTTGGTGGCAGCTCATTTCCGGAGTTTGGAGGAAGAACCGCAAGGATGGAAGCCCAATAATAACGTTGCTGTAGCTTTCACCCTGGAAGCTCTGCAATGGCCGAGCCGGCACCTCCGACAGCCATTGCAAGACTCCTGCATGCACACCATCCGCTGCGAAGTGGGCAGACACGCTTCCTGTCGTTGGCCACGTCGGCTGCAGGAAGGACCATTCTCCGGGCTCTGTGTGGCCACGGAAGGAGGCGTCCACGACACGACCTTGAGCAGTCGAGGTGGCCCAGTCGATCTCCTCGTGAGGAAAGACCAGGGCGACCTCCAAATGCCTAGCTTCGATCTGCTTCTTGAGCTTGTAGAACCAGAGGGCGGGCAGCCACCAATGCAAATGATGCCACGGATTGGCTTCCCCTGCCATGGTTACAGGAATGATCGCAAGAACACGCTTCGTGTCGGTCTCCTGTTGAAACTGTTGGTCCTTCAAGATCTCCGCCTGCAGCCAGAAACGCCCTAGCTCCGTGCAAAGAGGCCCGTACGTGAAGCGACCGAGCTTTGCAACCCCAATGGTGGAAGAGCCGACTTCGTGCGGGCCACACCTGCTCGACGTGCTCGGGGCCTTCGCTGGCGGAGCCAGATTCAGGAAGGCCCGGCTCCAGGCAAAGCGCTTCAGCAGTATCGGCTGGAGCTGAACCGCTTCGCGGACCTCTCCCCTTCCAACCTCCCAAAGGAGCCGAGCATGATGCAGGACTGCATCGCGCGCGGTGAACCCCCAGTACTGGGCATCCAGGCAGTCAGCGGCAAAGGTTGCGAGCTGAAAGATGCCGGCGCTCAGCATCAACGTCTTGCGCAAATCTTGCTCCAGTATGCAAGAATGCAGCAAGATGATTAGGCTCGCAAGGTTTCCGGGCACACACTGCGAAGAGGATGCCATAAGCTGGATTGCTCTCGGATGTACCATGTCATCTTCATTCTTGTCACAACGTTGAAGGCTGATGGCAAGGTGTTGCCACTCACTGCCGTTCAAAAAGCTCTGAAGAAAATGTCTCTGCCCCAGACCCAGCTCCTCAAACTGGGCCTGCGAACGAGCGAAGAACTCGCCGGCTTCTACGCAGCGGCAGAAGTCTTTCCGGCCCCAGGCGACCACGTAGACGCCCTGAAACCTCAACCAAAGCCCAGGCTCCCGACTCAACAGCGCAGAGATCATACCAGAACTGAGCCTCTTCCGGAGACCAAGAAGAACCACAAAGTAAACCAGAAAAGCTTGATAGGCCGTGCTCATGTCCGGAAGTTGTCCTGGAAACGCTCGGCTGATGTTCCTCCGATAATCCAGCTCATCCCGTGCCCTTCTCAACCACTCAGCTGCCAGCGCGGCTGCCCCACCGCCAGTCAGTGCTTCGCCACGGCTTCGAAAGAGAACGCGAAGCCGATGAAGAAGTTCTGAGGGTAGGCCCTCGAGCCCAGGCAAGCTCAGGTGACCATAATTCAAACTGCCTCAGCTGGGCTCTCCAAAAACGCAAGGCACTTTGAAAGACTGTGCATCTATCACGAAATCTGGTCATCTTCTAAACGATCCCCAGGTGCGATATGCACAGCATTTCTCCTCAAGAGGGCAGGCAGAGGGGCCCCCATAACAGCAGCGGGAGCGCACTTTGTCTTCGTTCCAGCACCCACCTTGAGAGTCGGGCTCCTGCAGCAAATCCTGCCCTGCAGCCAGGAAGAGCAGGACGGCCCACAGCATGGCGGAGAGGCTTCATTCCGAGAAGCCGGTTCTGTGCCCCCTAACAGGGCGTCAGCAGAAAATCGTCTTCACATGCCTGATCTGAACGGCTGCGCAGAGGGGCGAAGCTCCATGCCTCCATGGATCTTTTTGTTTACACCGCCCCTATGGCAGAATTCTTCAGAGCTAAAAAGCAAGAAATCTGCAGACCTTGTTAGGTTCTAGCCCCCAGCATGAATGCTCCTGGATCAGCGCAATGAAGCGGTCCAGGTTGGCACTGAGCAAAAAGCCCCCCCGACCCATGCCACTGCCAGCTGCCATCTCCTGCTTACAGACTCTAAGCTTTCAAGGCTTAAGAATAAACTGCAATTCAAATTAACAAGCGCCTGGTAGCACCGCAGGATTTTTTCTTCGGTGCTGACCTCTAGCAGCAGAGGGTGTGCGGGCCAACTGTCCAATCTCACGGCTCGGATTCCTCTCCAAATTACGAAAGCTGTCATGGCAAATCCTACTGGTTGCCCTTCATCCAGGAGCACAATCTTCGAAGCCGCGTAGCGCTGTATGTGCTTAGCAAACCCACCTCCCGAAGCGCAACCGGAATTCCTCCCTGACAACTAAATAAACACTTCTGCCCGCTCGGGCCGTAAATACTCTCCTGGAACCACCGAAGGCTGTTTCCGTTAGGCCCGAAGCCAGTGCCTGGAGCCTGCGAATCTTTGCTTGCCCACTTTGCGGTGCCTGAACGACTCTTCCGCTTGTGAGCTCTGCAGCGATTGAGAAACCCGGCGTTTGCACCTTGAGAGCTTTCGGCAAGGTCTCCTTGTAGCATGAGAATGCTCCAGCCTGGGAGAGCGCTTCAGGGGCACGCCCGTAAGGGCTATCGACGACGATTCAGAGCTACCCACCTGGGACTCGCTCAGCATCGCTTCCCCACGTCTCCGAGCACGTTCCCAAACATCTTTGTTGAACCTGCCGATTGACGTCTAGGACTTTGGACATCTCGGCACCTGCCAGACTCCCCCAGACTCTGCCGGCCGCACATGGAAAAATCGATGCCCACATCTCCTGCGGCTTCTACACCGGGGTGACGAAGGGAAGAGGCTGCGGGACTTGCACAACGCGGGCTGCCAGCGTCCTTCGCATACTTTGGGAGCGCTGGAAGCAGGCTCCAAGCCTCTTGAAGCCATCACTGTCATCACTGCCTTCCTTAACTTCCCTTGCCTTACACAA
This sequence comes from Symbiodinium sp. clade A Y106, assembly GCA_003297005.1. Taxonomy (NCBI): domain Eukaryota; class Dinophyceae; order Suessiales; family Symbiodiniaceae; genus Symbiodinium; species Symbiodinium sp. clade A. The sequence continues at coordinate 134,649 of BGNK01000220.1, forward strand.
TTCGACATCTCTTACCTGACCAGCAGGCCTTCCTCCAACTGGTGACATACCTCTGGCCTTCGCTTGGCAACCTGCACGGGAGAGTGGGCTAGGATCTTTCCACCCGGACCCGGACTTTCGATTATTTTGCGCGAGCCCCTAACACGACGTGACGTGTTGCGATTCCGATCAACAGGAGACTCTCCCATAAGAGCTCTCTTGTACTTGACACCATCTTTTGCGATTTCAGCCCTGAGGCATGAACAGCTTCCTTCTCCAACTATGCTGGCTTGCAGGGAGGTCTTGCCGCCTTGCCTGCGCAGCTTGAAAAGCTTTCGCTGCGGCGCTTCGGCTCTTTGGCAGCTGCTCCGTCTGCAGCGGGTTCCTTAGAGCGAAGTCGCAATGCACCGCGAACGCATGGAGTCACGAGACTGAAGCCCGTGCACATCGAGCGCAGCGTCTTTGGCTGGCCTCGTATCTTCTCAGGGCCGCCGAAGGGCCGAGGCAGATGCAATGAGGGAGATGCTCAGCGCAGGACTCGGGCTCCTCGCTGACATTCGCAGGGACGGCATGGACCAACCGATCGCTGGCGACTTGTGAGGCGCTCTCACAACCGGTGCCCGACACGGCCGATGGGAGTCTCTCTCCCCTAACTGCAGCAAGGTGGACTTCGATGGCTTTGCTTGCGGCCAGTGCATGCGAAAGAGCTGCCTCTGCGGCCTCTGCTTCATCAGGGGCCGAGGCCTCCGAAAGGGCACCTTTCACGGCCTCCAGACCCTTGCGACTTGAAGATATTTGGCGATCCCATGCTTGTAAGACCAACTCCAAGGAAGAGAGCAAACTCTGTACCCTTTCTGCTTCTTTCTGCATCGCAGGCCATGCGAAGGCGCGCGACGACACGGAGTTGTGGAGCCCCGTCTCAGTGCTCTTGCCGTGGCTTGTCAAACCGAGTTAATTATACCGTTGCTGGATGCGAAACTTGAAGCTAGCAAGCTGCCAAAAAAGGCCACGGGGTCGTCGTCAGAAGCAAAAGCTGACCACGGTAAACCGGCGCACTTCCTTTTCTCAGACAGCCAAAGCCCCTTAAGGGCTGGTCAGACCGTCCGGACCGTCCGGCTACAGGATTTAGTCAATTCAAGCCCTGTAGTCGACGACTACCCTCAATTCTGCACCGAGCCTTAGGGGCTCAAGCGTCGTCTGGCTTCAGGCCAACTCGCGCTAACTCGGAGTCCACCTCGGCAAGGGCAGGGCACTCTCCGACGCGATGCGCTTCGCGTTGCAAGGAGGCCCCTGGCCGCAGCTTCGATGGCCGTGCGCCTGGAAAACACTCCCGCCCAGGCCGCCCAGATTCAAGAGTTAGAAGGGTTCTTAGGCCAGGGACAGAGACGCCAAGGACCGGCGGCTGCTCTTCGACCTGGCTATATCTGGCTTGTCTGGCTTCACCCCAGGCCCCTGGCTCCCAACAGGAGCCGTCTTGCCTCTGGGAAAGTGTTCTCGCCTGGCCCATGGCGATGGCGAACGCAGAGTGTGCAGAGAATCATGCTTCCGGCTTCCGGCCTCGCTGGTGGCGCTCTGGGCACGAGAAGGAGCGCCTGGAGGAGCGGGTGCAGCGGGTGCAGCACCTTCAGACTCACAGCTGCTCGGAGCACGTCGTCTCGTCGTCTCGTCGTCTCGGCTCAGTTCTCAGGCAAGTTCTCACGCCCGAGACGGGGCGACTCGAAGCCTGTGCAAAGCGAGCCGACGGGGACCAAGGGGAGACCTCAACACCCTCCCTCCTCTGGGCCGCGGCCTCCACGGCGACATCCTTACCGAATCACGCAGCACGGATCTCATCACTTGGACCGCAAACCAAGGCGTCGACGACAGCTCCATCCGCCACGACCTGCTGGATTCCACACAGCTTCGCTGACACTTCGTTGCTCTTGGCCCATCTTGGTGCCCACCAGCCGCCCGGTGTGACGGAATTTGTCCCATGACCTCAAGTGGAAAACAGGTGGGATGAAGGTCATAGATAGCCCAATAGGGTTGTCCCGATGAGAGGCAAGATGAGATGTCTGCTGGTAGCCAGCAATCTCTGGAATGGCCACTGCCCGCTGGGGGCTGATTGCAGAGACCTGTACAGGGGCATCCGTTGCCGTGTGGTGAAGAACCCTTGTGGGACTTGTGACTCCTCCTCTACTGACGTGCTATGTCTGCTATGTCCTCGCATGCTGTACCATAGGACCTTAATCAAGTCTGGCCAGTTGAGTGCCTTGTCGTTGTTGTAGGGGTCGTAGACTCCTGTGTCACCAGGCTTTGGAATTGCACCTGCAAGGACAAGAAATTGCTCGACAGATTAAGAATCCGGGACCAAACTGGCCCGCTCGACCAGATCCAAACCGGCCCAGATAGTAGGATCTGCGCACAACATGGCAACGGCAGGCAAGCTTCGGCAAGAACACGCGGGAACGGGCATGTCTCACACAGGATTTCTGGTGTCTGAGAGCCTGCGACAGCGATTCTCCTTGATGATGGCATCCTGGCTGTCAGATCCACAGGTAAGTGTCTCGCTCAGGGGAAGCTGGTTGGAGCCACCCGCCAGACCAGGGTCGATGTAACCTCATCTCACGACGTCAAGACAAAGTCTCGCGACGTCTCCGTCCCAGAACGTCTCGCCGTGGATGGAGCCAAGCGGCCCCGGACATGACGAGGACCGGCTGCCGACGGAGACGTGGTGTGGCTTTGGGCTTTTTAGCTGCTTTAGCGGGTTCTACAGCGGTCAGTGGGCCGCTATAGGCTGCTCGGTCTAGTGGATCCTTGTTAAGTCTGCTCGCCCCATAGTTTCCATTGAGCTTTTCAAACGCTCCAGGGGCGAATCGATGCTAGCCCCCCATGCCGAAGGCGAGCATGAACAGGCAGAAATCCTGCAGGCGGGCTTTTTGGACTGGAGCTCTGATCAGCGGCTAGGCCGGGACCCAGAGTCATAATAGGGACTCTTGCAGGCTGACTGCGACCAGATGTCCTTCTCTAATGCTGTGTTCCGGATTGCTGCAGGAGTCCCCTGTCATTAACAAGCGGCGCAGCAAACTTTGGCTAGCATGGCTCAGGACTCCCCGCGACTAAACCTGCACAAGCAGATATGAGTCAAGCGAGAATGAAGAGGCAGCTGCCGGCCGATGCCTCAGCCAGGAGTTTCCGAGCTCCGGCGACTTGGAGGCCCGATGCCTCTGCGCTGAGAGCGCAGCGGCGGAAGGGTTTAGGGCACGGGGGACTCAGATTTGTCGAGTGCCTCGGCAGACGACACGGCTTTCTCGATAGCTTCCTTGTTGGCCCTGTTTCCACCGCCAGCACTCGCATTGTGCGATTTGCCACGGACAGCATGGGTGATGCCTCACGGCCGCAAGAATCGACCGCTTCAGATCATCGCCACCTTCGCAAACGTGTTCGGCTCAGCTTCAGCGGATTGCAGCGGAGAAGTTCAAGAGTTGAAACGCTATGCCCGAGACTTTTCAGCATGGCGAGAAGCAAGAAGGAGCAGCGGCTGGTGCTAGCCTTGACCAACTGGGACCTGAAACCGCTCGTTACAGCAGATTCGTGCGTATGCGTCCTCCCGGCTCAAGTCTCCTGCTGCAGACATCGTTCCCACAGGGGTTGCGCCAGCTTCTTCCCCTCAGCACCGACACTGCGCATTGCGCAAGCATGGGAGGCCCAACATCCTCAAAGCACCTGCCTTGTCCGGATCGAGCTTCATCAAGACAAGAAAGGTGTTGACCACCGTGCCATCGTTCATCGAGCCCAGGTCCTCACCAGAGGCCTGGCGAGGGCGGGGGGCCCCAAGTTGCCAAGCGAACGAGCTCTGCTCTGCCTCCTTCTGAGCGGATGCCAGAAGAGCCTCCACGAGCTTCTGATCCCAATCGGCCGCCAGATAAGCGGCGAGGAGGTCCTCGAGATCCCACTTGCGCCACGCCCGTTCTCAAGCCGCTGCTAGCTTTTTGCCGCACCTTCGCATACTTGTCACCCGCAGCCTTCAGTGGGGCCTTGAGCAAAGCGCTGCAGACGGCCGGCCTGAGCAATGCCGAGACGTACCAAAATCCTAGAAAAGCGCCCCAAGGGCACGGCTTCAGATGCCGCAGTAGCTCCTGGCGCCGGGTCTCGGCGGCCTCTCTCTTTGGCAGTAACGTGTGGCTTTTCGGATTGCAGCGCGCTGCGCCTTCAACGACGTGGGCGACGGTAGGGCCGCGCACTGGCACCTAACATGGGAATCTTGTCACCCTCCGAATAGCAGAATCCGAGCCCAGTATGCACCCAGCGCTTCTGAGCTTGGTTGCTGGCTCGTAGGGGGAGAAAAGGTGCTTGTCATTTGGCCTCGCTCTCACAGCCAAGCTTGGACGCAATGCAACGTGGAAGTGGCACCTACACTGGTCGTGGCACCCACTCTATTTCCAAACCCCTGGCTGGTACATCGAGATGAGACTGGGCTCTGGGCTACTTCATCTGTGTTCTTGTCACATCCGCGTTGCAAGTGAAGCCGTTGTGCGCTCATGCAGCACGCAGCACAAAATTTCAAAACCGTGCTCTCCTTCTTCACTCCCCCACTGCAAGACTTGGGCGCTTGCTGCTTCCTAGATTCCTGGAGGTTCTACAGAAGCCAAGGTGCTGAAGGATCCAGGCCAAGACTTTGTGACCGTACTTGTCAAAGCACAGGTCGGCCATGTCCTGAGACAGGGCTGAGCTCAGCACCGAGTAGACATCGCAGAGAGGTCCTTGATCCACTCAGCTATCATGGTCTTCGAGAGCATCACCGTGTCATCCACGGTTGTGGCAAGGCGAATCATGACCTGAAAGAGCATGGTGCGTTTACAGGCTGTGACGGTGAACGAGCTCATAAGCACCTGACCACGTAATCCACAGAATTCATTGCCAAGGGGGCGAACTTGCCTTTCAAATCCTTGCAGAACGCCTTGCAGGCATGCACAGACGGATTGAGGGAGAAAGGGTGGACTTCAAGCGATGCAGCCGGCCTTTCTTTGCTTGGCATTCGCCACACCGAGGAGTCTCAACAAAGCCTGACGCACAAACATCGCCCGAAGTGACACTGACATAGGAGTTCGCACGGCACCTCTGCACCAGGCTTAGAGGAAAGCAGGTACGCAGCGCCGTCCTGCTAGGAGACTCTCACTCTTGACGTTCAGACTCATGCAGGGCAAGCTTCGTATTGACTGGGGAAGCGGCCATGCACTGCTCCGCCAGCTGAGTTAACTGCGAATCGGAGGCGACTTCGCACACCGCCTGTCTTCGAGAGAGGCCACGATGCTCGATTCCCAAAACATGGTTCTACATGCTTGACCTGAAAGAGCAGGTGCACAATGTCGTAGCCGAGAAGCTCCTGCTCGGAGCAATTTTCACAAGCTTGCCCTACACCCATCCTCTGCTGGTCTGGGCAAAGCAACCTGAGGTCTGCGACCGGACTAGGAATCCGGAAGTGTCCTTCTCGACAGCCTTCTCGACGGCTTCTTCGAGATGTTGTGCGATGTCTTTCCTGTGTTGCTCTGTGAGGTCCTGGCAGAGGGGTGAAATGTGGGTCACACGTCATCACGCTGCAACCTTCAAAGGTCTGAACAAACCGGGAACACACCTTTTACAACGAAGACCGCTTCTCACAAAGGCATGCAGCAGATAGGCATCTTGAAAACCAGGTCGACAGTGCCGAATTCGCTCGTAGACTGAACCAAGTTCGAGCTTACTTTCAGACACACCAACATACCCACGGAAGCCGCAAGACGGTTGCCTAGAATCGCAGCAGCAAGCGCAGAAGCTGCAGTAGTAAGTTCCAACAACTGGACACTGATCCACCATGGGATGATTCAGATTTCGCAATGTCACATGCAGGAGGCAGTAAGCTTGCAATCTGAAGATGCTGCGCAACAGGCAGCCTCCGCATGGAGCAACTGCCGCAACGGCTTGCTGCTGGGCAGTTCGGGCCGGAGCAACGCCACTGCCTTCGCAGGAAGCACTCGAAGGAAATTGCAGGCCACGGAATCTGCACAAAGCCACGGGCGCCTGTGGAACGGCTATGCTGTGAAGTATCCTCCGTTTGTCGGCGGCTCTGACCTCGGCACCGAAACACTCGAAGTCGAAGTCAACAGTAGAGCCTTCCAAAGCGTCGGGCGGCCGTGGAGAAGTAAATGCCTTGAGAGAGGGGTGGCCGAATGTAGGCAACAGGTCGCTCCCATCGCATGGGCACACTCAGGGCCGAGCCATTGATGACCTTACAGCCGAAGCGGTGATAGAAGGTGGCATGCAGATTCTTACCTCAGGTGTCGCAACAAGGCTTCCACACGCAGTTGCACACTGTCCTACATGACAGGGTCCTGCCGAGCTGCCGGTGAATTGATCCAAGATCTCTCGCAAATTCTTCAGCTGGGCCTGCAGTTCGTTTGACAAGGAATTGCGGTGTCCACGTGGCGAACGTCCTGGCCTTTCTCTCCTCTTCCGTAGGCTTCCTTGATGTAGAGGTCTTGGAGGAGTAGAGCAGCAACTTTAAAACAACCTGCACGGAGTAGACGAGAGAAGAGCGGCCAAGGCTTCCGCTTGACCTCGCTTGCTCGCCTGATGCCCGTAGCGGTCTTGTGCCATCTTCGGGAGGCTCTCCTTGAAGTGCGCCAGCAGCTCTCGCCTGTACACCGGATTCCGTCTCCGACAAGACCCCGCAATGTCAGCAGAAGCTTCGGTTTTCTTCCGTGCCTCTGGGGCTTGCTTCCCCATTTCAGGCATGCCTGACAAGATTTCACATGCCGGTTAGCTGCCGTCCAGGGTAGTTCCGGTGGCCTCTATGACACGCGCGCCAACATTTGTAGAACAGTAGTCAGCTAGCTTGTTGGAAGTGCCTTGGAGCCGTAGCCATGCTTTTCACGGCATTTTGGCTATGTGGAGGCAAGCCTGCGCTGAGGCATGGACGTTTTCGAAGAATCTCAAGAATGTCGTTGACGATGACCTCAGCATTCCTCGTCCTGGCCGGTGTCAATGATCAAATTGCACATGGGGCTGTGTCGGTGTAGCGTCCTCCCCGGATTGATCAACTCGCCTCGAGGCAGCCCAATGCCAGCATGTGCTTCATGCTTGTGTGCATGGAGACGACTGGGTGCCGCACCGTACAGCTTGGTGACCTCTAGCTTCCGCTTCTTCTTCGGCGTCAGCACCTTCTTGCCCTGGACTCTTCACAAGCACACCTAGGACCTACGCATGAGCTGCTTCACGTCAGTGTCAACAAACGGGCCTGCTTCTGCTCTTCTTCTTTCTGCTCGTCTTCTGCCTTTCGCTTCACCCCTCTCTTCTCTGCCTGCCAGCATCGCACAGCTACGTTACTAACTTCCCAGGATCTGGAAGGCAAACAGCTTGCAGAGCCAGAGCCTTCACATCTCTCCCTCCGGTAGCCTTCGATTTGCCCTTACCGGTTCCTTTCCCTTTCGCGCTCTTCTTGAAACCATTCCTTGCACAGGCTCCGGCGGCTCCGGCGGCTCCGGATCCGAGCCAAGACAGGGCCTCGGCTTTCCTTTTCCCGGCTTCCCAGAGTGAGGCTTCTGCTTCTGCTTGCCCCTTGAGGCCTTGCCTGGCACAGGGCAGGGCGGCAGGGCGGGGCAGGGCCTTGGTGAGGATTCCCGGATTCCCTGCCTCTTCCCGTCGCGCCGCCCTAGGTGCAGGGGCAAGGTGCGAACAGATCATGCCGACTGTGCCGGCCCTGTTGAGCACGCTGCCTGCTTGCCCCTTTTGCCATGTGGGCCACCCTTCTTGGCCATCCACACAGGTTAACCCAAGTTCGGAAATTGAAAAGCCGGCAAGGCGCTTGTGCTTTGACATGCTGTTGCTTTACGGCATCGTCAAAGCAACTCGAGCTGGCCGTGAGTCGAGAGTACAGGCATCTGTTTCGCTCTAAGCTTGTTGTTGGCTCTTGCAGCTTGCACCGCTTGAGCCAGGCGGGCGGGTGAGTAGCTGTTGAAGGCCTCTTGGTAAGCTTCCCCGCGTGCTCGTCTTCAGCTTCCGAAGCTACAAAAGCATTTTCCAAGTTTGAGAAGCCGATGACCAGATCCGCTTGAAAATCAGTGCAGGGCGCGTAGGGCGTTGGCAGAGGGAGACAATCGATTGCCGTGTCTGGAAGCATCCTCTTTGTGCCAAGATCTACATGCATTTCAAAGGCCTCCGGCACTTTGAGGCTGTGGACGCATTTAATATACCTTCAGACCTTGAGCTGCCATCTCCTTCAGCACGAGCACGCTAGCAGACTGCACCGCACAGAACACTGAACCTTGCAAGTGGACACAGAGAGAAGGCAACGAGGGCGCCCATCCTCCTGCTTCTTCTTCAGCTCCTCGTTTGCCTTCAGAAGCTCGGAGTTCGAGTCCGGCATGCGGATTCGGATTTTACTGGAACTGCCACCAACTTCGCTGAGCAGGCAGCCTTCACCTGCTCCATTCCTTGCTCACCATAGACATCTGCCGCCATTCCGAACTTCTCCTGGAACCTCCATAGATCGGGGCAGTTCTAAGCCGGCCAATGCGAAACAAGGCGGGATCCGGACTTCGTGAGCGCAGAGTTGTCAAGGAGAACCTGGCCACTCCCTACCAGGTTACCGCCTCCACAGCTGTACTTTCCCGACCGAATTTTAGCACGCCCCCAGACATGGATGAGTCGTGCAGCAAAACGCCAGAAGTTCCTTGCCCTTCTTGCCCTGCCATGCAGGGTGAGCACCGCTCCAGATGTCGACCTCCGGGTGCAAGTTGTGAGCAGCGATTGCACCGCTTGCACCCAGCCTTGAACTCCGACATGGTGCCGTTAAGCGTGGCGACCTGACGGGGGGGGCGGCGAGGGGCGCTCTTCCACGAGAACGTCGAAGCTCTCGCAGCTCTCGCAGCGCCTGCTCTCCCTTGTAGTAGACAGGGCCTGGTCTCTGCTTTTTTCCACGGAGAGTTCAGCTCCGATGTTTCAAGCCATGCCGAGGTAATGCCCCAAGCCCCGAGGCAGTGGCTGGACTCGAAGCGCTTGGGTCGCTCGATGACCTCCTTCTTGTCGTCACCTTTAAAAAACAGTGCAAAACTCTGAAGCCGGGATGAATCTTGCTGCACTCGCTACACTCTGCAGAGCCAGGGTCTCGGCCCTTCTGTGCCTTCTTCTTTTTGCGCGCTTGAGCTTGCGCTGCTGCTGCCCTTGGCGTTACAGCAGCGTCCAGAGCTCACTGCCAGGTGCTCTTGTCGCTGAGGGCAGCTCTTGAAATCAATCTTCTTCATCACGTTACCCGCATGCCAGTCGCGACCTCGTACAGTCGGCAACAGTCCCGCGGCGAAACCAGGTGAAAATTTGCCCAGGGCCCCACCACCCTCTCGAGCGACAAGGCTGCGAGCATCAGGTGTACTCCGAACTGCGCCAGTCACAAAGGTAACGGCACCTTCAATGCACGTAGACATTTGTTTGATGCGCAGTCTCAAGATCTGCCGGAAGCTTCCAGACTCTGCTTTCTCTCCGTACTCCGGCCCCCACACCGCCTGAGACTGCACTGCTCGCAGCCCACAGGGCCGCAACCAGCAGGGTGGCAAGGAAGCCCTGAGAGGTTCGACACATATCGAGAAATGGAAATGCTTGGCCGCACCGCAGCGCAGCCTTGGCAAACTGGCCACGTTCTCTGCCGCGTGCCGCTGGAGCCATCTTCGGGAAACCTGGCCACTCCCAACATTTCCAGAGCTGAAAGAAAGCAGCTAGGCATAGCTAGGCCCTAGCACAAGCCACCTCGCAAAAGTACTGGCTGCGAGGGCGTCTGTCGCAGGCCAGTTTCGAAGCCGAGACTGACGAGATGGAACTCGAAGAAGCCCACGGCTTTGCTCTGAATGCTGCCCCGGGTCGCTTCTGCAAGGCTCAACAAGCCATTCAAGCAGCTTTCTTTTCATCCAGCATTCAGTCAGCAGTCGAAACAGAGGGACGTCTACGTTCTACCTGTGGCGTGCTTCCAGTCGGGAATGCCGTAAGGGTTGGCCTCGGTGCGAGACTGCGAAGGCCGGAGGATCCTAACGACACACCACGGATCCTTCACTTTCAGAGCCAGATTCAACTTTCATCTCCATATTTGCACGGGGTCAGAGCAACAAAAGCCTGGCAGACGCCCAGGACACAAGAGGGAATGTCATTTTTACTCTGTTTCAGCATCACTGTGTTCTCTGTCGGCGACTTTTAAGAAACTTTCTAAGTTTCTCAAGGGTGACAAGGATTCATCGCTACCAGTATCGATCGGCACCACCAGACCTGGACAGGCAGTACGCTCTCTCTTGCGTCAAACAAGGCTTCACACGAATTCCCTTGACCTGCCTGGGCCTGGGCCGTCGCTCTCGCGGCGTGCCCGCAGCTCTGCGCGCCGGGCCTCCACCATGGCATCCTCGGAAGCGAGGGGCTAGGGGCTGGCGGGCACATGATCGCCAGCTTGTGAAGGGTTGAAAGGGTGGGGCGAATCTTTCTGCCCCCTGCCTGCTCGAGAACGTCCTTCAGGTGCTGACTCCGAAGGCCAACCACGGAATCCATGGAGAGACAGTTTAGCCAGGATCCATACATGGTCCTTAGCAGCTCCGCCTCTGGGCAAGCCTGCGCTGGGCATCGCAAGACCTCGTAGACTTTCGCCAAGCTTTGAGCATTCAGTAATTCAGCTTCCAAGCCATGAAGGATGGCAAGCGCAGTTCGGAAGAGGACCTTCGACCCCTCGTGGAGCAGAGAATCCAGCACCCGGTGCAGGCTGGGATTCGGTAATGTGTTCACGTACAAACACAGGAACCAGCCCATTGTGACGGGCGAAAGGTCGACTTCATGCTCAAGGAAGTGCGCGTGTAGACTTGGGAGGTGGCGCATCACTAAGGAGTTGAGCACCATCATGTCAACACGAACACCGATCATGTTCCGCGTGTAATAGTTCTCCGGGAGCATGTCCTCCACAAGGCTGCAGAGAATCCAAAAGGCGCTCTCCTCGTCGCAGCACTCGAGAAGGGTTGCCACGATGAAGTTCATGGACTGGCAGTACCCTATTTGGGGGTTCTTTGCGGCAAAGGCCAGCAAAACCCGGCGCAGGGGTTCCAGCAGTGCTTCTACACAGCCTGTACGCGGGACGTCAACATCGATGACCCCCGAAGCTTCATTTCGCAAGTTCAAGCCGTGCGATACGAAGGACGGATACAGCTTGTCCGCCTCTTGGCCGAGCTCGGAAGCCACTTTGGTCTTCTTCCCGGTAGCACCGCTGCAGGTGGTCCAAACAGCACATCGCAAGGCTTGCGGGACTCCAGCGCGCACAGCCATGCTCACTCTCTCCCAATCCCTATGCTGTGCCTGAGAAGGACCAGCTCGGGCGAATCTCGACCAAAAGCTCTTCTTTGAAGGACGCCGCCACATCTCACATGCATGGGACATGGCACTGCGCTCATCTCGGAAGCCACTGGCACTGATGGATTCCCAAAGATCCTGCCAAAGTGCCTCCGGGTCCGACGCGGGAGATGCCGGTGGAGTCTCCAACGACGCACGCGCCGAGACTGGGGAGCCCGGGGATGAGGGAGCCCAGGGAGCCTGGACCTCTCTGGCATCCGCTGCAGAGCCGGCCGTGCCACCGGAATTCGACGGCTCGGTCTTCACTGTCAGCCACATGCTCAAAGCGGACAATCGCTCCCGGACACGCTGCCTGGGGGTGCAACAACGGGGGAGAAGCAGCAGGGCTTAAGTTCTGTTATTTGTCCACACCTGCGAGACCTCCTCCCAGCGAGCGGCGCACGCGGCGCCTGCTCGCTCTCGCCATCGGCTGCGGAAGCCGAAGGCCCAGGACGGCACCCCGCCATCAACGGAATAGGATGATGTACGACTGTGTGATGATGTGAACTTAAGCAGACTGTGAGACTGCGAGCTGTGCGTGCAAAAAGTGTGCAAAACTTCTGCCGGCCATCTGGCTGCTTCGGCCCGTCGATGTTGCATTCTTGTGTCATGCTACTGGCGGGGTTTAAGCCTTGCCTAGACGGTTGTCGGCACAGTCACAGGCAAAGTCACCATGAGCATGGAGGATGAAGGGTTTGCAGACAGATCGCCAGCTTGGCCGAGCGCACAGCACAGCCAGCGGAGCTACCACTGCACGGTCAGAATGTTAATTCCTGTCAAGGTACGTTCCAACTGAGCGACCCAAGTTTCTTGACTCGCGATCCTTCAATTGTAGCTTGCTCAGGACGGGACGTCACAGCATCAGGACCGGGCGCTTAAATCTCTGGCTTGAGCAGCCAATGCTTCACAGTGCTTTTCGGCTCAAGCCACAGTCTGCTCGAGATTTCAGCCCAAAGCTATCCCGAAACGACATGCTGGCACAGAGTTTTTGTGTCGTCTCCAACAGTTGCATAAGCGTGAGTCTCGGGGAGAGAGCCCTCTTCACCCTTGAGCCAGGAAACAAAGAGCTGAATCCAAAGCTCTGTAGGTGAGGGCTGAAAACTTGTGCACTTCTGGTCTGGCCTCAATGCCCGAAAATTGTGTGGAAAACCATATCAATTCTACAGCATCTCACTGCATCTCGTTGCCCTAGCTGCGGCGCTTGCGCAGCACGAAGAGGGATGGGGTGTCCATGACGCGCAGGCCCGCGTCCACAAACCTCTGCTTCCAGGTCCCAGCACCTGCGGGAAAACAGCTGCGCTTGGCTCCAGCATAGGCGGCAAAATGCACAGAGTCACCGAGACATCCTACCTTTGGTCGGCTTGCGGAAGATCTCGATGCCCAGGATTGAGAACACGGTCTCCTTGAAAGTCACCCTGCCGAAGCTGCGAGGGAGGCGACAATACATAAACGGTACTCTCTTGCATCGGGGGCCTGATCTCTTTGTCATTAAGGACTTCCCGTTCTGCCTGATCGCAGATCATCGGACAGTACTGCCAAACAACATCTCCAGAGACACACATTCAGCACTGAACAGTATGGAGAAGGATCGGTTGCAAGCAGTAAGCAGGTTCGGCACGGAAGGTTTGCATTTTTGCTCTAGACGGGGACCTCTCCTCCTGTACGTAGGCACTCGTGTGTGAGAAGTGTACGGCGTCTGCCAGTCGGTGTCTCATGCTTTTGTTGGTATCCGAGCTTTGCAACAGGGGGTTCCTCCCCGGCGTGCAGATTCCAAGATCATGCTGACCCTTGGAGCTGCCCCGGTGCCTGCAAGGCAACCTTCACTGGCCCAATCTCCACCGCGTTCACGAACTGGACGTCGTCAATGAAGGTTTGCCTACGACAGTCTTAGGGCAAGCGAAGCATGGCGAAGCGCATCAAAGCATCTGCCGAGGCACGTAACGTCACCCAGAAAGGGGCCGACTTTGCCGTTAGAGCTTCCCTCCGCCGTGCCTCGGAGCACTCAAAGACAGCGCAAGACCGCCAGTGGCTGAAGGGAGTTCCAGGTCTTAGGTCTTGCAGCCTGGAGGCAGTACTGCAGATCCTCGGGAGTTAGAAAGGCCACGGAAGTGCTTGCAAAGCTGCAGCACGACGGAGCTCTGCGGTTCTCCGGACTGCCGCCAAGCCTCCCAGACACCCTCGAGGGAAGCCTGAGCCGGATTGGAGGAGCAAAGCGCCTCCAGATCCGTAGCTGCAGCCTCCACCTGTTCCCGATTCAGGCACTACAGACTCCTACAAAGGGATCGCTGCTGATGCAAATAAAGCAAGGCCTTGTCCTTCACAGCGTCGCTCGCACCGACGCCGTTCTTCGGTGCCTGCGCGTCACAGATTCTGCAGCTCGGGGGTACACTAGCTGTGCAAGTCGAAGCAGCATTCAAAGGATCCTCTCGGACACGCCTCTGCACAGGCAGCCAGCAAGGCCTCTTCAGCATCGAGTAGGAAAGAAAGATCGACAAAAGGGACACACGGAAGTGTCATGTCATATACCGAGCACCTCATCCAAATAGTCCGACTACACTATCAGGTGCAAACCGACTCAGTGGACCTTCTTCTTCTTCAGGGTCTCCTGCCGATCAGGTTGTCCAAGCGTTGCCAGCCAGTCCAGCGGAGCGAAGGAACCTGAAAGGCGCGTGCCAGCCACACCATCGGACTGACCCCTTGTTTGGCACACTCTCTGCCAGGGCTCTCGTGGCAGCATTGCGCTGTGCCAGCAGGTTTCCCAACAGCTCTTGCTTATCCAGGGTCGCGATACCTCCTGCGTGCTGCGCCGTGACATCCCATCTAACAGCGTCTCTTCCCAAAGCTCAAACCCTGGGGGGGCTGGCCTAGACCCCCATCGTTGCAGCCGCCCAGGTACACAGAAGGACCCAAGTAGACGGAAGGCATGGAGGTGCGGCCGGTTCGCCGCCCAAGCTCAGCTCGAACGGCATACCCGTCCTTACAAGTCGTAGTGTGTTTCAAAACTACTCTTGCAGTGGCGCGAAAAAAACCGATGACAATGATGACTAGGACAAATGTCATGACGAGGAAGACGAGGAGGATGCAGGGCAATGGTATGATTTCCACAAAGACTACTCTTGACAAACTCAGCGGAACTAGTAGGTGTAGTCGTCGTCATAGTAGTAGGCGGAGCAGGAGCTTGAGGAGGAGGAGGAGGAGAAGGATTTGGGGCTGTTTGTGTTGGTGTTGGTTTTGGTATTGGTGTTGTTGATCTTGTTGATCTTGTTGATCTTGTTGTTGTTGTTGTTGTCGCTGTCGCTGTCGCTGGTCGTTGTCGTTGTCGTCGTTGCTGTTGTTGGTGTGTTGGTGTTGTTGTTGCTGTTGTGGTTGTTGCTGCTGTTGCTGCTGTTGCTCCTCCTGCTGTTGTTGCTGTTGCCGTTGCCGCTGCAAATGGCTGTTGCTGTTGCTTTTGTTGTTGTTGTCACACTACAGTAGCAGTAGAAGTAGGAGTATGATTAAGAGTGGGGGTAGGAGCAGGAGGAGTCGGAGGAGGAGGAGGAGGAGGACGAGTAGCAGTAGCAGTAGCAGCAGCAGAAGTAGCAGGAGCAGGAGGTGTTGTTGCTCTTGTCGTCGTTGTTGTAGCTTTTGCTGTTGCTGATGTTGTTGTATTTGTGCTGCTGTTGCTGCGGCAATTGCTATTGCTCTTGCTCTTGCTCCTGCTCGTGCTCGAGCTCGTGCTCTTGCTGGTGCTGGTGCCGGTGCCGGTGCTGGTGCTGGTGCGGCTGCTGAAGCTGGTGCCGGTGCCGGTGCCGGTGCCGTGCTGGTGCTGGTGCTGGTGCTGGTGCTGGCGCTGGCGCTGATGGTGGCGGCGGCGGTGGTGGTGTCGTTCTTGTCATTCTTGTCGCTGTTGGGGTAGCAGCAGTCGTCTTTGCCGTGGTCGTGGTAGTGGTAGTGGTACTGAGAGTGGGAGAGGGAGTGGCAGAGGCAGTGGCACAGGCGAGGTGGTGGTCGTTCTTGGTGGCTGTTCATCATCTTCATCATCATGATCACCCGTGTCATCCTGTTGATATGAATTTGTGCTGGGTGGCAGCTTCCTGGTCACACTCGTAGACTTCAATCTCCTCGCCGTAGTCTTCTTGGAGGATTTGTTTCGCCCGCAAGCAGAAAGGACAGGTGGAAAATGAGAACATCATGATCCTGCCCGAGTCTGTGGCTGGAGCACCGAGACAGAACGACCCTCAAGATGAAGAAAGGAAGAAAGACTGCTGTCTATGCAGAGGAGCTTGTTTGAAGCCACTTTCTCATCGATGAGGTTTCCTATCCTCTCAGCATCGTACTCCCCCGCCAGTCTGTCGGCTATGAACTGCTTGGCCTGCGCCAAGGGGCCCATCTGCGACACCGTCGAAATCTGCTGTGTGATCGAATCCGAATTGGCCCATTCCTGCAAAGTCGCTTTGCTGAGCTTGGCCCGTTGGCCGCTAAGTCACTATCTGTGGTGGGAGCCGTAGGAGCCGTGAGGGGAAGCAGCGTAAAAACCCTGGCCGCACCCCAAACCTTGGCCTGGCAAGCCTCAACCCTAAGTTATGAAGTTAGGAAGTCCCAGCATTGTTGCAGGGTGGGTGATGCATGAGGATGGCATCAGGCTGTCCCGCGGCTCACCGCCCCAGTTGCCATTCGCATCGCTTGGGGACTCCGAGGAGGAACGCACGCGGTTGAGCTCTGCCGCCTCGAGAGCCTGAAGGCCAGGCTCTGACTGAGCCAAGGCCCCGTAATGGTAAAGCCGCTAAAGCCCTACATAGCTCTACCAGCAAGGTCGTATCAAAGCCATTGGGCCTTCACGCCAGCAGTGATCACATTGTCCAGAAGTGGTCGCTCCATCGTCTGCACCTGCGCATCTTCCTTGGCAGCCTGTCTTCTCAGGGAGCCTCGGGGCACAGCTCCTTCCTTTTTTCCCGGAAAATGAGTCCGACATCCGCTCTCTCTCTGTCTCTCTCTTTCTCTCTATCGGTGTCTGTACAGGGGAGCAACCCCTGAGTCTCTCTCGCTCTCTTTCTCTTTCATGTGCATTCTTCATGTCTCAGCTGAGGGGCGCTTTTTTTGGAAGGCTACCAGAAAAGCAGACACAGCTGGTGCACACAGCAATGCTCGACCAGCACCACGAGAACCAAGATGCTCTCGGTCCAGCGTATGTCTAGCCAGTCCAACCGGCGCGGAAAGGCCGGGACTTTTGCCGACACCTGGGAGCCGCTTGGTGCATTTCGCAGTGATGCGTAGAAAAGCCCTGTTTGGCCTGCTTGGACGTTGGGAGCTGCGAAGGCAGCCAGCGACATGGCAAGAACAGAGCGCTGCACTTTCGATGCTGGAGTACAGTACACGCTTCGCAAGCACTGATCCGCCTGTCCCCGGTAGTAGAGTAATGATTGCGACAGCCTAGAAAATCACCTAGCCTCCTAGAGCCAACCTGGGGCCATCGTCCAACACTTTGCCAGATCGCCAACTCTCTCACAGACCCGACCTCTTTCTGCACGTCAAGATGAGCGCTAGCTGCTCACTGGTCAACATCGACATCAGCGAACGCTTCTGCGAGCTGCTTCAGCAAAGCCAGGGGCCTGCCAACAAAGCACACGACAGAAGTCATGAGTCATGGGCACGGCCAAGATTTTTGTAATCCCTGTCACGGCAAAGAAGCTCTGGTCTCATCTAAGGGCCTTTTACGGGCATGGCAGCCTTCAGCTTGCCAAGTTCCCTCCTGGAGCCTGCGGCCTGCAACTTCTACTCCGAAAAACCAGCGACAGGCGCTACTAAACTCGTCTTGGACGGTCCATAAATCACAGCTATCATGGCGAAGCCAAAGCGGAAAAGTCTGCTAGACGGAGTTCTCCGTTCGTCGGGAAGTCCTGTGTGGCCGAACGAGGATCCGATAACGATCGCTGACGGTGCACTTGTCTATGTCCAGGTTTTGCCGCAACCAGCATCTTTTGTTGTCCACGGCATAGACCACCGCATCGCAGTCCTTGTGCATGACGCATTCCGACAGGCAGTCCTCCAAGTTCTCAGCCACATACGAAGAGACGGAGATCGGCTCTGAAGCAAAGCTGTGGAAGCAATTCAGCGACCCCCACTCTTGCCAAGTACCAAGATCTTGGCGCAAATCATCTTTGGATTTTGCAGTTGCATGGCTGGTGTTCGAAGGTGAAGACGTTTTAGCCTCAGGAGTGAGAAAGTCAAAGAGTAGATACGGCCTTAAGTCGAAGACTAGATACAGCCTGCAAGAGAGCACTCACAGCACCTACCCAGCCCTCGCCTGGTTCGGAGCGATTGTCGGTATGCTGCTTCTGCTCACTGCAGTCGTAGTTGTCGTGGATGATACAGTTGTCGCTGATGATGCAGTTGTGGTTGTGGGCAAGGGTTTCGCCCAGACACTGTATCCGCTTGCAGCCACGCATTTCGAGAGGACCAAATTCGTGCGCATCTGGCATGGCGTGGGATCCTGGCTCTCCAGCACGATTACCTTGGTTCACTTCAGCCACGCCTAGCAGAGCTCTAGAAATGCTGTGCCAACAGCCGGAGCTGAACTGACCGATGCCAAACGACAGCCTCGCAGGCTTGAACACGCTCACATGCACGTTGGCCTTGGCTTCACCGTGCAGTCGGTGCAAGCAGCCGCGCCCTTCCTGAGATCCTTTTGCTTCTTGCAGCGCCAGGAACAGTCCGCTGGAGACATCGACTTGGAGAAAGGCTCTGCTTGTCCGGGAATGATGTCGCCGCCTCCGTGAAATCTGCAGCTGTCTCCTTCCCCTCCCTTGCACCTCACCTACTACAACCATGGTCTGCAGGTCTTTAAGGCTCATCCTCACGTTTTGCGACGGGAAGCTCGGCAGGAGGTCTTCGCAGGAGCCACAGCAAGACTTGTAGGTTGTTGGCTTTCGTCTCCCCCGAAGCAACAACAGAAGCAAAATGCCGAGGCCTCCCTCGTGCGGCATCTCTCTCTCTCTCTCTCTCTTTCTCTTTGTCCCGGGCATGGGGGACGATCAAATCCCCCGGCTTCAAGCCCACCCGATAGTCTTTCTCGGGATCGGAGGAGTGAGAAGCGAATGCAGTACACCCATGGGCTGAAGCCTAAGGTATGCGATGTCGGACGAGGGTGTACGTTCATTCTCCGAAACATGAGTTCAAAGGCATATACTCCCCGACATGACAGAGGAAAGAACAGAGCTTGTTTAAAGGGACAATGCCGAGGAGTATGAGTCTTCCGCCTTTTGGGCTGTCTTTCTGCATCTCTCTGTGACGCAGGAACAACTTATCTTGCGAGATTCAAGTCTTGCAATCAGTCGCGGTCACGAGCGCACAAAGCTTGCGGTCTGGCAAGACAGAGTATGGGATAGTCCCAAGCGTGTATGCATGGCATGCATGGATGGGCACATGCCTGCATGAGCCTGCATGCCTGCATCGGTGCATCAGTACCTCAACGTGCCGACAACCGTGCATCGGTGCTTCCGTGAAGCGTCCGTGCATGAGTGCTTGCATGGTTTGTGCATGTGCGCCAGTCCGCCCACGGCAGCATGCAAGCTCATGAGCTTCTTCGTCACAACGCTAGACGCAAGAGAGTGCTCCTATGGAAGGCCACCCAACCTGCTCCAGGTTCACAGCGCGTGTTGCGGACCTCGCCTGTCCAGCCCGGCTGTGGGAAAGCGAAAGCTTGGAGCCAACAGCTCCACCACTCAGGAAACGTCTTCTTCGGATGAAAAGCCACATTCGCCGTACCTTGGATGCCACATCGGGGGTGTCAGCAGGTGTACTGAACTCAGCTTGGAAAAACACACTGATCAGGCTGAGCGTCCGCAGCTGGCCTGGATTCTGGGAACGCATCCCTTCTCCAGGAGCATGCCAGGGAAGGCTGGCCGGGGTAAAGCCCCCGATCGGAACAAACAACTTTGGAGCCACAGGTCCTGGTGCAGCGTTCTTTGCATTATGCTTGCGGGTCCCAGCTGTACAGAAGCAATCTGGCTGACACGGGCCGGCTTCTTCAGTCCAAACCTCAAGACCCTTCAGGTCCTCTTGCTGGATGTTGCCACATGTTTCCTCAGCTGGAGGCCGCGCGAGAATTACACGGCTTGCAGAGGCAAGTCGACAGAAGTTCAGCAAGAACCAAAGCGGAAGTGCCCCACCCTGATCCATCTCAACACACGCAGCAAGCATGTCTCCTGGTCAACTAAAATGTGAGAGGCAGCAATCACAGCAAACTGAACCAGGAAGTTGAAGTGACTTCATTTGCACTGTAAGGATGATCAGAGAAGCAGACTGGCGCAAGCAAGAAACGGTCGCAATCAATACGAAATTAGAAAGAGAACTGCGAAAACGGAACGAAACCAAAGTTTGACATGCAAGTCTCCCACTGGACATTCTCCACAGCTGCTCTGGACACCACTTCGATGGGACCATGTAATCCCTCGTTGCAGTTGACCAGAAAAGTCGGTGCAGCGTTCTTGGGCAAAAAGCTCTCGAGTCGAGCTGGGAGGAAGACTGTGTCAGGATCCAGCTTCACGGTCCAGGCGTGGGCTTTGAATTCTGGGAGCTCCAGCACCTTCTTCCAGATGGCAGCGAAGACTGGGGTGTTGAGAGCAGTGTTCCATTGCCCTCCGCTTGGGACCTGCGTCTGAAGGCCTTCAATCACATGGGAGCAAGGCGGTATCTTCGTGGATGCAAAAACTGCCCAATCTGGACATTCGAAGAGTCCTGAGGCTGACGGCACGACGACACCTCATGCACTTTCTAAGCCTGGCAAAATCTGGCAAAGGAAAACGGTTGGGAAAGCTTGAGGTCCTTTTTGCTTGCTCT
This sequence comes from Symbiodinium sp. clade A Y106, assembly GCA_003297005.1. Lineage (NCBI taxonomy): Eukaryota > Dinophyceae > Suessiales > Symbiodiniaceae > Symbiodinium > Symbiodinium sp. clade A. The sequence goes on from BGNK01000220.1 coordinate 154,809, forward strand.
TCTGCGACAGAAGGAGTCCTTGTTCCCGGGCCGGTACTCCCATGACCGTGAAGCAGAATAGATCCGGCATTGGTAAAACTGCAGCTTTCTCGTCCATGCGGACGGCCGTCGTCCGTAGCTGCTGTAGTGGTCTGCGTGAAGCCACTGAGCTTAAACCGATGGCGCAACATATTGCGGCGAGAGAAATGCAGAGCCAGCCAATGTGGCTCCAACTCCTCTGCAACACCTTCGCATGCAACAACAAGCACAGCAGCAGAGCCAAAACGCTTCAAAGGCACCTTGACGAGCGTCGGACGGGTGGACTGGCTGAGGGAGCCCTCATCTACTTCCAAGGTCCGCGAGCTCACGAGAGGAGCCTCCTCCAAAGAAGGCATCTAGGCACCCAGTAACGGATCGAAGCCATTCATCTCAGGCTTTTATTTTGAGCAAAAATCCAGCAGCAGCAACCTGAGAACAATGCGGCTAGTGCACCGAAAAGAGCATTTGGACGCTGCGGATGCTACGATGCGCCTCCCAGGACCAAGTCCACACGCCAGGGCCACGGCAAACGAAAGGCCGGATGCCTCGGACATCTTGTCGGGCTACTGCGCTGCGACCGTCTACAGTCTAAGTACTGCAACCGGACTGCAACCCACATACCCTGACTTGACGGAGCTCTCGTCGGCCTGACCCCTGGACAAGTATGGAAGGCGGAGTTGACACTCCAGAAGCAAGACACGGAACGATTCTTTCACCTGAACCGAGCTCTCCTTGCGACTGAGCTAGTGACCATTCCGAAGCAGATGGCGTAGATGGCGGGTGGTGCCTTTCCTGCATTATGCGAGCAGTGACGAGTACATGTAAGATGTCACGCATCCTAGTGAGTCTGGTGGCGCCTTGTTGCCTTATAGGAAAGAACCGGCCTGGTCCGCCAAACTGCACGGGACGTTTGCGACCTCCCCAGGACCAGCCTCTCCAGGCTGAAACGCGCAGATGCGGACTGCGAGCGGCGAGGCTCACTGAGGTGCGATCCCCAGAGCTCCCACCTCGGAAGGGAAAGAAGCGAAGCGGGGGACTTTTTCGTCTCTGCTCTGCATGGCTCTGCATTGCTCTGCTCCCGAACAGCGCCGCACCATTCCGGTCTCCTCTTCTCAACGGGGCCCACCAGCACCTCGGACACCACAAGGGCAGCAAGGAAGATAAGGGGAATGGAGAGGGCCGCTATGCTCGGCTCCTCTGGGCTGCCGGCACTTCCCTGACTTTGGGGCGGAGGCGGCGGGCGATCTTCGGGAGGCAGCGCCTCGATGCCAGTTGCGGCAGAGCGGCAGAGCTGGGCAGAGGCAGAGGCTGTGCAGAGGGCCAGCATGAAGGTGGAATAGTCTGGCCATGTGCCGGGCAGCCTGTCGTTCCATGTCGGCATCTCAAGGAATAGTGGTAAAGCTTGTCCGATCCAGCCAATAAGTGACTCATGATTGCAGCCTTTCTTCAACAAGGCCGACGAATCGAGACAAAGACGGAAAGTCGCACAACCTTCAGCCAGTTAGCCAGTTGGAAAGGCACAGACGGCGGAAAACCCTGTGCAAGGCCACCACAAGCACACGGAAACTCCGACGGGAACAGACACTGAGGCGCGATCAAGCGCTGAAGGCCTCTGCTTAGCCAAGTCCCCGACACCCAGCCGACGCGTGTTGCACAACAGTTTCAACAGATGCAGGTGCCCAGGTGCAAGGCAGGATCCCGGATCACAGGGAATGCTAAAAAGGACCACGAGATGCCTTCGAGCTCACGTAGGAAGAAAAAAAGCAGCACTGGACTTCGAAAGACTACCAATAACATCAACGAAGCTTCTCGCTTTCTGCCCTGCGCCAGATCTGTAATCCCGTTCGCGCTAAGTGATCTAAGCAGCGAACGAGGCTATGCCTCGTCGCCGTCTAAAAGGAACGCGTCAAGCCCTCTGTAGCACTGGGCTGTCTTATGCTTTGATTCGTGCAAAACAGCACTTGGCGATGGCCTCTGCGTTCAGGAAGGATGGAAGAGAGAACGAGTTGGCCACTTCGAATTTCTCAAGCTCCGCCTCGATCTCCGAGTCGCAGCGGGACCAGCGCCACTCTGTCGCCAGCCACCATCTCTCGGCCTCGAAGCCACGCAATCGGGCGACATTCACGAAGGAGGCACGGCGGTGATATCGATTGTAAAAGTCATAGTCCATCATGTCGAGATAGCCGCCATACTCTGTCCAGGTCATGGCCATCCCATCGGCAGGCGGGAGTATGTATCAACGAACCTCACCGTTCTGCCATCTATCCTCCTTGAAAGGCGGCATGCGATGTCCCTTGGAAGCAGCTATCCGTCGAGAAAGGAAGAAAAGGATACATCCGTGCGCAGCCACACCGATGACAGACCCTGGCAACTGCATCAGGTAGTTCCACACGAATTCAGCACGTCTAATGAGCGACTGTGCTGTGTCCAGCAATCGAAATGGATGTGTTGCTTCACTGGCTGCGAATTCTACTTCCCATGCAGGCCAGTCTTGTTGGACTTTGTCTTTGTGTCGCGACTCTTTCCAAACGTCATCACATTGGATTTCGACTATTTGGTCCAATGCGATTACAGGGGCATTGTCTGCCTTCAGTGGCAACATCGCCAATTCGGCGGTTTGCAAGGCACGCTGCAGTGTGGAGCTCACAATCGCATCAAATTTCCCTTCGCCACGCTCGCTCAAAGCCTGAGCAGAGAAACTGTCATCCAACAACTGTCAAGACAACGAAATCAAAGCAAAGCTTAGTTGAACAAAACACAGGCACAACTCGTCTCTCGTGCAGGCATCAAGGCCCTCTAGGTACAAGAATGTTCTTGCGGATTCATGCCGGGAGAGGCACCAAACTCGGGCACCCAAACCGCGTCGATGCTCTGAGTGCAGTGATGGAGTCGACGTGTGAATGATTCACGAGTCTTCATGAAGCACCGTGTGGTCTCTCAGACGAGGCTGCAAGGGGACCCGAACTGCCCCTTGCATTTACATGTGATGCCGGACTTGACCCACCCAACCCGCCCCCACCGATCCGGATGCATAAAACTACAAATGCATCCTGCCTTCGAAAGGGCGGCAAGGAAAACAGACGTGCCCTCGGTACTGTACCTGATGAGGGTGTTCTCTCGTGTCGGATGCGGGCGATCGTGTCTTCAGCGAATGAAGAACGGACAGGAAGACATGAAACACGAACGGTCCCTAAAATTGTGGGGGACACAGGCTGTTGCAAGGCCTTTCGAGAGAGAGCGAGGGCTCAATCTAGATATTGGAATTTCGCTGCATGAAGGGCAAAAAGTCCGTTCTCAGATGCCATCCATCCACCAGTGAACCTGTAGACCAAGTTCCATACAATTCACAAACGAAGGCCTTCCACAAGTCTTCATAACGAAATGTCTGCAAACACGATCCAAATGGCAGCACAGAAAAGGGCCCAACCTTTCCGCGATCCGAGTGATGGTGGATTTTCTGAAGAGTTCCCCCCCAGGGCCGCACCCTTCCGTACAGCCCCTGGTTCGAATTTGTGGAAAAGCGGCACCGTGGTGCCTGGAGCAAAAGATCCGATCCGCGAGACAGTGCGGTCGGGGGGAACTCTCTCAGAAGCTCACCGTGCGCCGAGCAGGCCATGAGTGAGTCCCGATAGTCAGCATTCCAGAATCGAAGAGACTAGCTCGAACTGGCGCCAAGCGTCCTCGACATAGAGGCGCGTGTCTGCCGAAAAACCTTGAAACTCAGGGTGTGTCAGAGAGTCGGCCCACTGATTCAAGTCCCTCTTCACGTGACTCGGGGCCAAAAGGCACCCATGCCGGTGAATCAGGAGCATGAGCTCCATTAAAAGAGCGGCCGAGGGCATCTTTCTGGATTTTCCATCCAGCAAGGAATAAACATTGCCCTGGTTATCCGAAAGCACAGGGATCAGAATCGGGCCATTGTCTTGGCCACGTTTCATCAAAAGGAAATGCACCAGGAGCAGGGAGGCCATCATTTCGAGGGCCGCGATTCGGCGCTTCCGACAAATGCCCACGGGTGGTCCTTTTCAAGAACCTGGTAATGGAACCAGAAGATGTCCTGCTTAGCAGGATCCGGGCTGTCGGCAAGCCAGCCCCCAATGTGGGCCTTGACATCATCCGCTCCAGCATCGCTGGCTCCCCACCAGGCTGACGTGGGTACAAATGGTGAGACCTGTTTGAAAAGTGATGCTAAGGCCTGGATTACTTTACCCGGCTTGCCAGAGGTGAGGCAGGCTTGTTTCCAAGCCCATAATGGCTGCATGAGGCTCTTCGTTGCCGGGCAACATGTGGTGGCCCACTGGATCCTGCCCAAGGCCTTCTCGATGGCCTTTGAAGTGAAAACTTTGCCCTCCTCAAGGTCGTCAAGGATCTTCATGACCAGAAGGAACTTCTCTTTGGCCATCTGGACCGATGGGACCGCTGGGTCTATGACAAAACCCAGCCATGTGTTAACCTGGGCCATCAACGTCTTCTTCCAGCTGAGCGGGGTGCCCAAGGAGAGGAGCACCAGCATAATGGCCGTTGCCATTTCCCCCGATGATTCCAGCCTAAGCAGCCAGAGGAAGTCGTCGACGAAGACGAATTGCCAGTCTAACTGCGAGTAGAAGATGCGCATGAGAAGGGCCGCCATCCCCCCCCAGTAAAGCTGGGCACTGGCCATCCCATAGGTGCCCACTTTGTTGACCCACCATTCCGTCCCAAGCTTTGCCACTTGGAAGCGCCATCCTTTCTAGTGACCTTGACGCGGCGGTGCTTCCTCGGGGCCCAAGGCACCCACCGGGCCACCGGGGGGTTTTCCGCCGCCGCCCTGAGCCAGTGGACTGCGTGCAGGCAGTCCATCACAGTGGGTGCCGTGGTCTTCTATCTTTGGTGTTCTGCTGGATGTGTGCGCCTGGAACCTCTCTGCCAACGGATAGTTCTCCCATTTTAGCGGGGGCGGAGGCGATTTTCTCCGCCCAGGGGCCAAACCCCCGGTGACTCCCATGTTGCCTCTTCCACCCCCAAGGGGACGCCATGCGCCAACGAGGTGGGGGAACTGATCAGGTCTAGGTAGAACGGCTGGCCTTCCGCAACGGTCTCTGGCGCCCCGCCGCGGCCGGCCGGAGACACCTTGCCTCCGCCGTCCCGTAGGGGTCTGGTTCTGAGCCGTGGTTGGGGAAGGCTTTGGGCTTCTCACTTCAGGCAAAGCCTGGTGCGGGTCAGAAAGGTCAGGTTCGCAGACCAATGAGAGAGTCACGACGGGTGTTCTCTTCCAGTGTCTTGCTAACTGGCGGAGGCGCACTGCGCGTGCCCTCCCCAGAAGCTGGACAGCACTGTCTCAGGCTATCACCCCGCAATGCCTCCACGCTCATGGACTGCGGCCGACTCGGGGCCAACGGCACCCGTGTCCCCATCCTCGGAGTCGTGGCCAGGCGCCTGTTGCTCGCGGCCTATGGCACCCGGCAGGTCCCCCACTGTCTGCCCACCCTGGGCGACTCCAGTTCATCCGAGCTTTCCGCAAGCTCGTCCGTTGCGAGTCGTGATCACACCGAAGAAGGTCCTGCCAGTGAAGAAGCTGAAGAGGTGTGCACAGGCATGTTGGCTTTCTGCAGACCTGCCCCAAGCGGCATTTTTTGACCAATTCCAAGTTTAAAGAGGGCTTCCATGTCCGGAAGGCTCTCGTTATCCAGAGCGATGAGCACAGCTGAGCATTGGGGGACTTGCTGCACGAGGCCGGGTCCTCCGGGTGTTCCAAGAAGGAGGCCGGTTTGCGCCTGGTTCTCATTGGCACCCTTGTAGGCAATGCTGGTCAGGAGCATCTGCCTGAGCATCGACATCCTGCCGAGTTTCAGGTGAAGCTGGCCCTCCGATCTTCCTCTCACTGGAGGGGGCATTAATTCCCGGTTTAGGGAACCACCTTGAGGATGCACCATGTGCTGCAATTCCGGCCACCACCCAGAAATCTCACGTCCCCTCTCAGGGCTGCATCACAAAGGGACCCATAGGGCTCCGCTGTCAACATGCTGGACCCATATTGAGCAGTTCTACAACAATGACGGCCGAGGCATCGTCCTTCCCAACGTAGAGCATGACAATGAGGTCCTTGCCAGGCAAAGGAGTCTGGGAAGGGTTCAACTAAGGCGTTCCAGAAGACGATCCGGAAGCACGCGTCCAGAAGGCACGGAGCCAATCGGCTCCCCTCCCCGGTGAGCTACGGTAGGTTGAGGGACTGTCTGGCGTCCTTCCAACCGTCGGGCTTTGGCAGGCGGACCAACAGTGCGACCACCACCTGTGTTGCAGGTCCAGCCGTCCTTGGTTACCGGGCAGTTGTGAGAGCGGCCACAATTCCCTTTGCAGTTCTTGCGGATGTGAAAGTCTCCGCAGACCTGGACCCCACGCGGGTTCTGCGTAGCCCATCCTTGGGGCCAGTCCTTCGGTGCTTTGCCGCCATCTTTGGCACCCTTCTTGCCCTTGCCTTTTCCCTTGCCCGACTGCTGGCCGGTCCACTGTTTTTGGTCCTGAATTTGCTTCCACGACTCGGGAGACCAGTAAGGAGCTCGATATCCTTGGCCCTTGCTCTTCGAAAGCTTGCCCTTGCCGCCTCCCTTGTTATGGTAGATGCGCTCGTAGACCTCTCGCTGCCAGAAGAGGTAGTCCTTCCTCAGGGTCTCGAGCGCGGACTTGAGGGTCTCTCCTTTGTAGACCACTCCGCTAGCATGAGATGTCGCGCCCCCAGAACCAGTCGTACCACTCGTCCAGGTCGTCCTTGGTCACATCAAACTGCTTGAACTGGGGGAAGGCACTGATGCACATGAACTGAGTGTTCCTAAAGACCATGTNGCGCCCCCAGAACCAGTCGTACCACTCGTCCAGGTCGTCCTTGGTCACATCAAACTGCTTGAACTGGGGGAAGGCACTGATGCACATGAACTGAGTGTTCCTAAAGACCATGTGCATCCGCTCTAATTGCCTCCTGGTGATGGGCTCCCTGCGTTCCTCTTCCTCTTCTTCTTTCTCCCAGCCATCCACCGTGACCTTACGGCGCACCTTCAAAGGGCGCTCCTCCGGTTCCGGCAGGGTGGAGACAATCTGTTTGGCCAGAAACCAGCCAATCTCGCCTTCAATTCCCTTTGCAGGTCTTGCGGATGTGAAAGTCTCCGCAGAACTGGACCCCACGCGGGTTCTGCGTAGCCCATCCTTGGGGCCAGTCCTTCGGTGCTTTGCCGCCATCTTTGGCGCCTTTCTTGTCCTTGCCTTTTCCTTTGCCCGACTGCTGGCCGGTCCACTGTTTTGGTCCTGATTTTGCTTCCACGACTGCACGGGAGACCAGTAAGGAGCTCGGTATCCTTGGCCCTTGCTCTTCCCTTTCTTGGAAAGCTTGCCCTTGCCGCCTCCCTTATGGTAGAT